>BMAU01017186.1:395000-967500 GCA_019973935.1 Trichonephila clavipes | reverse complement strand
CCTTACTTATTGGGGATCTTACGGTATTAAATGTGTTGATTTGGAAAGCTTTTGTACAAAGTTAGTATTGAAAAACCGTCTCGTTCTTAATTTTGCACACCAGTGTATATTTAAATATATATCGCGATAGAGTGAACTAATAATAAGAATTCAAGAAAGTGTCTGATATGAAAAGAAACTCGCTAGATCATCCAACCGTTTTTGTGTGACTGTTTATTAACATTGCATTATGAATCAACTGGTGAGCTATTGTTCACGGACCTTATAATTTTGAACCTTGCTCACGTGATAATGATGACACCTAAACAGGCCCACATCACGCTAACATAAGGACTTCCAGCCTCGAAAGATTTAATGTGCATCAGTCCCACCACAGTGAGGGTCTTTAGTAGTACAATGATTTGGTAACTGAAACCGAAACGAAGTGAAAGGATTTGCAGAAGGCTCCGAGAAAGATCAACAGTCCAAAGTGTAATTACATGAATTAAATATGAAGAAAATTGTTCTTAAAATCTATTTTGAACCTCATTTATAAACCTGTCTATGTTGTTTTATAGTTTTCTGGCAAGAAAAAGAAATGCTGGCCATGATTTGTGCTCTTTTTCCAGGTAAATATCTCGTTATAAGCATTTGAAATATTAAAATATATCAATAATCAAATATACTGAAGGGTATTTCATATTTCTGAAGTAGTTTAGAATGGAATATATTTCAGTGAAAATAATTCCCTGAAAAACACGAATATTATTTCCGTTAAACGGTAATCTTTTCACATAAGTGGACAATCATTTCAGTGTGGAAAAAACTTCTTTTCTTTGACCTGTGTATTTACATGAATACATTTAATCAACTGTAAGAGAGCACTAAGTATTTTCTCCTCATTGGTTTTTCTTTCATGATAATTACCCTATCTATGTATGAGATTTTCTAAATCTTTTTCTAGAATTTCATTAAAAATAAGAGAAAAAAAATAAATTGTTTTTTGTAACCGCAAAGTTATATAAATCAAAAATAATAAGTTAGATGCTGAATGCTAAACATTAAATATAATTCTAAAATTCTATACTGGATATCTAAGTTTTAAGAAGTCTTAATATTTATAGTGAGTGAGTGAGTGAAGATTAACGTCACGCTGTTCAGCTACACGAGGGCTTTTGGCGACGGACCACGTAATTTTGAACCATGGTCAAGTGACGTGGATGACACCTGAGCTGGCACCCTTCTCTCCTAACTACCACACCACACCAACGGGAGGACGTTTCAGCTCGACAGATTTAGCGTGCATCGCCGCCCCACACGGCGGGTCTTTAGTGGTACTGGGCTCGAACTCGTGACAAAGCCAGCCACCTTAATATTTATAGAATATCAACCTTAGTAATCTGCAGGGGAAATCTGATAAAGAAGCCCTTTAATAGAATTAGATATACAATTAAATGCTAACAGTAGCACACAAGGGTGGTATCCCCGGGTCCGGAACCCCCACACAGCCTTTGATTTTCTTTTCGATTGATTATAATTATATGTATATTGTAGGTAATTAACTGTATTAATATAATTAATTTTATTAATTAATGATAAATATTTACTCAATTTATTTTTTACTGCTTTTTGCTCCTCATAATAAACAAAATCAAAAGAATATGTTGGGGAATGATACGAGAATGATTGACGTCTGATCTTGTACCCTCCTCCCGCCCCCTCTGAAAAATTCGTGTGTGTGCCACTGAATACAATCCTACCATATTATTTTCTCTAACCTTAATGCCATCAATGATATTAGAGTTCTCTCAGTAGTTTGTATAATTCAGAATTCACACAAGCATTCTAATTATTCAGTTAATTAAATAAAGTTATTAATTATTTTTATTAAAATAATACCTTTTTTGCTGTTCTTTAATGCAAATACAGTATATTATGCTATGATTGATTACCGTTAGTGTAAAATTTCCCTTTCTCAAACGTATGCAGTGTTTTCGTAACTATGGTATTGAAACAGCAGAAAATAAGCAATATATTTAAATCACAAGGTTTAAAAAAATTTTAGACTTAGTATTTAATTTTTATAGAAGTATCTTTTGAATCCCGTACTAAAAAAAAACTAAAGTTTCAAAGCTTGGCACGTTAAAATAATATGATAATGAAGGTACAAGTACAACGAAGAGTTTTTGGAGATCGATACGCTTGACGGAGCGTCGCCTTTTCTGAATCCATAATGATAACTCATGCTAATGACTAATGCACATCCATTTTTTTTGTCTCATTGAAATGCATGCACGGTCTAATACTCGTATTTCAAGTTATCACTGAAAATTTCGATATCCACTTTTTGGTCCATTTGTACCCAGTAACACAAATCAGGTAAAAACAGTTTCCTAGATTTATAGACTTAAATAGTTTTAAAAATGAGATTTCGTCGGATGAAACGTGCGTCATTTGTATCTCTTTTAAATTCAGAGTTCGCTACTCATTCGAATTCGCAAAAGATTAAATAAAAATGTTTGAACCGATCACGCTAACTCGACAGCGAAAAATTTTAGATAAAAATTAAGCGATGCTTTATAATTCAGTAGATTATTTGAAATAAATATGACCCGCAATATACGACTCGAATGAAGATTAAGTGTTAGATGCAAATGTGAGTTTTAAGGAAATAATTTTACGGTGCCTTCTTTTCTAGTAGCATTGAAAAGTTCGTTATCCTTCGCATATGTAACTCTTAATAAAATTAATTCTTGTAAGAAAAATTATTATCTGAAATATGAACAGTTCTGAAGAATTTAGCAAGTAAATGCTAAAAAGTTATTCCATAGTTTTAATTGCAAATATTAAGTAAGGTTTTATTTGTTATATACATTGATTATATATAAAACACTAAAATAAGATCTTATGTAAAACATGCCCCTTAATACAATATTGTAAATTGAAACAATATTGTAATTATTAAGATGTTCCCAGTCACTTTGTTGAAATGTATTAATAAAAACAACTTAATCAGTGCGACAGAAGTTAAGTGAATAATCAACACATTCTTATGGTTAAAAATTATTAACATATTCAATATAATACAACAATACCAAAAAAAAACCTTAAGACTAAATTTTGATAGTATTAACGTCTCACAATAAAGAAACACGAGGGCTATTGGCCATGCGGACCTCGTAATTTTAGACCTCGGTCAAGTGACGAGGACGGCACCTGAGCTGGAACACCCTCTCCAAACTACCGCATCACGCCAACCTGAGGACTTAAGTCTCAGCAGATTTAACGAGCATCGGCTTTCAGTCGTACCATGATTCAAACACGTGATACACCGTACACGAGTTTCTGTTAAGAGACCATAACCACTCTAAGCTGCCCTGGCCACTTAAATTTTAGATAAAATTAAATGTAAATAACTTTGAAAGAAAATTCAAACGATTACATTTGATGGTTCGACATTTTGCACATTTGAAGCAGAAAAACTTACACATATGTAGGAAAATCCGAATCTATTTTAAATACTAAATACCACAGCATTAATATATATAACAGGTCACAGATATCAAAAAAAGTATTTTCAAATGTGTATCAAAGCTCCATAATTCTTTTATATAAACATCATTTCTGACTGAAGAAGCTTATTTATAGATGTTTTTCTGTCAATTTCTGAACAAACTCACTCCATCCGAAAACCACGTATAAAACATAAAATCGAGGTTACTCTTTCTTTCAGTGTTACAGAAAAAGAATGTAGAGGAAGAGAGCAAAAACAAAAATAAAAAAAATAACCATCGGCAACAGGCAGCAATCTAATGGAAAGAACGATCTTCAAGCGAAAAATCAAACTTTCGCTAAATTACGCTCAAGTGTTTTTCAAAACATTGAGGATAGGAAAAAAAAAAAAACTTGAACAGAATCGAAGAGACGACTCAGTTAAAACATGAAAAGAGTAAACTTCCAATTGTAGTGGGAGAGGAGGGAAGAGCATGAGCATCAAAAAGAATCGAGATAGTAACAAATGGACTAGTAGCAAAGAGGACATCCGTGAGGTTTAAGAATGGAAAGACGGGTAAATGTGGAAAGTAGTATCTATTCTATCAAACTCTAGTGCGGTCCAGAGGAAAAAAAAACACATTGAAAGAAATGTTGGCTGAAAACTCTTTGAGGCAATAAAAACAAAGAAGTGTGTTTTTAGCGATACTACATGAATGCCAATAAAACATAGCTTATCAGGAAGGGAATTCGCACTTTTATTTCCTTCACGACAGAGTTAGTGTAGTAAGTTGAATGGTCATCCGCAAAAATTGGAATAAAAGGAATTATTTTGCATTACGAAAAAAGTTTTTTTTCTCTTTACATATGAATTCCTTTAAAAGTGAATAAACGAAGAAACACATCAATGGTATTTACTTCGACTACAATGGCTTTAAAAGGTCTATTTTGCGAGGTATCACGAGTAGCATTTTAGTAATAATCTTATTATTTTACTTTTCTTTGGACTTGACAAAGTATATTACATATAGATTATAACTTGTTGGGATCTATCAACCTACAATTTTCTGTAGCAGAAGGGAATATTGTCGGAAAACTCAAAAGAAAAACAAAATGCTTCTCTTTCGCAATATTGCACGAAAGCCATTAATCGAAAAAAATAATTTAAAATTTAATCCTTTACGGCAGTTAATGCAATAGGTGAATATTCATGTGTACAAGTAGGAATAATGAATAATTTTGGGAGAATCCAAATAGTTTTTGATGTACTGATCTAGGAGAGCTATATGTTGAATCTCTTCAAGTTTCCCTAATTTCGGTTAGACATGAGAATCAATTTTCATTTCAATGCAATCAGAAAAATACTGATCCCCTTCAAAAAAGAAAAAAAATGTGCACATTCTTAAATTTTTGTACACAGACACTACAATTAAAGATATAGCAATTAAATTTCCTTTTCTCATATTTAATAACCTGAGTTCAGTTTGCGACAAAAAATGTTTTTCTTAAGTTTTAAGTGATCTTATAAGATCCTTTTGAACAAAAATTTATAAGTAGTGGTTTCACATTTTGAATTTTTTTAAAAAAATTTTTCATGAATATCGAAAAAACAAGAATATGATAAATTATACCATGATCTTCCTTAAAAACATGATGATTATTCTAATATATATCAAAAGATTCGGTTCAAAGAAATATATAAAGAAGCACATCAAAATTTATATTTGTATATGTTAAAATATTAATCATATTCAAACGGGATGAAGTTTAAGACAATAGAGTAACCATGAAGTATTTTGAATGAAATAAAGTTCATTAAATATATTTGTACCATCATTCACATTTGGTTTGCTTATAAAATAAAACGATAAATTTTATCGTCATTTTTACCACACTTAGGATCAATTAATTTTTTCATCAAAAAGAATCATTAGTCTTAGTTTCAAAACAGAAACCGATTTCTCCACATAATTACCCCATTTTAATACACAAAAGTTTCAATACGTTACTTACACCAAAGTATCAATATGTTACACAGCTAGAGACATCCTCATAACATAGATCTCTTTAGGCATTGAAATACAGGGTTCTCAATAATGTTTCATGCATTACGTTATTCTCGAACATTGATGCAGTAATTGACGCATTATCTCAAAGGACCTTTACGTATACTAAGCATATAGAATTCCTAGACATAAGTCTCATACATCATAGAGTGCATGGATAATCATATAAACAAGGAATAGTTAATGTTGGTACTTATATGAACTACTATGTGTTATTACAAAATTATAACATGTATCTGAATCATTATTATCAAATTTGATCATAAAATTATCCGACCACACATAATTTACGGTTATATGCAATAAAATAAAATGCCACCAAAAAACTACACCGGTCGAGGCAAGAAATGTGCATCCCTTTGGCGTCACATCTAATGGTGTCACCTGACCTTTAAGGAATCCACTGGTGGCAATAAAACAAAGAAATCTCATGTTCAGCTCTCCAACATAAACACCAATAAAACAAAGCTTATCAGGTCATGGAATTCTGATTTTATTCTCTGTAAGAACTGAAGTCCAATGGTCATTGGCACAGATTGGAATAATGAATAAAACAAAAGAAAGAGATTATACCAACGAGCTGTAGCTCGTAAGAAGAATTGATGAATCTGGATTGAAAGAAAAATTGATAAATCGGATTAAGTTCTGAATGATGCATACATCATTTTCCACCAAAAGGATATTTCCACGAAATCATATATTCTTTGATTCAGGGGAATATGTTTATAAGAGGATCGTGGACAACTAATAATAATGAGGTTGAAGATTCGGATGAATTAATTTCGGAGGAAAATTTGGCTGTGGTATTCCGGCTTTATTTCTCGGTATCGTACATTTTTCTTTTCGCATCGTTCGAGTTTTGCGATTAATCTGGTATCGGTGAGCTTCTGACGTTGTGTACTTCCCTCGGTAAATAAATTAAAATTCATATTTATAACGCTTTCCCGAAGAAAATGAATTTTCCGGAGCAGGTGCAATGGATCGGTGAGTAGATTCTTTAGAATGACACAAAATCTGCCATGCCGGAGGCACTGAGGATTTATTTGGAAAATTCAAATTATTTATTGAAGCATGCTTTATTACAAATAAAAATTAATCCATCTGCACTGGAGACGAATTCTCATAAGTTTTCGTAAAATATCAAAGATAAATAACAAAAATTGATCTTTCGATAACATATTCTTACAAGGAAAGGTCATGAGGAATTGAAATTGAACGTTTTTCCAATGGGATTACTTTCGTTAAACACTTTTACTGAGACAAAGATTTCAATTTGGTTTGTACGAATAAAACCTAATTGTATATATTAATAACCTAATGCTAATATGCATTTTACATACGCGTAACTAATACAACTAATAGTACATTAAAGAACTGTAGGTGGTGCATGATCATTACTTAAATTATGCATTATAATTAACAAAGAATTCATAATAAATGCATTTTTAAAAACCTTCAACATAATCTTCAACAAAGGATTTTAAATTACATTAGAGTTGAGGAATGAGTTGTACTCAACTATTTCATAATTTGGATCCATGGTTAAAAAGTTGAAGACATGAGGAAACTTTCTTTACAACCTCAACACTTCCGGAACCAGTTTAATATCCGTGCAGCAATCGCATTCTTCTACAAAACATTCTTACGTGAAATAGATTCATTGGCCGTAATGGCTGCTTGTCTATCAACTGGGGACCATCGAAATATATCAAGTGAAATATTAATTGATCGCTTCATAGCTTATGTAGGTCGCACTACAAAGTTGTACGATGAGTATAGGCAATATTGAACCGTGGTCAAGTGACGAGAACGATACTTAAATGGCTCCCCACTCTTTGAAATTCCACACCACGTCAACGTGAGGACTTTGAACCTCGACATCAGCCCCTGTATACGGTAAGTACTATTTAGTGATACCAGGACTCGTATATCTTTTTCAACAGTTTAATGCGACCACGAGTACAGGACTACTCGGTCACTGTAACCACCGTCAAGTGACATGTAAGTGTGACAGCAAGGATGAGAACCCCCCCTCTTCTGAACAGTTTGTTCCACTTCGGAGACCACAATGTTATAAAATACCTAAAGAAACTATCCACGGTATTTTCTCTGCTATATTTCGCTTAATAATTAATTAAAAAAATTATATTTAGTGCATTTTTTTTAAAGAATATACGTGTACAATATCAGTACAATTTTTTATATGTTTCAAGAAATATATTTTCTTTATGATATACAACACGTTTTATCAGAACGAATAATTTCTATTACAATGGTATGTGATTATATATACTCTTTGGTAAGATACTTCATTTAAGGGGAAAAATAAAAGATATAAAAATGCACTTCACCATTAACAATTGATATTGTTCTACATAAACCAAATCGACATATTAACTAATTTTTTTCGAATGTTTTATTTATTCGATAAATAATGCCAAAAGTTTATTCATTCACGATGCAAGTTGCAATTAAATTCGACTTTCGGATCACGAATCATTTTCGAGCCTTCAGAAACTGGATTGGACATAAACACGAAGGTTACAATTTTTATGCTTTTATCTTCAGATTGGCGATTTTATTTTTTCTCGCATGTGAACGCTTATGGTGTTTATACTTGGATGCATCTTAGGTTTTGTAAAAATAATAAAATTAAATTAATTTAAACTGGAAATTAATTGTAATGGTTCATATACAAAAAAATGCAACAGTAGTGATCATAGAAAAGTATAGAGAAAAAGTATTTAATGTTTTGTAACATAGTACTTGCACAATAACGATTTAAATTTCGAATTTTAAAAACAGAAAAAGTTTTAATATATTGCTAACATTTGCAATGCTTTATATTTATGTGTGACATATTTGTGTAGTGTAGTGTGATTTAAAAAAATGACAGAGGCATTTTTATTTCGATATTCCTTCTTTAAAAATTATAAACTTTTAAAATACAATTTTTTCGACACTGCAGCTCATACATCAATCACTGTGTGACACAATGGGTATCCAAAATGCGAACAAAAAGGTCTCATACCCCAATAAATTCCAACAAAACTTTTAAAAATTCGGTTTCAATTTAGATCTAAAATGCACAACATTCCAATAAAAAAAAAAGTTCCAATTTTTTTCATTCCTTCTAGTATAAAACATTTCACGCAAGACCACCTTATGCACAAAGAAATAAAATAAAGGAAGAAAAAAAGAAAAGAAAATTAAGTGGTACATAGAATCACTGAGGTTTTATTGTAACCATTTTTCGATAGAATTTGCTCAATATCGTGGAAACTTCGACGCTGCTCGATAGATGAAGATGTTCCCTATTTTTCTGACACAGAAGGTGAAAGAAAAAAAAGTCCCCCTCCCCTTCCCCACGGGAAAAAAATCATTGCTCCTAAAAATTCTGTTCTGTGTCTAAAGGAAACAGCTGACGATAGAGACAAACGACAAACCTCTGTGGCGCCACCTGGCGACATAGTGACTGATAATGTTATAAATCTAAGATGACAATTTTCGATGATTCCTAGAACTTTTTTATCTTCTAAATTTATTATTGCTATTAGTATTTTTACTGGATGGAGCTGTTTTGAGGTTGAACCTTTTTTTTTTCTTGGAGGGAGGAAGCATGATTAATTGTTAAGATAGGAGAGTATTTCAAGCGATTTGCCTCCAAAGCCACCTATTAGTTACTTAAAGACACATGTATAGTTTCCGAACTTTTACTGTAGCGACATAATTTGATACTTTTAAAATCTGAGCCAGCCATTTTTATTCCAAAGGCATCTTAAATCTAGCGAAGATTTTTAAAAAAATGGTAAAGGGCGAAAGTAATTATACAGCTTGCTTTCTTGTATTAATGCTGTAAATTATGGGCTAGAAGATTTTGGTGGGAGTTATAATTTATCGCTCCTAAAAAAGCAATCATGTGTTGTACTTATTATTATTATTGTATTTTTTTATGTTTAGGAATGCAAAATGTTTAAGTATGGTTCTACTCCTCTTTTCGTTAGGAAATTAAAGTATTCATTTCTTACGAAGCATATAAGCAAATTTTAGGCATTGTTTTTATTTGCTTCTATACATACAATCTCATACACAGAAAGTAAAAAAATCTGAACGAAGAGTTAGGGGATGAAAAAAAAATGTCAAAAGAGCCTTTTTGTTGTATCGAAACTGTTCTGTTCTGGATGATTTCACTTTTCGAGCTTCCTGACCGTGCATTTGGAAAGATGAAAAAAAAAACCCGCTATAGAATGCATAAAACAAATTCGTCACTGATATTTCATGGGATCCAATATTAGAGCCAATTTAATTATCTCTAAGATTTCTAATAAAAATAGAAAAGTTATTCTGTGTAAAGGATTTTTTAATGACGTCGCACCTTTAAAGCTGCGCGAGAGTTATTACCGACGGACTTCGGAGTTTTGGTCAAGTGACGAGGACGACAACTAAACTGGCACACCACTCTCAAATTTTCAGCAAGTCTCTCGTGAAAATTTTAACTGAGATTAAAAGCCGGATATTTCATTTTTGAGGAAAACACCATACATACCCGGTGAATGTTACCTGCACACTTAAACTACTATAATTCCAATTCAATTGCGTTAAGTATGCAGATGAAGATAAAATACTTTTACATAAAATAGTATGTCAAAAACAGAGATTGTTTATAAAATATAGCTACCAAAGTTTTTTTTTCTCAGAAAAACTAAATAAATATATAACAGCTAAAATATAATACATACGTTCTTTTATTAGAGTAATTCCAGCTAAAGAATTAGAGATGCCTAGTTTTCAATTCATTTTATTTAGGGTCGTAAATATAATGACAAACATCCAATTCGAATGAAAATTAAGTATTTAAATACATAAATATTCAAGAACGAAACATTAGTATATTTCTATTCAGAATATATTTTCGTTTTTGAAACAAAAGGAAAGAATACGTTTTATTAATTCCAGAGAAGGAAATTTAAACGCAGCTTTTTGAGGATTATTACACACTCATGTCCATAAATTAAGGATAATTGAGAATCACACAGAAATTAAACTCTAAAATAAAAAATTTCACGTATAGAATTATCACACACATCTTGAAGAATATGCAAATTACAGGAAACCATCAGATGGCGCGGATAGTACGTCACAATGACGAGAGTGTAAGAGAGAGGTATATAAGGAATGGTGGCAAAGAAGTCACAAGCGGTTTCAAAGCCTTTCAGTGCAATAACCGCATAGTTATGGCACAAAGGAAGCATTTGGATAATTTTTTGCGTGGTAGAATTATTGGATGACTGGAATGTGGACGTACGCAGCTGGAAGTATCCGAGGAACTTGGAATCGCCCAGAGTGTCATCTCTAGGCTTTGGCAACGATTTCAAGATGATGGTAATGTGAGTAGATGTTACAGCACAAGTTGCCCCCGAATTACAACGCCGAATGAGGACCGGTATTTGGCAGTTACTGCCAAAAGAAACATACAAAGCACAGCATCAGACCTGTCTCGTCAGCTCTTTTCAGCTACCAGTACGACAGTTTCAAGGCAGACCGTGTACAGACGCTTAGGGCACATTGGTTTATATGCTCGTAGGCCTGTCAGATATGTTCCACTTACCGCAACTCACTGTTGCCTGCGATTAACCTGGAGTAGAGAGCATGCATTGCGGACACCACAACAGTGGTCTTGTGTGATGTTTTCCGACGAGTCCAGATTTAGTTTGCAGTCTGATTCTCGCCGGAATTTAATACGGAGAGTGCCAGGTACATGTTACCACCAAGAGAACACCATTGAACACGTGCAGGATGGCTTGTTTGGGGAGGAATTATTCTTGGTTCCAGAACTGACCTGCATGTTCAGAGTGTAATGATGACAGACCAACCACATCTATCGGGATGTCATTCTGGAACAACATGTACGTTTGTTTCGGGGCATCATGGTGCTGAATTTCTGTTTATGGATGACAACGCCCGTCCTCACCGTGCAAACATTGTAGACGAATGCCTTCAATCGGAGGATATCACCCGTATGGATTGGCCAGCATACTCACCGGACTTGAATCAATAGAGCATGTGTGGGATATGCTTGGCCGACGCATTGGAGCCCGTCAACCCCCTCTCACCTGTCTACCGGAACTTCGGAGGGCATTGCTTGATGAGTGGTGTAATATTCCTCAAGATCAGATTGATAATTTGATACCCCGCATGCCTAGGCGTTGTAAGGCCTGCATTGCATCGTCCGGGAGACATACTCTTGTATTAACCATCATACTAACCATGTTATACTATTTTTTGTGAATAGGTTCTTTTTTGAAATTAGCTCCAGGGAGTAAACATCGCAATTTTTATTAATTATATCAAACATATAGCATCTTTTTTGCTCCTTATTTTTTTTTAATAAATAGACTTTACAAATAAGTCAAATTTGTCTTGCTTCTGTCTCTTTCTTTGCCTGAACACTTCATTATCCTTAATTTATGGACATGAGTGTATATTGAAAGCGTAGCAGAGTGTACTTAGATTATTATCATTTCATTTTCATTGATTTCATTTACGGAAGTAAAATTGTAATTTGCCTATTACGAAATTGTATTCTGGCATCAGTGGCTTAGTGATGGGAGAAGGAAGGAATATGGGAATTGTAATCCCTTCTCACAAAAATTGCTGTAAACTGAAATTTTACTCAGATCACTTCTTATAAAAAAAATTTTTTTATATTCTTGTACAACCTTTCTAGGAAAAAAATATTATATTTCATATAAATATATTTTTTTTATTTTGAAAATAAATAATGAAACTTGAAATTAATTCTGAGGTACGAGTTGAAGCGGGAGAACTCCTTTCCCCCAACCATGAAAAATTTATCGCTACACCGTTGTCTGATATTATATCTAATAGTTAACAAGGCAAATTTCCAATACATATTTAAAGATGCTACATATGCTATAAAGATGATTAATACTGATCCCCTTTATACATTTAATTCCAATTTACTTGCAGCTTAACCCAAAAAGCTTAAGAAACGAGCAGTAAAGTTTTCGATGAAGAGGCAAAAAGTAACGAAAAACAATAAGTTTGCCACGTTTATAAAGAAGCAACTAAAAATAGAGACACTTTTTTCAACTTTTTTTGAACCCTTCTAACTGTCAATCTATCTTTTCAGCAAATTAGCACTTAAAAAAATAAGTGAACGCCAACTAGTTTTATAAAATCAGTTAGGTTAAAAAAAATACAAGCATGCATGTAAAAAATTCGGTTTACGTGCATTGCATTACATAAAATATACAAATTTTTAACACTCAAATTAGATAAGAAAATTCATAAAATACAAGAAAATCTGTATTTTAACTTTATTTGGAACAAAAGTAAGTTTATTCTAAAATATAATGCCAGCATTGTAAGTCTTTGTCCAAATCGAATTTTAGAATCTCTATCATGTATATCATGGGTATATGTACCCCTAATATTTATACCTTTATTATAACATATACATATACCTTTATTATAACACATATATTTATACCTCTAATAGTGCATTTTCGAACGCACCTTTATGAGATTTTCTATAAATTTCTGTTTTCTTTGAATATTTAATTCAAGGAAATTAATGATTATTTTCTAAAGTTTAATACATACTTGTTTGGTTACTTGTATAAAAATTGAAACACATTGCTAAAACTCTATAGCTTTATAATATTCACATTGATTTCAATTGTGTTGCTAACAGAAAAGTATTTTTGGTAAACTCATTTAGTTAATTAAAAATGATAAAAACTCCTGTAATTTAATTAAGGGACTCTTCTTTTTTTCGAAAACTTGTAAAGTAAAAGAAAATAAAATTAGAAAAAATATAGCAGTCGAAATTTAAGCGATTATGACACGAGTCTGAAAAAAAAATCGATATAAACCGTTTGCTTAGATTTTTCCAATTTTATTTTTCACAGCTTTCATCCCAAGCAATTTCTAGGCTCAATACATAAATGTAAAATTATTCCTCTTCTTTCTTCCAAGGTCTTCAACAGATACGGAATACTCCATAAATCTACCAGTTTTGGGCAGTTTTAAGAAAAAGCTAGGACAGCACATTTTTATTTCAGAGCTTCTGTCTTAAAATATTTTTGAAAGAAAAAAACACGAAAAGCTGGAAATCATTAGAGTTTTAAGCATTTCATAAGTTAATTGAGAATTTTGAATTTTTAAAAAGTTTTTTTGAGTGATTCTAAAATTAGCTCTATCAAACTTTTTAACGCTTCATGTAATCGAAGAAAGTGAACATATAGAAGAAATATATAATAAATTTCTACAGGTAAAAAATAGAACTGTAAATTAGCAACAAAATAATGCATACTTATGTTACATACTTACTCACAACCATTTAGACTATTTAGATTACTCTTTTGTAAATCATGAGTCGTTTATATTAAAAAATATCAAGTGAAATAATAGGTTTTAAAATCTAAAGGGTCTGGATGCTTTAAAAACATAATGAAATTTAATCACAAAATGGTCTTCATGTTATTACGACAAATAAAAAATAGCATTTGTAGAAAAAATTTATTTTACATTTGTATAATCGATACTGATATTTTGAATAACTTGAAGAAAACGTTAACATCATTAAAATCAAACTATTAAAGTTAATCTGGTAACAACTGGACTATGAAAACGAAACTAATTTACCAAACATTAAAAATGAAACGAAAAAGAAAATAGATCCTTAGATCATTTGAAAAAAAATCGTTAAAAAGACTATTAATTACAAAAATTGTTAGAACAAATGTTTAATGAAGGTCCTTTTATACAATCGTTCAACAAGACATTTTAGCCACTATACCTGTTGAGAGGCTTTAGTGCATTGATTTCCATCTGTCGGTAAAAGTACCATAGGAAGTACGTTAAAGGTTGTCAAGTGGATAAAGTGGCAGCAAAAATCAGAAATCAAAGCAAATAGTTATAGAATAGAGTCTTAATTTAAAATCAATTGTTCAATTAAATACTTCATTATTATTTTGAATACTTGCCATAACATACTTTTTCTTTGTTACAAATACCATAAATGTAACTGTATTTTTGCTTTTAGTTAACTTATTTTAATAACTTAATACTTAACTCTCACTTTTCAAACTCAAATTCATACAAAGTGTTAATCTATAAAAACGGTTTTTTTCCTGCACAAAGGCCACAGTTTGTAGTAATAATTTTGCTTAGGATATAGAAGGCGCTGTTTCAACAGTGATGTTTCAACAATTTTATCCCCTGTAGAGCGAGGGAGTGATGTATATGACAGGAGAGAGGGAGAGGAAAATGTGAGAGAATCACAGAGAAAAGTTTGTTAGAGGTTATGAGAAGTGAGAGAGAGAGAGAGGTACTTTAGATTTCTTTAGTCGTTATAAAAAAAGTTATTCGTTATTACAGAGTTGATGTTAAATAGTGACAACAATAGATTTTATATGGTTCAGTGCCAGTTTATCCATTGGGCACTTGAGGTGGGACCTGGATAAGCTGGACTTAACCAGATTTTCCGGTTATTAATTTTTATCCTCCAGTACTGAAGGGGCCTGTAGAGTGTCCAGGGCCTGAAATGAGCTTAAATTGACATATGATATTACATTCCTCCATAGCAAAGAGTGTTTATCAATATTTTTATTTAATCCACGGTTAATTTTAGATTATTCTTAAGGCATCCTAGACTTAAATGATGAATAAAAATACGTTTAAAAGATTAATTTTTACGATTTATACATTAAACAAGCAAAAAATTAGCATATGCGCTAAAGAAATTAAAGTTAATAACTCAATCATTACAAGTATAAATATATAAAAACAAAGTCTTGAGCATTACTTTGTATGTATATATATATATATACATATGGGAAAATGACTACAACCTAAGGATGATAAATGCTTTATTTACAAAATGAATGATGAACTATTTAAAATATATTAAACACCAAAGGAGAACGTCTTTCTCCTACGTCTATAACTTAAGCGTTTCTAACGTCCGTCTGCGTCATTTCCCGTGTGTCTTTCAGTCAGACATTCCTGGCGGGGTGTGACGTCAGTGTGAACTGCTCCACTCTAAATAACAGGGGGAGGGGATGTGACATTGCACATATATATCCAACCCTACATACATGCATGCATGCTATAACAAACTTTAATTATGAAATATAGTGTTTAAAAGATTTATAAAAATAATTTAATCAACGACATTTAAAAACTTTAAAATATCTACGATAATATCGCTTCAAACTGGTGTACCTCGACACATTGGTGGAAAAATCATTGTTTTAGGATGAAAAGAATTCACCGAAATCAAACCAAGCAGCATAGCTTAAGATAACGCTTTAAAATTGAAAGGCAAACAATAAAGTTCTAAAAAGAATTACAAGACATCTAAGTGTTTATATCCAAAGCTCTTACATCAAAATGAGCAATTTTGTTTTCCCCCGGTGTCATGGCAAAAGGATCGCCAGCTCATCATCGGCGCTTAACGATCTGACAGTTTATAAAAGCTTTCGATTAAGCTGTTGAGGAGCTTGATACTCCTTCTTCCGAATTATTAAAGGAAAGAGCGGGTAATTCTTTGGAGATAATAGCTTTACCTATAAAAGGATTAATCGAATTCATTCACTTGGGGTCTGCGTCAAAATTTCATTAATTCAATTGTGTGTGTGTGATGCCGCTAATCTCATTGGGTGTTTCGAATAGGAGAGGAATATAAAAAAGCTTAACGGATTCCGACGCAAAAACAAGACGGGCAGACCAATCACGAATTTGTATGCTATATTGGGTATCTGAGAGTTTTGAAGAAGGCATGTGATCGAGATTAATTAATTTATAGAGAGTTTGTAGCAATACTGCCGAAGATAGGAAAGAGCGACCTTTCTCAAGTGACGATTTCATAAAGTGTAGTCGCTTAAGGCTGTTTTCGGTTACTGTTAATGAATAGGACCCGGATTTGGAAGATTTTTTCAGATATAGATGAAATGAAAAATTAATATGATATGGCTTCACTACCCCTTAGAGAGCAGCATTTTTTGCCATACTTTCCATTTTTAACGCACAGTTGATTCATTTTTTCTCGTATAAAATGTGTTTCGCATTTTTTATCCTATACCATAATGTTAAATGGGCTTTGCCTTCACGTATTGAAACAAAAACGAAAATATTCACGGAATATTCTGAAATTTTTAAAAACACTATATTGTTAACAGAGGTACGAGTTGTAATATTGCAAATTTCCATGGGAATTGGGTTATTTTTCTGTCTGAAAATGTGCTTCGCATTTAGTTAAAGCTCTGGTACTTTTACCGAAGACAGCCTTAAGAAAGATATCCTTTATTTGAGGATATCCTTAAATATTTTTAAAAAATGAATACTTAAAATTGGTTCAAAAAGAAATTCAAAAGAAAAAAAAACAACATTTTTTTCTTTGTTGCAAAAAATATTAAAAATTAAACATACTTAAATTCCAGATAAAAATGTAGTATAAAAACGTACTAATTATAAATAATTCAACATTTATATTAAACTAGCTGTATGTCCCGGCGTTGCACGGGCTATCTCTACTTTTATATATATAAATTTTCCCTTTCCTTCACAAAATCAGCACTTCTAATACTCTTCTTCAAAATGACTCCCCCATCTCTTAGCCCGGCGTTGCTCAGGCTTTCTCTTTTCCTCATGACACCAGCATTTCTCTGTGTGTGTTTGTACGCGCACAATGTCAGTGATTTCTAAAATTATGTAAAAAAATTTTCCTTTTTCGAAATTTGTTCCAATCCACTTATCTTTGATTTAAGACAGGTTTCTTTCCCCTCTCTATAGCCCGAACACGGTTTTTTTAGTGTACAATTATTGTTCTATCTTCCTCTCCTTCTCAAAGATAAGATATAGCTTCAAATTTCGATGTATGTCTTATAAAAAAAATAAAGAAATTAAAGAATTAAAGAAATTATTAATGTGAAGCAATAAAAAGAAAATGATTATGATGCGAAGAGTAAAACAAAAAACGTTCATCATTTTTTAGTAATAGCTAGCTAGTTCCTAAGAATCTAAAATAATAAAATAGATTTCAGATTTTCATGAATGAATCAATCGTTGCATATAGTTAGCTTAAAAATGTCTTTAAAATGTAATTTGATCCAAAATAATAGACGATGTACGTTTTAATTAACAAAGAATTCATATAGTAATGAATTAATAGAAATAATCCTTTTAAAAACGCACACACATATATATTTATTAAAGTCAAAATTTTTTTTTTTCTATAAGTAATAAAAGAAAAATTTAGAGATAACTATTGAAACGATTGCTTTTTTCTGAATGTTTGATTAAACATATATATATATATGTTAGAAAAAAAACAGTATGGGGAAAGGCCTATATATATGTATATATATATGGGGAAGGCCTATATATATATATATATATATATATATATATATATATATATACATATATATATATTTACTAGCTGCACCCTGCCACGCGTTGCTGTGGCTCAATCTTGTTAAACAGAAAACACATGTGTTTTCAGTATATTAAAACATTTGCATTGCAGGTATGATCTTTTATAAAAAAAATGTAAATATATATATACGCAAAACTTTCCTTAACTGATATCATTTATAATTTATTAACTAAATGCTTGAAGTTATTACGGCTTATTTTTGTCCTTATGTTATGAACCTACACGGAGAAAAAAGACATACTCAAAAATGATCACAAAGACATACTCATTTTGAAGTGAGAATATTTGTATCAGGTTTGATCACATGGCTTTATCGAATATAAAACCTTGCATGTACTCAAAATCCGAAAGAATGGTTAATTAACACTCTCAAACAAATTTAAAAAGATATTCAGGATTACAGAAGTTCTTTTAATATACTGGCTACACATATTTTAAAAATTGGGGTTCAACAACAAATTTAGTTCTCATAAATCTTCCGAACTATTTTTCGTATCTACCACGCTACCCGCGGAAGAACACATGAGTACTAGATTATTCTGATTTTTGAGTTAAATGTTCTCATTTGTATTTCTTAAGTTACTGCCTTTGAACGAAAGATTTAATGGGATAAATATTTACCTTATTTTGGCGGATTAGTGTTAGAAATGTAATGTAATTTACATGATTCATAATAAGTCATATTGTTTAAATTATTCACGCAAATAATTGTGTTACTTAGGAATAATTTTAAGGTGACCAGTTTTTTTTACAATGAAAAGTAGAACGAAAAATTTAAGAAAATATTACAACGTAAATATATGAAACATTTTATTAATTCAAAAAATACTTTTTTTTTCGTTTCTCAATATATTATTTTCTAATTTATCGGAAATTTTGGAGCAAAAAAAAAATTACCTTTCATCTTTACTGTAAGTACTGCAGCTAAAAAATATCAACATTCAATCTTGATTTCTGACTTGTCCATAAATTACCAACTGAAAAGACTCACCTGCTGCATTAGTTCCAGGGCAGCATTTCTTTTGATTAAAAAATCACAATTTTCTATATCTGCCCAATTTACTTGCGATTAAGTCAAAAACACCATTGAACACTGTTATTTCCTGTGATATTGATTTCAGACTATTTATCGACATATTGGAAACATGTTTGCTTCATCTCTGAGTACAGAGATTAACAGATGTTTTAAAATATTGAAAAAAGGAGGACACTTTTCGAGGAAGGACATGACCGATAAAAGGAGAACGGTTGATCATCTTAATAATTTTAGCTTTACTTTCATATTGAACTCTAAAATGCCTTGCATGGTTTGAAAAAGGCAAGTTTACAAAATTAATAATTAAAAACGAAAATTTATCTTTTTAGACTCTTTTATAAGCTTCACCTGTATGTAACGGAATCTTTGGACTATATTTTTACCCACTCTAAAAGGTCTGATTAATTCAAAATTTTGCACACTTGTCAAGGACTGATGACAATACAATAATTTTGTTCCATTGTCCTGATAAGGATTATGACGATTAACGATTTCCCCTTTCCAGATTTGGTGACTAGAAGATAGCTTCAACTCTAAAGCGAAAACACTCATGTCAGTAATTTATTATAGTAAAAACAATTGCCCACTTTCTTTGAAAATGGAAATAAATAAATAATAGTTTAAAAATTAAAAAAAGCATGCTTTTATTGTAGAATGAACTAAAAAATGTAAAATAATAGTTTATAAAACCAAAAAAAACACGCTTTTATTGTTAATCAAACTAAATAGTAAAAAAAATGAAAAATAAATTATAGTTTTAAAAAACCAAAAAACACACTTTTATAGTTAATCAAACTAAAAAGTAAAAAATAATTCATAATGTAAGAATAAAATGATTAACGAGAAAATATATATTAATGTCATTGTGGTAAAAGCGTGGGGTGCTTTGTTCTACATTTTTACACCAACTCAGCATTTCAGAATAGAACTAGTAAGAAATTATGACAATTGATATTGAGCTCCCCACATTTTTATCACAATGACATTAATTTTCTCGCTAATCATTTTATTCTTATATTAAGAATTATTTTTTCCTTCTTTTAGTTCGATTAACTATAAAAGTGTGTTTTGTAGTTTTTTAAACTATAATTTTTAGGAGGAAATGTGGAAAATGTGTTTTATGGAAAATGTGTTTAAAGTTCTCATAAAAAATTATTTAAAGGAGCTTCAACAATTTTAATATACTTACTTTATGATTCCTTTCACTCTCATTTTCGAATATTGAAAGAATCAAAATTTACTGAACAGAATTTACAGAATGAGCAAAATTAGTTAGTAAAATTGAATGTAATCTATTTCAAGAATGCTTTTTAGTTTTGGACATTGCATATAAATATTAAATGTACTTGATTACTAATATTTAACGAATATTTTTTTCTCATTAATAATTGATCTACATTGTTTAAATTGGATTTATCAGTACTTACAAATTATCTCAACCTTTTGGCGACATTATATGAAATGAAGCATATGATTGCCAATTCAGCGCAAATCACACATGTGAAATTGGTATTGCCATATATGTAAATACTAGTTTATCTTATAACCCTGCATCACTCACGCAAAAAAAATGGCCTAAAGTTCTTGCGCAGGGTATCTCACACCCCCAAGGATGTATACGTTCTGATTATTCCGTAAAATTTGTATAAAAAAGAAAGAAAAGTAGGAAATACATTATGTTTATTACATTTTTCACTCTTAAATTTAGTTTTTCTGTTCTTCTTATAAGGGCATTCAGTACATTGTTTATACACTAGTTTAGTCTAGTCGTGAGTGAGTGCGATGTTTTCACTGGATCTTAATTTTTTAAAAAAATCTTTATCTTATTAAAACTAAACATATAGGGGTAAACTTTGTTTTTTAAATTAAAAAAATTTGGAATTTCTTTTTTATTTTCTCTCATTGTTCCAGCGATATTTTTTTTTCTTCAAAAGTTCATCTGAAAGTGAATAAGATGTGTGTACCAGTTGTCTCCTTTAAAATTACATTCTTCCTACAAATGTTTTTGTTTCTCTCTATATAAAATATTTATTTTCCACAGTGTCTCCCTCTTCTAAACTGGAATCAATTTCAGTAGAGGAATCATACTTGCTGTTATACGTGATTTGATTCATCCTCATAAAGGTGAAGAGAATTTCTTCATCAGAAAATTTTTCCTTTTCTAAGTCCCGTGATCATGCCTGTGTGATCTGGAACTTATGAAATTTGGAATGATTATAAACCATAATTTTTTTGGGGGGGGATGTTTTATTAGAGAAATGATTTTACATGAATTTTGAAATGGAGTTAGGCTTAACAGGGAAATCAACGGGTCGTAAAGGAAGGTAGAGAAAATTTAGGTACCTACATATTATTGCAACAATGCCAACATTCAGAATACTTCACCAAGTTGGCAACTCTGATCTTCCATGTGTTGTACACGCTAAATTGACACAACCATGCATTTCATTTCATATAATTTCGACAATAAAGTTGCGATAATATGTAAGTACCAAAAATTAATACAGCTTTGGTACAAAAACTCTTGTATGAAGGCATGTTGCTTACGAGTAAAAAAACATAAGAAATCTGAGTAAGGAAGACCTGTGTACCTAGGGCCACCCCATTTTATTTAAATAATATTTAGTTAAGTTTTATTACTCAGTTGGGTGAGTGGGAACACCAATTCCTACTTTGGCATTCATTTTGAAATTTTTCAAAAGAAAGCGGCGGTTAGTTATAAATGTAAAACATTTTACATAGTCCGAAGTAAAGTTCTGTAGCTCATCTCTTTTTATTGTTGTACAAAGTAAGTAAAAAAAAATTTCTTTTAATTTTTTTTCTTGTACATAATTTTGTTTGTAACATTAAGTACTAAATAAGATTTTAAATAAATCCCCTTTCCGTGTGGGTTTTCTGCAGAAGACATTTTGTATAAAATTACCTAATCTTGTACCCGAGGCCACATAGTTGCCTTGTACCTAGGTACAATTGCAATTAATATTCTTTATGTTATTATTTCATTGAAAAAGTTTTCATGATAAAAAGAGGAAAATGGTGTTAATTATCTGAACCATTTTGATTTAGTCAAGTTTTTTATTATTATTGGATGTTATTAAAATGAGAGGAGTGTATATTTTGTTCTGAAACTTTCAACATGCTTGATTTATAAAAAAATTTTAGCTACCATTATATTGTTATTATTCAGGATTATTATTTTATTTATACAAACATAAGAATTCATTTAATTAACAAGAAAACCCCCCATTTTTTATAGTTATAAAAATAATATAATTCTAAATCAGATTTTTACGATATTTCAATTAAATTTTTAATTTATCAATTTTCCTCTTAATGAGCAATTATAAATTCTTGACTTTTTAGATACCTAGAAATCCTGACTGAATAAAATGGTCAAAACCTAATGCAGATAATATAAGAATTATCAGATATTGAAGATTCTGACATTCCACTGATGATGCAAATTCTACAGTAACTGATATAAGGGATATTATTGAAAAGGGGGATTTTTATTTAACAAAAATACAAGGCAAAAAACTAAACCATTTTTATACGGCAGAAGTAATAGATGTTAAAAAAGAACACAAGAGTGTTAAATTTCTGAAGAATATTGCACGTTCAAATAAGTTGCATGATAAAGAAGAAACTTATAAAATTGGCAACATAAATATTGTGTTCAAATTCCCTAAACCACAATCTGTTGATGCTTCAGAACGACAATGTATGCAGCTCACTTTTGGAACCAGTTTTTTAAATTAAATGTTGGATTAAAATACGTGCAATTCATTAATAATTTGGCATATTGCAATTTAAATGGTTACATGATAAATCAATGTATTAGCTGATATTGTTTCTTTTATTAAATTCATGTGTGTATGTTTGTTTTCTAATGATTACAGAGTGAAACCTAACTTTCTGGAAAAGGCCCTAGGTACAATGATATTGTACCTAGGGCCATCTGTGTGAATTTTTTTAAAACCTTTTATTTCACAGAATTTAATATTTTAAGTAGTTATATTTACAATTGGATGGCAGTTAGTAAAATGATGAGTGCATATCAGTTTCACATTTTTAAACAGGCCAGGGGCTCTGTTTTTGTGCATTGAAAAAATATGGCCCTAGGTACATAGGTTTCCCCTACTTATATATTATTGCAACCTATTGGCAACATTATAGGAAACGAAGCACCTGGTTGCCAATTCAGCATGTACATCACAGGAAATTGGAGGGTACTTATGAAATATCGCATCAATTGCCAACTCTATTAATAACTCACCAAGTTGGCAACCCCGATGACACACTGAAAATTTGCAACTAGGTGCGTCATTTCATATAATGTCGCCAATAAGAGGTAAGTACCAATTGGAGTTGTCAATTCAGCGAATTTGTAATAGAGTTGGCGATTGTTTTGATTATACTTGAGTACTGAAATCTGTTCAGTCTGACGTACATGAAACACCATAAATTTCATAAATTATAGTTTAAAAATGCTTTTACAGTTAATCGTACTAAAAAGTAAAAAATAAATCTTAATATAAGAATGGGTTCAGTCCTAGGAGAGCCCACACCCTTGGAGCAAATTATTTTGGTTGGCGATAATTGCACCATTTTGGTAATTCTATTTTGATACATTATGTATGGTAAACCTAACTATTTCTGGAATTTTTGTATTTTGTCAGTGGGCATTTCGAATTGCGTCATTTTGTTGTTGGGTACCGGGCTGGAAGTATGGCACGTGCGTGAGTGGATGTACCTTCGAATTTTGTACATTTTTGAATGCTAAATGTAAGAAAAAATTGATTGAATGGTGTATGAAGGAATAAAGGATTGATTGCTTTGAATTATGGATGTTCTAAATGTAATGATTGAATGGGATTATACGAACGAAAGAGTGCTGTTTTGGATGGATTTGAACGGAGATTTCAAATGGGTATGTTCAACCATTACCTCGCAGAATATTTATGGCCGCGCTCCCACGATTATTCTCTTAACGATGAGGCCTTCAAGGCTTTTTGTTAAAATCCGCTGTCATGCTGTACTCTCCACTCGGAAAAGATCAGCAGTAAGAAAGTAAGTGCTGTTTTTTTTTATCTTAAATATGTTTGATTAATTTTTGTATTGTTTACATATATTTTCATTACGATCCACCTTGTCCCGCTATATTCACTTGCGGCCATCTCGTTCTGGCTTGGCGCTTTTTTGGTTTGTCGCCAAGGGTGGGGGCTTTCCTAGGACTGAACCTAAGAATTAGATGATTAACGAGAAAATTAATGTCATTGTGGTAAGCGTGTGGGGGTTCCTTGTACTACATTTTTACACTAACTCTGTATTACAGAATAGAACTATTAAGAAATTATAACAATTGATATCAAGCACCCTACGCTTTTAAATGGAGTTATTATTTTCCCATTTTCCCACATTCCAATTTCCATAGTTTTTCTGTTTTTCCTGGCATTTCTAAATACCTTGTGTTCTGCTTTTTTAAATTCTGGCACTCATATTTTTCTAATTGGTTTTCTACAACATTTGAGCTTCATAATGTAATTCCTCTTTTGTCAGGAATAAGCCATTCTTTTAAACTATTTTCATGTTGAGTTCTTATTGCGAGACCATCATCTTAGATTGAAAACTATTGGAAACCAAAATCTTATTTGCAGCAAGTTCAAAACCATGCCTAAAAGATATTTGGTGTGTAGTGTACTGATATATATATATTGTTCCAATGTGTGGTATTTTTGAACAGTAGTTTTTATACATGTGGACTTCAAAAAAATCATGCCATCATGTGTAATATTTAGAAAATCATACTTTTTAAACCTTTTATCATGTTTCTAGATTATGAATGCTTTATTCTTAATTTGCATTAATTTCATTTCTACTAGTAAGCAAATAATTCAATATATATTACATTAAAACAATGGAGTTGACTATAATATTGATTATATAGTGTTTATAAAAAAATCAATAAAAAATAACATATAGATGGTGTGTTTTGTTTCAAAAATCTCACTTATATTGTTTATTTTTTGAATGTATGATATGGGTCATTTCCAGAATAAATATTTCAAAAATATGATTTTGGTTTGTTTTATTTTTCTTGTTTAAGTGAATCCTTGAGAAAAAAAAGGCATTGAAAATAAAATGCTGTATATTGGATTATGGTTCTACTGTTTTAGTTGTTTTTACATTATTCTAAGGACCGAAATTTTTGATTAAAAAAACATTAACTTAAAAACTATAATATTTGTTTTCTTTGGGGATAGGAGAGTATAAAATCAGTTGATATGAATAAAAAGCTAGCTTAATTTGTAATATATATTGTGCAATGCATTTTTCTATATTTCCATCTGGATGAATGTGTTTCTATTTAAACAAAACAATTCATAAAAAAAGTACTTACACACCTGGGCCTAATGAGTGTTATTTCACTCAAAATGCTTTTTCTTCGTTACATAATATGTAAAAAACTATTTCTTTCTTACTTTGTTTTGAAGTTTTTGCTATATAAAATCTGTTATTCATCCTAATGTTTCCAAGATATTTCTAATAACTTATTATTGAAAGACTGAATTTAAATAAAAGTTAATTTTCTTCTTGTATGGGATTTTGAAGAAACAATATATTTCTTTTAGAAACATAAATATAACTTTTAATAAACCAAATTGCTTCTGGAACTAGTTCAAATGCTTACAAATTTATTTAACTATTTCATCGAATCTATTTTTGTTATTTTCAAAGATTTATATCTGAGGTATAAGTTCGAAGACAAAGTTTTTGATCAAATAATAGATGTATTTTTTTTTTCTTTAAGTAAAACTTTTGTTGGTTTTGGCGACATTATATAAAACGAAGTACATGGTTGCTAATTCAACGCGTACTAGACATGGCAAATTATCTTGAACGTTGGCACTTCTGCGATGATACTAAAGTACCTTTTTGTAGCACAATAAATGCAAAAAGAATTTAGATTTTCGAAGCCAAGTGGTAAAAACTACATAAAATGTAAATTAAATATATAAGACGGAAAAAAATGAAATTTACAACTTAAGTATCACATATTTAGATCCCTTTAAATTTGATTTGATGTATATTTTTATGTTAAAAATTCTTTTTGGATACAACAGTATCGAAAATAAATAACATACAAACTCATATTTGACCCATAAATACTCATAAATAAGTGCATTACACACTCATTTAGCTGTTATATTCTCAAATTTGATCCAGTAACAGGTTTAAAAGTGAGTATGTGTTGTTTACAATTTTGAGTACGTAGTCGTTGCCAAAGATGAGAATGGGCTATTCTCAAATTTGAGTATGTTTGCATCGGAGCTATTTTGAGTATGTGACGTATTCAAAAATGAGTATTTTGTACTCCGTTCTGAATACCAGTTTTTCGCAGTGTAAATTTATTTACATAGTCTTTAAAGTGGAGACCTCAAGTTTGAAGATAAATTTTCAATGGCTCTACTCTGGATTCCTTGAGGGCAATGGGTTGGTTTTACAATGCTTATGTATATTTATTTCTATTAAATGAGAGGTGTGATCACAAATGCACATTTATCCATTCAATGTCATTTGGAAACATGAATTGTATTTTCTGATGTTATGTAGGAAATGTTTTGATTCTGCAGTATATCTAGCAAGCAAAATTTTTAATGGCTCTGTGGTTTTCTGAGTTGAGACACTTTAATTTTTTTAGGAGTACAAAACATTTGTTTCGTACTTAAATTTCAGAGCATTACGTTAAGGATACACGTTCATCATTGTGTTGATGAGAACATGTTGCCTGAGCCTAGAATCTTCTACTGTGGGTTGAACCGGAATGCAAGGTGACTATTATTGTGTGATTGCTCACCACTAAGTCATGTTTGACGCAGATGTGCTGTTTCTGGTTGACATTTTTCTAATGTTGTAAAACACGAATGATGTGCTCGCAAACGTGCATCCTCAAGTCTGGCTGCATGTTTCTCTGCTGCACCCTTAGCATATATTTGTGCCATCCCTTTGTCTGTTTTTCTCGTTTGCTGATATCCATTCTTTCCCAGTTTGATGTGCAATTACACTCATTGTAGTACTTTTGTCTTGCAAGTACTGCGACCGAAGTTTGATTTCCCGCAAGGCATTATTTTTATGTAGTGAATGAAGCCAATTGACTGCACTTAAAAAGAAAAGAAAATTAAAACAAAAACATAAAATTTCAAAACATTAAAAAAAAATCAGTTACAAAAAGAAAAGGAAAAAATAAAAAAATGGCAATGAAATATTTAACTTCAAACATGCATCAATCAACACAGCCCAAATCCAACGCAATGGGAGGCTGTGAAGATATTTTCAATAGAATACTCCAGGAAAATTCCAATATTAATATGGATTTTGCAGCAGAAATCTACGACAGTGTTGATAATGATGGAGTATTTTTGCTATTCACAACTCGATATTAGCATTAGCAATTGTTATCAACAAAGTTAAAGGCCTATCTTTAAAACAGAGTGGCTTATATCTAGACACAGACTGCTTTTCACATGGACAATTATTTGTTATATGTGTACTTAAATATTAACATCACCGCAGACAAATTACCGCCATGAAAATCACAACATTTTCCATCCAAATCTTATTTCTTTTTTCATAAAAAAATGTTACAATCTTTGTTGTTTAGATATTAAGGTGTGATACATGTGGCACCAATTTTGTTATGGTGATGCTAATACATAATTACTGTTGTGTGTTACAAAGCAGCAGTCACCAATTGGTGATACTTGAGAAATTTTGGATGGTATGCAGAAAAATCGGAACATTATTTATACTTCTATGAAGATTCAGTTTAAAAAAGATGAACAAAATAACATATTATGGAACATGGATTATACTTTACTTAAAGCTTTTAGTTACCAAAATTACTAAACGAAAAAACAAACGAACAAAATTCCTGAGGATAGCAATTTTTAGTAATCTCAACCAATTTTCGGAAAATTGGTGGCAAAACACTTCAGTCTGTTGATTGTTGCTTTTCATGAAGCTTGTTTTCAAGGGTATGGAAGATTAAATAAAGACGTAAATATAGCTATAGTGGTCAGCCACATAGAGAGGTCAATCCTATTAGTGAACCGCAAATTATAAAGTAATACATTAAGTGGTTCTGAAGTATTGGAAAATGGCAACTACTGCTCTAAAGTAGACACAACAGACAATTTCTGTATCTATACAGACAATGAAGCAAGATAAAATGCCTACCCATAAGCATTGTAAAATTAACCCTATGACCTCAAGAAGAGTCATTTTAAATTTATTTTCAAACTTGGCACCTACCCTATGGAGACAATGCAAATAATTTTAGATTCAAAACATGACAAAAAAAAACAACTTGGGAGTATTCTGTTAACAAATTACAAATGAAATCTGTTTAGAAAAGTTTTGTTTATGTATATATTATATTTCCACATTTTCTTATAAAGAAATAACTCATCAAGTGCAAGCGATTAAAGATATTAGAAATGTGTGCTTTCTCTTTTCTTTCTTTTTAAGCAGACTGAGCCACAGGAAAACATGGTTGGGTGCAGCTGGCTATAACAAACTTAAATGATAAAAAGCTATGAAAAACCAATTATTAATAACAAACTATCAATATTTTGAAGAAATCACCAAAAAAAAAGCAAACAAAAGTGATCGGGTACTGTTGCAACTATAATAACCATAATTTTGTTTGTGTCATACACGGTGAATTGGAAATTAAGCGCTAATGTTGCTAATATGGTTGCAATAATACATAAATATCAAAACAAACACAACATATACATCAGAAAATCGTAATTTTCCCATTTGTATTTCACAGTAACACCAAATAAAATTTTGAAATTACACAAAAGATATTTTGTGATTCTAATGTTATTGCTCCAACTATTAGAAATTTCAATATCTATTTCGTGGAAAAATTCACTGCCAAGCACAAAAAGGTATTATTATTGTGCACAAACAGACATAGAATGCTTTTCCCTTATTAAATGCATATTGCAACATTTGGCGATGTCTTTTGATTTTAGGTAAATGGCCGACTAAAAAAAAGTACTAAAAAATAAAAATATTTATTAATTAAATTTAGATTCATTAGAGAAAGGTAAAATAAGCGGAATATTTTAATTCGCAGGAGAGATTTTGAAATCACGCCAAACAGATCCATAGTGTAAAGAATTAAAATTAGTATTTTATATATAAAAATTATCCAACGTAAATATTCTGAGCTTAAAAATAAATTGAAAAATGATATATAATACTAACACTAATTAACATAAAAAGAGCTGAACTATCTTTATCAACGCGAAAGTATAATTTGAAAAAATAATTACAATTTTACGACCACCTGCTTTCACAACATGTATTTGAGCTATCTGTCTGTTTTGCTCATTCAATGATATCTACTCTAATTTGATGAGCAACTACCCCTCACACTACGTTTGCTTGGTCATTATGATCACCTAATTTTGAGTTTCTGCAATACAATTTTATGTACTGAAGCCGATTGACTGCAGTTAAAATGAAGGTTTAAATAAAAACATATGAAATTACAAAACAGTTCTGAGTGGGCCTTGTATCCAAATTCATTTGGGGCCCTTTTTCAGATATGAGCACCATGTAAATGGAACTGTAATAACATTCGTTGGGGCCCATGCATCATTGATACAGCGGTAGCTCTACATCCCTGATTAAAGCAAACCATAATAATTTCAAGTATTTTTTTAACAAATTACTAATGGAATCTGTTTAAGAAGATTATAATCTTATAAAACAATCAAAAACAAAATAAGGTGCAATATTTTGATGACTCAAAATCAAAAAATCTTAGTTTTACCATTTGTATTTCAATAGCAACATCAAATGAAAGGTACTTACGTATTATCGCAACCAATTGGCGTTATTGCATAAAACGAAGCACATGATTGCCAATTCCACGCGTACAACATCTGCAAAAATGGAATGGCCAAATTTACGAGTTATCATGAAAGTTAGCGATTGTTGCGATAATTCGTAAGAATCAAATGAAATTTAAAAAGTTGTCTAAAACAGAGAAAAAACATTCTTATATTAAAACTCCGTCGATTAATTTCGTCAAATTAAAATGTCTCCAAGTGGGAAAAAAATATTGTTTCCAAACATTGAATGTGTTATATCAAGGCATTTGGCTACGTCTTTTTATTTGAGGTAAATGGTTGACGGAAACTATTTGGTAGAAAAATAAGTAGCATACTGATGTCAATTATGTAAATTTTATTTTCGCTTAATAAAGAGAAATAAATTTACATTAAAATTACAGAAAAAAACACAATGTAGAAAATTAACAAAGTCGTAAACATCCCGCGACAATGCTATCCGATTGTTGCCTAAACTACAAAACAAAATTTGAGTTGTTAAAAGAATTAATTTTTAAAAAATAATTTATTCGAAAAATAATCCCAATTACGTATCAAAGAACAAAAAATAGATAAATATGACAACCAATAAACATAACCATAGTAGAGTTCTACAATAGTTTGGAAAAATCTATGTGTATAGTTTAAATTTTTGCATTCAGAGTGAATCGTGACATCGTATGACGTCATAACACCAAAAAAAACCAGTTAAAAATTAAATTAAAAAAATTTAGAGTGAATTTCGAAATAAAAAGTACATAAGAACCTGACCGGAGTTAAATGCAACGCTGTGTCAATATTTCAGATAAATCCATGCAGAACTTTTTGAGTTATGCGAGCATACACAAACCAACACACACACACACACATATATATATATATATATATATATATATATATATATATATATATATATATATATATATATATATATATATATATATATGTGTGTCAAGGCTCAAAGTCCTCACGTTGCCATGGTGTGGAAATTTGTAGCGTTGGAGTGTCGACACATTTTTCATCCCCGTCACTTGATTAATGTTCAAAATTACAAGGGCCGTCACCAATAGCCAACACACAGCTTCTTAGTGCGATGCTAATAAAAATTAAAGAATTCTACGTTCAACTGAACAGTTATTTCCCTCAAATTTAGTAGATAATTCAACTCGGTAACAGAGATATTCGTGTAAAATAAAGGGTGTTGCATGCTAAAATTCAATTGGATTCCAGCATGGCGAGGGAAAGTTCAATATCACTTTACTCAACGCCAACCCCTCGTAGCACTGTTCGAATAGAATGTTAAGTGAAAGTAAACAAAATAAATGAGCTTACCTGAAACGTGGAGCTGCCAAGAAAAAAAAATAGTCTCGTAAAATATAAGTTTGTTACGTAGGTGATCACTTAAAGAATATAACTTTACAGATGTTTAGAACGTTGAAAATAATTCAATACTATGTAAATGTGTGAAATCGCAATTATGCTCAGAGTCGCGACAAAAAGCTTGACGAATTGCAAGTTAAAAGATCAAGGAAACCAGGAACAAGATTGAAAGTTCAATTCAGCCGTTTTCGCTACAGTGCATAAATTTAATTTATAGCCCACTATCAGCGATTTACGCACAACATTACAAAGCGAGCTTGTAGCATATATGTTGTATCTCCGTGAATATTTCAATAATGTGCAGTGTTAAAAATAAACACATCTGCGAAGCAAATGAAACATTTATTTACATAGTATCCATTTGGATTGACCCAACAAGTCAGTGACTTGTACTGTGTGTGTGAGAGAGTGAACGAGATTCTTCTGTTAAACAATAAATTTTTAGGAACATTGCATTCCATTTTTTATGTATATAACTTAGTTTCCAATAAATAATTACAGCTAATAAGTAATTAAAATGCCAATAAAACAGCTACAACGTTGGAAAATCGACATGGCCAGAAATCGCACGCAACAAAAAAAATTCCCAGTCTTAAAACGTTAAATTAACACCATCGAGCAATCAGGCGTAAAAGGAAAAAAGTATTCGGAGAAAAGAAATACAGAGAGTCTATATTAGCTATCGTGAATGTGAAATGTTAACAAAATAATCGCAACAAGTGACATTTCTACTGAACTGGTTCTCGGAATAAAGTGTACAATGCGAAGCATACGATAAATAATAAAATTAATGACTTTTTGAAGATAAGAAAATGCCTGCTGAGATTTTAGAACGCAGAAACTTTAAGAAATATAGACTTGATTAAACTTATTTATTATTTCTGAACTTTGGAAGCTTTATGATGGGGAAGATAAATAAAGTACTCTTCCCGCACAGCCTTTATGAATCATGATAGTGGTGTTTAAAAGTAATTTTAGACAGAATTTATTATTAGTTTTGAAAGTAAAAGAATTACATTAAATTAAAGCAATGATTTACAGGCAGATAATTTTTGCTAATTTTAAATTGAATTAATTGAATTCAATAAAAATGTAATTACATAACATAAGATCAAGAACTTTTTTCAGAATATCTATCACACTAATATAGATATTTTTTTATCTCATCCCCACAGCTCAAGTTTCCATGCTGCAGATGTTTCTCGTATTACTCATTACGACACTATAATGATCTAGAACATCGGTTCCCAAAGTGGTCTCTATGGACTCCTGGGATCCTTGTGACCGTTCAGGGGTTCCATGGGAAATTAAAATTAATTGGGGAGGAGATTAAGGGGTCTACGAAATATTTAATATTAAGTAAAATATTTGTAACCCATTTCCATTATTATGAAAGTTAAAATAAATTAGTAATGATATTTACGTGTTAAAAAATTAATAGTAATTATTAAAAATTTTAGGATAAACTTTTTTAGATTGGTAGATAAAGTATAAGTAATGAAAAGCGTCTCACAGTAGAAGTCGGGGGGTCCTCTATGCAGTTTAAATGGGAACGAAATCTTGCCGTGGCATTCAATAACTTGTCTAAAATACGGCAGAATGAAAGAATCATACATGTAATCAATAGTTTAGTTTTTTTCTGTGCATAACCCCAAAATATCTGAGGTTTTTTTTTTTTTTTTTTTAGTTTTGAACAGAAAACAGTATTATTCTTTGCATCGTTATGAAAATAACCATCTTATTATCTCACTGAAAAAAACGTGTTTCTATATTTTAATACAAAAAACAGATAATAATAGTTTGAATAAATACTATACTTCAGATATCATTTGCGTCAACATTTATACCATTCGGGGCATCAAAGTTAAGTTTATAGTATTTTTATTATGCATTAAAGTAAGAGTTATTTCACTTCGGGCAGGATTCTTCGTCAACCTTTAACGCTCGAGGGTCATATCAATATATCCACAATGATCCACGCTGGCCACATCAATACATTTACAATGATCCAAGAGGGCAACACAACTATAAAAAAAATAACGTAGTCGGGGAATTTAAGTAAAATGGAAGTTTGTGTGTTTTACAAGACTACAACTGATTCTAAGGGAAGAGATGGTGTTAGATTTCTATAAAAATATCGGTTTCAAAAACGTTCAATCGAAGTCAAATTAAAATATTGTGTATGTTACAAGATATAAAAAAAAAAGTCCTCCTTTTCTTCTTTGAGCTTCTGAGATTTTATGCATATATAGTCAGATTTTTTTATATTTAAAATTATTTAAGATACAAAGAAATTTTTGAAACATTCGCCATTTTAAGAAAATATCTCAATGAATATCAATAAAATGTTTTAAATATCAAGAATAACAGAAAAAAATGACGTTTTTTAACGACAAAAAGCAGACAAAGCAATTCTTCCTGAAATTGCCTCAGATTCAAATGAACAAATGAAATGCTTTCAGTGGGCCACGGGACAAATACCCCTAACTTAGGGGATCATGGCCAAGTTTTTGGTATAAAAAGGTGCCCATGGGTACAGTAAGTTTGGAAATCACTTACCTAGAACAATCACGTATACTTTGGATTGAAATTACCCTAGCGAATGAAAATAGTAAGCTACAAAAAGACAAAAATGGAATATTGAACTGAATGCTTTCATTTACGCTTAAATATATTTATGTTTATTATATATATTTTACGTACATGTTTATAATAATTTCTAATGAACAGTCAGATTATTAACATAACAAAAGAAGAACACAAAAAGTCACCTAAATTACTTTTCTATTGAAAAAGTACGAAAAAAAAAATAAACAGAAGAATACAATGCATTGTAAACTATACCATTTCGATTGATAATAATAATAAAAAATGCTCGCAAACAGCGAATAAATTTCCTTTTACATTCTTAAAACAGATATTTTATAAGTCATTTAAAAAAGATTTAGCAGAAGCTAATGGCACCTATTACACAAAACGTGAGTATTACATTCCGAAGCATTACAAATAAAATGCAAATCATTTGAGAGTTGAATGAAATAGAAACGGAACTACCAGAGAGAAGAGAAACCTAAGCGACCTCACAGCATTACATTTCTCCATTTCTCCGGTGTTTAGAAATCTCAGCAGCAAGTAGCGAAACAATAGAAGAGAAAAGTTTGTTTTCCTTCGCCATAAGCCGTAAAATCAATACATATACTCCCTAACAGCCTTAAAAACCATTAGTGCAGGAGAGACGTCAATCATGGTAGAACTGAAAGAGAGAAAACACTATCTCGCCGAGACAATGTTCTCTCTCCTCCTATATATATATATATATATATATATATATATATATTTATAATTTCCTATTACCTTTTTTTTTTCTATAATAGGAATTTCTATCGAAATGACTAGAACGTTTAACAAAGAACATCAGCAGGAAAGCAGTTTTTAGCGAGCTTCTTTTCTATGTATTCAGTTTTACAAATAAAAATCGTCACATAGTAATTAATGTACATAAAATGTTACCACCTAATATTTAATGAATTTTAAGCCACCTAATTTTTTCATATTAAAAAAAAAATTAAATCAGATTATAGAAAACTGATTTTCTGTAAGAAAGCTTTCTCTACATTAAACGGTTAAGTACTTCAGCCTAGAAGTAATAAAAATAATTTTATTAATCGTTTCAAATATTCGACTTAAATTAAGCAGATTATTCAATAACGAGTAACTTAATTATTTGTTAGGAAACTGTTGTGTATTTTCATACATTTTGTGAAAGCTTTTACTTTATTAACACACACTATTATATTACATAAATTTAAAATATCTTTCACATTGAGCTTAGAAAACAATATTTTACTTTTCCACTAAATTTAAAAAAAATTTTTGAACCAGTAGATTTCTAACAAATATATACATTGCCATGAAAATAGAAAAATAAATAAAAATACTTACATTATTTCTTCTAAACACTAACAGAAAAAAAAAAAAATTCTGACAGCACTGGGTTTCAGTAACATAAAACACAATGTACAATTGGAAAAGTGAATATAAGTACTTGAAAAGTTGTGTTTAAGTGAGATAATCAATTCTTCAGAAGAAATCCGTATATTTAAAAATAATTTATTAGGAGAAAAAGAACTAAAAAAGGGTATATTTTTTTTTTTTAAAAGTTAAAATAATTTTTCTTATTAAGGGAAATAAAAAAAAAAAAACAAATCCTATTCTTTTTATATCTTACATTAGCATCGAAAGAGAAAGACCACATAACTGAAAGGAGGAAAGCCTTAAGTAAAACATTCATTCAAGCTATTCATTGAATTAAATACTTGTGTGAGATCAGTATTAAACTTTCAAAGATAAATATTGCTACCTGGCTTTAAATGCACTTCGCCTTTAGAGCAGGTCGATTCCATTTTGTATGTAAGCCAAATTGAAAAAGAGAGAGAGAGAGATGACATGATGTACCCGATGAGATGTCATATTATAGCAGTTAAAAATGAAGGTTAGCTCTCTCCCCCGTTATGATAGGTACAATAGCCAGCTGAGATCAGCATTTGCGTGATCAAACTATCAGTGAATCTTGTATCAATGGTATTTTAGAGCAAAAATAATCGAATCCCACTATTAACGTTGATCCTTCATATAAAGGGTTTTGGAATGTTCTAAACAATGAAGACCTTCCCTCGAACCCCTTAAGATTTCTAAAATGCTTATTTTTGGATTCGCACTAGATATTACACGAAATAAAAATACTTTCAATAGTATTTTTTTAGTAAAAAGTTTCCATCTCTATCATTCCTAAAAAATGTTATGCAATTCTTTAAAAACCTCCTCACATCTGTAGAATTACAGCATCGTAAACTGAGCCAAAAATTAGTATGCAGTTTTAAGAAATTCGTTGGCTCCTAAATATGACACATTTATCACAATAATAAACGTACTTTTTTAATAATTTTCACAATGAATAGGAATCACAATCATCATATCGATGCATGGAATGACAAATTCGCCAAACAGACTAAGAAATACTCAATACAGATCAAATACCAAAAATCTTTCTAAAGGACCTGACTGAATATTTTACCGTAGATCTCTGTCCTTTGAAAAGTTAAAGTGTCAAAACTGTTTTTGTACATATTCCTTTAATGATAAAAAAGAATACCTGTACTTGAAGCTAAATGCATTTTCGATTCCTTAAAAATTGTTTTAGGAGGAAGACTTTTTTTTAAAAAAGAAATACGTGTTTAATTGTATACATGGGAATAAAAATCGCATAGAAAATCGTATACTGCATGATTAAATTATGTAATATATCGTTTATCATAAACTCTAGAAATACTCATTCAAGACAAACTGCATATACATTCATAAGATGTATGATTTTTTTTCCGAATAATAATGTGTTAGGCATCAACTGTGCTTTAAAGCAGATTAACTATACATTTTTCAGCAACAGTATTATTTTTTTCAAAGTTTTAATTTGGGTATTACAGCATAAATTAAACAATTAACTAGAATTTAGTTAAGCACTAATACCAAGCATTAATTCTGTGTCATACCATAAAATACATTGATATACATTTTTCACCTGAACATATTTATATATAAAAGCTTTTAGAAAAACAGTACTTTTACATAAATCCAACAAAAATTCTCAAAGAAGTGATTTCTTTTACTTCAAAAAGTTTTTTTTTTCCCCCATCAACAAAATCTTAAACTTTAATTGGCGTTCTAAGCCCCCAAAAAAAAAAAAATGTACGAGTTTTAAAAATTCATTTTGGAATTTTGGAAAATGTATCTCTTTCTCCTCTAGTCCGAATTCACCTTGGGAGAGTCTGTGCAATATTTTCAATAAATGATATTTCTTCTCCGTACTTCGTACAGTTTCTTCAAAAAATCTGACTTGTATATTTATGCTGCATAAATACATCGACAGCATTAGTCAATGGAAATAGAGAAATAAGGAACGGAAAAGCCTCGAGAGAAAACATCGACAAAAACATTATTCATATTTTACGATAGAGAAACGAAAGAGTATTTATATTTTTGAAGAAAGGGGTCCCATGTCACACGCACTAACACAATCTCGTTCAGTAAAACAGAATAGTCAAGCCATCAGAACTGCATTGAAGCGAATAGAACAAAGCGACGGAAAATGTCTATCGGTTCTTCGATATCGAAGATAAACGTTGATCGGAATCTAGATTTTTTTTCGATGAAAATGCATCTGAAAGAGAGCCGATGCTGCCTAGTTGAAAATATGAAAGACACGCATAAATAAATATGTATTAACAATGGGAACGTCAGCGAAGAGTAATTCCAATTTTAGAAAAATAAAAGAACCAGAAGAAAACAGCATCTTTTTTACATCAAGTTATACCGAATAAAAATATGCAATGGAAAATATAGGCTTTAGTATTGTTCTTACGATTTGTAATAGACTAAATACTTACATTCCATATCATGTGAATACAAGAAAAATCCCTTTTCTAGCAAATCATTCATTTGTCCGGGAAATAATTATTTAACAAGTAATGTTAAAAAAAATTAAGTCAATTCCTACTTAGGTCAACAATAAAAAAATTATTGTGTGTAGTTACTTTTTATTAAATAATTACTATTAACATAAATATGTATACACATATGACTAAATCACAATATTAAGAGGTAATATTTTTTCTCCCATATAAAACTCTAATTATTAAACTTAATTGATGAATTAATACTTGGAAAAACTGTTTAAACATCAAGTGTCTTTCACTACAAGCTAAAAAATGTATTTTAACTTGAGTGGATGAATAAGAAGTATTTTATTAACGATTGAAAGTTTGAACAAGATATATAAATATATATATAGGAAGAGTGAACTAATAATAGAAATGGAAAAAGGAATAGATAAACATTGCCATCCAATATATTGTTTTGAAGCGCAATTTTTAAAAGCGGGGAAATATTTCTTACATTAAAAGTTATTTATTTTGAATGTTTTCTTTCTCAAACTAAAAGACTGAATTATCATTTTAACCTAACGGTTCGAGTTAATTTGAGATACATAAATTCTACTTTGAAATCTTTCAAATATTAATACAAATTGTGAGGCAAAAATTTTAACACTATTCAACGAGTATATTGAAGACAGTCAAATGTATCAAAAACATATGACGCATTATTCACGTTTTACAGGCCTGTAGATTATATTTTGGAATAGTTTTACAAAATTAAGTTTAAAAAGTCTTAATACGTCTAGCGGCAAGTAAATTCTAATTTCTCTCAAAATTTTGGCCGATTTTATTTATTATGATACAAAGCATGCCATTAAAGTTTATTCAAATCTGCATTATAACATTTTATTTCACTTTGATTGCAAATGTATAGGAAAAAAAAACATTTCATAAATTGTGATAATTTTATTATTTTATCTCAGTTAAATCGAAAATCATAACAATGGAACAAAAAAAAAAATAACATTGTTTATATATATTACAAAACACAAGATTAAAAAAAAAATGCGATTCGAATTAGATAAAGAGAAAAGTATTTGCGCACAAAATGTATACTCAATCCCCATAATAAAGCATTCAAATATTTTGATATCAAAGTTTGTATCCGAATACTAAGTATGGTGAACTCGTTTTATAATCTTCTTGACAAAATTGCAAAAAACATCACATAAGCATGTAATTGAACCAATCAAATTTTCGGTGGGTTTCTGTACTATTTATCTACGCAAAAAAATGTTTTAAATTTGAAAAAAAAAAGATTTTGATATAAAAAAAAGCCTGGTTTTTTAATTTACCACTGTTTATCTGCACTAGATTATTATAATACTTGAAGACACAATTAATTCTAAGTATTCGAAGTAGATGATTCTAAGAAAGATGGTAGACTAAAGGAACCCTTGTTGAGCTAATACAAATCTTTTGATTCGGAATAATAAAAATAAAGTGAAGTCCAGCAAGTTAGAGAATCTTGAAGGCTTATTGTGTTCCTGGCACTGGTCCAATGATAACACAGAATTCTGGTTAGATTTCGAAATCTGAGACCATTATTTCTATCACGACTTTGAGAAGCAGTACGAATCTTTTTCAAACGGATATGCTTGAATCGGCGATCGCCAAAATAAGCTCGTTGTTTATTGGGGGAAAAATGAACAGATTAAAAATGTAAATGAACACTTTGTTAATCAGATAAAATCTGGGTCGCTTGTTAGGATCGATATTGAAAAAAATGTGCCAATTAAAAATGATCACGTGTGAATTATGAAGAAATAGTGATTGAATCATGTTTAATATTTTTCTGCAGATGAGATACAAGAGAGAGAGATGATTCGGTGAACAGATTTATTGAACTTCATAATTAAATGGAATGCCGACAAAAAAAGGATGCTATCCCAAAATATAAGCAGCTGGTTTCGAGATTGTTTTGTAAAGAAATAAAATACGTTTTAATTTAATATCATAGATCGTGAATTTTAAAGTGTTTATGATGATTTAATTTAAAGTTATTTGATTACCCATGTTGATGGATCAATATCGTTGAAAAAAATTGTAAGCATTTAATGTTTTTTCCAACAAAATTTAGTATGTATAATAACTCACAAAAATATCGAATTATTACCTTCAGATTACTTTATTTTCTTACGTAAGCTCTGCAATTTTCAACAAATAAATAAATTTAAAAAAAACAATAAGATTCCTTTCAAAATAATAAATTTCAACAGAACATTCTTATATAAAGCTATTAAATAATAAAAAAAAACTGCCAAACGGATTATTTTAATTAAACTTTACAATACTACGACGAATTTACAAACATGTGTTACTACATTCTACAGATTGACAATTTAGTTCCAACAGAGTTAATTAAAAGTGAACACATAATTTGTAAAGCTTTAGTGAAATAAAGATATAATTTAGATAGTATAATGATTATTATTTATACAATATAACTTCGTCATACACACAGTATGATAATTGTTGCCTCGCATTTAATGCGTTTGTAAACTACCATTTACGACGCATTTGATAAATGGAAATACGATTCACATTTCTCTTTGACACCATACGTATTAATGAACATGATATTTAGTTTAATTTAGTTAATATTACAATCACTGTCGCTCGTTCGTGTGTATATGCATGAGTATAATTACAAAATTAAGAAAATGGCGATGGATACTGCAATTTTAACTCATTTATTTTGTCAACACAGTCCAGAAAATAGAACACTTGAAGAGCAAGTAACTCGCTCTCCCAACTGTCACCAGAATTTTAAAAAATACACTAGTGTTCCTTCTACGAGAAGTATTTTGAAGAAATAATTTTTTTAGAAACGAAATAGCAAACTTCAAGACAATTGCAAATAACTCTACCTCGTGTCTAAAGAGCTTTCAGATGTAAAATACTTAACAAAGGCATTATACAAAAATAGAAGCTAAAAATTGAGGACAATGCTGAAAGACGTGCTGTGGTTAAAATATTTATCAAAATGCGCAAAAAGGGCAATTGCCAACTTTCTACCCCATTGAACACATTAATTAATTAATTTGACCATGGTTGACTATTAACAAAGTGGGAACAACGAATGCTTAGCAAGATTTCAATCTGCTAATTCGAAGAATTTTAGAAATAAGTCATAACATATACAAGTTTTGAACATGTGATTGATTTACGTTCTTATTAAGTTGAGCAAAAGCCAAAAGTTTATCATTTTACGGTATGTAAACAATTAAATATTTTAAATACTTATATAACCTCAATAGCAAAAACGCATTTTATGCATGTGAGATAAATTCTTTCTTCATTTTAAAATGAAACCATAAAAAACGGTATCTCAAAAAACCGAAAAAACGTAGTTTTTAGATGCTGAAAACGCACGGGAACCTTAATGCTTATTAACTAAGTCTATTTGAACTGAAACATTATAATAACAATGATTCCTCGTCAGAATACGGCTATTTTCTCATTCAAAAAGAAAAAATGCACTCAAGTCTTATAAAAAACGATGTTTGCTCAAAAATCTTTTTTTTTGCCATATATACTTAGCCGAATTTAAATATTTAACTGATTGTGAATGTACAAAAGTGTAGTTCTTCTCCGTAAAGCGCTTTTAGGTTGTTTTTTTTCTCTCTTTTCAACGTTGTTTTTCCAGGGAGATAAAAATTTTGTTACCTTCCAATAAACTAAAGGGTGTTTTTTTGAGAGGTATAGAACTTTAAATTGCAATTAAACAACGATGTATTATTCGATTGACATGAATTTTTTTTATTCCAAAGATAATCTTTTGGCATTACATTTTAAATATGATCTCTGGCAAATGACTGCCACGGCTGGCTCGGATGTAGTCCAATCTGGACGTCCAATTTTCGATGAATTTTTCCAACATTTGTGGCCGTATATCGGCAATAACACGGCGAATGTTGTCTTCCAAATGGTCAAGCGTTTGTGGCTTATCCGCATAGACCAATGACTTTACATAGCCCCACAAAAAATAGTCTAGCGGTGTTAAATCACAAGATCTTGGAGGCCAATTCAAAGGTCCAAAACGTGAAATTAGGCGGTCACCAAACGTGTCTTTCAATAAATCGATTGTGGCACGAGCTGTGTGACATGTTGCGCCGTCTTGTTGGAACCACAGCTCCTGGACATCATGATTGTTCAATTCAGGAATGAAAAAGTTAGTAATCATGGCTCTCTACCGATCACCATTTACTGTAACGTCGTGGCCTTCATCGTTTTTGAAGAAGGATTCCACCAGCCCATAAAGCGCACCAAACAGTCAGTTTTTCTGGATGTAACGGTGTTTCGACATTCACTTGTGGATTAGCTTCACTCCAAATGCAGCAGTTTTGTTTGTTGACGTAGCCATTCAACCAGAAGTGCGCTTCATCGCTAAACAAAATTCGCTTATGAAAATCGCGCGCAACCATTATTTTCGAAATAAAATTGCACAATTTGAAAGCGTTGTTCAGGCGTGAGACTATTGATGATGAATTGCCAAACCAAACTGAGAATAAATCACTTGACAGCTGTTAAATCGGTCGCCATCTTGGAAAGTAATGCCAACTTAAACTTCTATACCTGGAAAAAAAACACTCTGTACTTCAGAATAAAAAAAATATTACCAAAGTTTTTTTTAAAAAAAAAAATTAATAAATCTGGTCACTTTAACTATCTAGTCATACAATATATACTTGTTACGTTTTCTTTTTTGGTAATTCAAAGAATTTATGCTTTTATATATATATAAATAATGATACAATTGTACATTTAAATGCATGCGTTTGGGGAGAAAAAACTTATAGATTTACGTCTACATTGTTAAAAAATGACAAAAGAAAAAACCTATCATAATTTAAGGGAAAAATGCCGATCTTTCGCTGTATAGTGTTTTTATACGGTCAAATATACACACACATATATATATTTTAAATAAGACCTAATTAAAAATTAAGTTTAAAAAAATGAGCAATAGATGAAATTTACAAGAAGTTATAAAAACAATACATTTGTTTTTCACAATAGAATTCCATTTAATTCACATAGGTGCTTAACATTTATAATAAATATTTGACAAAATTCTGTATATTCTGCCTAAAATTAAAAAATTATATCGTTAGCAATCATAACAATCGCGCGCGCGCGACACATAGGTTATGAAAATACCTAAGCTATAATAGCGTTTTTTTTCTTCTTCTTTATCTTATTGAAAGAAAAAATAAGACAATACCAGGACAAAAATAGCTATAAAAGCAAGTCAAAAAGGCATTCTCATAAGTTTAATACAAGATTCTTTAAAGATAAAACTGTAAAATTCCATCATTATAAATTACAGCAAAATAGACATAAGCCATGAAAATAACCTAAAATAATAAAATTTTTTCCCCTCTAACCCATAAGAACAAAAATTCCCTATCATTCAAAACCAAATAAAAAACCTAGTCAAAAACTCACATTCTTAAGCCTAATAATACAGTACTTTTTAGAACTAAAAAAGTAACATACTATGAGTAATAAAGTAACCCAACAATTGAGTTAAAACAGCTGCAAAATTTACGTCATTCATTTTCGAAGCGGAATTCACTCTAAGCGAAAATCAGCTTAAAGTCTCTAAAAAGAAAACTTTTCAACGTTATTTTCAGAAACACGAACAGAGTTCTTCCATCAATAATTGTTAAGACAAAAGATAAAACGGAGAATCTACGTCACACACACACACCTTCACGGGAAAGCGCTGTCAACAGACACCGGCTAAACTTTCTAGGGAATGGAACTCAAATCTAACGTTTGGATTTTTTCCTCGGGAAAATTTGACAACCATGAGCCACGATGACAAGTATACTGAAACGTCACATGTCAAGTTTTGAATCTTGTATCTTAAAAATGAATCGTTGCTTATGAGACAAAATTATTAGGATGTTCTTTATTTAAGAAAAATAAATAAATTAATCAGGATTCAACTAAATATATATATAAAATTTTCTTTCGGATTATGTATAAAATGGGTAATTCGTGTATGAACTGAAATACACTTATGAGTCAAACTTCTTAAAAATTAAAGTTACAAAACGCATTGTTTTCTTTAAAAACTTAATCTCATTTCGATTTTAATTTTACATTTATATTTAACACATTTATTTTTGAAAGACCAAACTTGGAGTAATTATTAGAAAAGAACGTGAAAAGATTTAATTAATTTTTTTAACAAAGTAAAGGACAATTGCTAAAACAGCTGGTATCCATCTCATTCTAAATCAATAAAATATTTTAACTCTTATTATGTGACAAAAAAAAATCCATGATTCGTTTGTCACAAAATAAAGCAGTAACCGCAGTCGTAGATGAAGTATAAGACTCTAGAATTTAATAATTTGCGAAATATTACTCTATTCATTTTTTCAAACAAGGCTGAGTTAATTTTTCATCTGTTTAATACTGAAACAAGTCATTCAATAGTATTAAAACAAATAAGGTAGAATTTTGTCAAATGAATCGTTTTTACATTTGAATGAATGCTCATATCTAGATTAGCTTTACACTTCGCTTAAAGAATTGTATACAGAAAAAAACATGCAAAACTATTTAATCGACTAAAAAATAAATTAGTAAAATTTAAATTTTTCTATTTCGCGGCTATTCTAAAAACTAAAACTAAAAGCTTAAAGTCTCTAGACACAAAGCATATTCTATAATACATGCATCGATTAAATATTTGAGATGAAAAACTTAACATTTATAAATTTTTTTCATTTCAACATATAGGTACCCCCCCCCCTTATAAATTTCCATTTCTCTTATTCGAGGAAACATATCTCTGAAAAGAAACCCATTTAAAACAAATGCAAATTTAATACAAAGAAAAATATTCCTCAACATGCATTAAATCATATGTAAAGCTTCCGACATTTAAATAGAGAATTTGTGAAGTTCTTTCAGAGAAAACACACACACACACATTGCTTTCGAAGGAATAGAATTTTAAACTACATTGATACTAACAGCAAACTATACGGAATACATTACTTTTACAAAAAAAAAGAATACTATTCTAGAATGTATAAAAAGTATACGAAGCATATATGATATGCATTTACAGTTATTTTATTCACTTCGTGCGAAATGGCACAGAAAAATGGATTTGAGTGATATTCGTAAGCGTCATTTTAGGTTTTTCTCGATTTTACTAAAATTTAAATAAAATTGTAACCTATTTTCAGAAATTTTTACATCGACTTTGAATAGATAACATAGCAAAAATTAGAATCTTATATTTCATCAATAATTTGATTTAAATAATGACTTTCCCCCATACAGTATATATATAAATACAATTTTACCATGCACATTAATCAAAATAAAACTTTCAACGTTTAAATTACATTAATTTGAATTCACTTTATTTGAAATCCATTTAAAACATCTAGTACATCTAGATTCTCTCATTTGATCATTTATATTTATTAAAATCCATTGTTCCATATCATCTGTTTAATATTTGTTTTAATGCAACATATATCTTATAATCAATGTAGCCGATAAGTAATGTTTTCTATTTAGAGTTACTAAGAAGAATACAATGTATATAACAAATAGCTACTAAAATTTCTTAAAAATCCTATCATGAATTTTGTCGTTTAAGTGCTAATGTTAATGTTATCTACCTCTGAAATATATATAAAAGAAATTACATAATTCAAAGCAGCTGCACCGTAATATTAATATATAACATAAAATAAATTAAAAGTAATTGCAATTCACAGAGAAAAAAAACATACATAAAACATACTTGAAAAATCTAAACACTATCCCAAGGAAATAGAAAATAGCAATTTGTAAAATAACAAAACAAACATTTTATATAAAATAAAGTATTTCAGAATCAAGTTTTATTAATTGAAACAAAATAACTTTACCTTTTTTCAAGAAATAATTACGATAGCATTTATTAAAGAGTTTAACAATGACGTAGGTGTATTCTAAAATTGGCTGGCTACGAAAATTAAATTCAAATATACTTATTTAGTAAATGACTAATAAAAAATTAAATATTTTTTTTTCAAAATAAGCCTTTCTTTTTGTCGTCAGTTTTAACACTTATATTAAACTATATTAAGAAAAAAAAGTATATAAACGTAATACTATTTTTCATGAGCTGGAAAATACTCAAAACTAAGAGAAAAACAGGTAAAGCCAAAAAAATAAAAACATTTGATAATTCAGCTAATTTGTTGTGAGTTATGCTTTCCACTAGTGTTCTCTTTTATTTTGAACTAGACATCGTAAAAAAATATAGAATTGATCAAAATTAACTCTTCAAGCCCTTAAAACACAAAAACCGATTCATCTCATTTCAATTTCGAAAACTTCCCGACACTTTTAAATAAGAATCGAAACTAGTAATGAAATGTGTTTTCCAATCCTCATCTGAAATCTCGAAATAAGTAAAATATTCGAAACTAAAAAAAAAAAAAAAAATTAATTAAATTACCATTAAAAATCAGTGATAAGTCAGATCGACGCATCGAGATTTCAATTCATACTATCTTTTCGCTCTGGATTCCGTAAAATAACATTGCGTTTGATAAGACATCAAAAGCAATCGAACCTGCATCGCCATGTCGTGAAGTATTCTCATTATCTACATATAATCTGGGACTTGAAAATAATTAATTCTAGATTATTTGAAGTTTCCTTAGATTATTTATATAAAAAAAAAAAACGATAGATGCTGTAATGTACGATAATAATTTCACAAAAATTTCGAACTGTTGAGAGCGTATTCTTAAACATAATTTGCTTTCTTAAAATAATTCTCCAATTTATATAATAGAATTTTATCAATTGTCTTTTCTGGCTCTTATTTTTGTGAAAAATAATCATAAAATTATACTTTTCATTTGGAGTTCAAGCAAATGAGTCATCGTTCCTCTTTCAACCAAAACGTTATTAAAATGTTTGGTTGAAAAAAAAAAAAAAAAAAAACTGGTAAATAATATACGAAGAAATTCGAAATTCGTTGCGAATCGTTCGTACGATCAGTAAATTAAAAAAAATCGTATTAAAAATATTTCCGAGAGGCATTGATGCTGCGTGATTAAAATGCGAAATTCATGTAAAATTTATAATTTAAAGTATAGTTACGAAAGTAAGATTGTAATAAACTACAATAAATCATTAAGTATAATATAGATGAAGTAATTTATTACAACATTATTTAAAAAACCCCTAAGATTCTCCCCAACATATCGACTATCTGAGCAATTCGCAGCATGAATTTAAAATTGTCATCCAATTCTGACAATTAATAAAACATTGTGTGAATTTATTTTAAAAACAACAATAGGAAGTATAAAATTCAAAGGATAGTAAAATAAAAAAATTGTTTAAATTTCATAAAATTAAAATTGCAAGTTCAATCATGCAGAATAACATGCATTTTCTAAAATATAACATAATCAAGAAATAATAGTCTAAAAAGTAAATAATAAAAAAAGTAAACATAACTACATGCTGCCAAAAATCGAGCATAGCTAAATTCAAAACAACGGCAACATCCATAAAGTTCCGAAGTTTAACTTACCGCAACGAAGAGCAGAACGCCTTATGCGCGAAAAAAAAAACGCTGATGAAATTTATCAGCTGAAAATTAAAACGATTAAGTAAATAAATAATTGTTCAACTTTGGGGGAAAAAATCTTCAACAGGAGCGAGCGCTGATGAAAAATCAGTGGTCACGCCGACGAACAGACGGACGCATTTCAAAAATCGCCAACGGTAGGGAAGTGACGGAGCGCAACGTTGTTCGAACTTCTACAACTTGCGATGCTTCAAAGCATGACTGATTCCTGTTGCTCCAACAGGACGAATACCCTAATCTTGCTCTTGATATTACTCGGCCCATCCAGCTGGCTCTTGATTCCAATGGCTTCGACTACTGCCATCTATCGGTGGAAATAGAAACTCATCATCTACCCACACTTCTCCATGGGAAACTCTCCTCGTCAGGTGCTTTCTACAGAATAGGAATGGAAAGGGGCATGGCAGTGCTCCAGGTTTGGTCAGCGAACAAATAAATCAGTGCGGTTGGTCACTTCACTTGAAGGGGCTCGCTAATCTCTTTAAGGGTGAAAGAGGGTTCCCCTATAATCGGCTTGTGGGAATTAAAGCGTCTATTCGAAACCTTGAATTTCGATTTTGATTGAAGGGGAGGGAGTTGTATCCTACAGCGAAGATTTCAATTTCAATGCCCTTGTGGTAGGGTTCATGAATTTTGGATGATGTAATGGAGAGTTTGAAATATTTTTAGAAGTTAACATTGGAGATTGCAGAAAGATGGTAACGGTAAAATGATACAAAAACAGGAATTTAATCTGGATTCTACTCAGGGTAAAAGAGAAATAATACAGGTAAATGTTGAGTTTTTTTTCACAGTTTAATGCGGAGATACAAGTGATGATTTAAGAATGGTTGTAAGAAAATAAACAGAAATTATATATTCCAGAATTGCCAAGTGTCTTTAAAAGAGAAATAATTTTTATTTTATTTATATAATGAAGGGAAAACCGCAGTATATGTATGTGCAAGTTCACTCGTTTAAATATGATACATTTGGATAGTTAGTATTGTGATCTGAACTAAAATGATGTATTTTTTATTTTTAAGAGTTATGGAATTCTTAAATTTGTTCCAAAAAAGTAAATAATAAATAATACAAAATAAATCAAGTAAATTGAATAATTTTATGTTTCGAGAGTTTTGACTATACAGTTACATATACACTTGATATTATTGTAACTAATTAACCCCTCCCCCCAAAAAGGATGAACGAATGAATACGTGTTTGATTTTTGTCGCAGTATTCGGCAACACGATGGATATTGGTGACGGACATCATAATTTTGAATCTTGGTCAAAGGACGATAACGTCCCCTCAGCTGTCACCCTCTTTTCAAACTACCACTCCACGCTAACAGGAGTACTTTCCGCCACGACCGATTTAATGTTCATCAGCCCATACATCTTCAGTGGCGTGAGGGAGTGAATATTAACGTCACACTGTTCAGCTACACGAGGACTTTGGGCGACGGACCACGTCATTTTGAACCATAGTCAAGTGACCCCCCCTCTTCTAACTATCACACAAACCAACGGGAGGACGTTTGGGCTCTCGACAGATTTAACGTGCATCGCTGCCCTACACGGTGGGTCTTTAGCGGTACTGGGCTCGAACTCGTGACAAGGCTAGTCACGATCCGATACCTTGACCACTTGGCTACCGCGGCCACTCAGTGGCTCAGGGCTCAAACTCATGACAAGGTGGTCACAAGCGAGTGAGTGAACATTAATGTCGCACAATTTAGCTACTCAAGGCTTTTGGGTTGGGGACGCACGTCCTAATTTGGAACCATGGTCAAGTGACGGAGATGACTTCTTAGCTAGTATATCCCTCCTCTCCTTACTTCCACACCACACCGACGGGAAGACGTTTGAGCGTCAGCAAATTTTACGTGTATCTGCCTCCTCTTCAACGGTACTAGGCTCGAACTCATGACACGCCGACCAAGAGTCCGTTACTTTAGCCACTAGGCTACCGCAGCCACCCAAAGAAAGAGAGATCAAATTAATCATGCTTTTTTACATTGCAATAAATTTTTTCTAAAAACCTTTTTGGATTTGCAATTTTTTTAAAGAAATTTTTATATCATTAAAGCAAAAATATATGCTGAACCTCAACACATGCATTGAATTTCTATTTCTTTCAACTTGGGTATAAAGTAGAGCTTCGCTGATGCAGATGAAATGGGTCCCAATTAATGGATGTGTCCAGATTAATTTAAATAATCTTTTAAATGAGTCAAGATACTCTTCTAAATACTCTAACAGTAATATTTTGTACAAAACAAACTGTCAAATAATCTTACAAAGCAATATTTCACACACACAATCAATATATTATTTACATAACATGTATTGGATTAGAAAAGGGAATGGTTTTACATTCACTAATTATACATTTTGTTAAATGGCTGTTTCGGATTAATCAATGATTGCTGTACAAGTAATTGTTAGAGCTATAAAGCTGCTATATTAACGTAACGTTAAATGTAAGAGGTCGTGAATAAGGACATGCAAAGGTAAGAGAATTTTAAAAGTTTCAAATCGTTGAAAAGAGAATTCTGAGTATCACAACAGGCGAATAAAAACACGGAGTGGTGTTATTGAGGAATACATGGAATCTCTTTTCCCTTTACTAAGGAAATTATCCTATTTAAGGGAAATTTTATTAATTTTTCCGTTTAAGGGAAGTCATATATTCTCTTATGTTTTCTTTTTTTACCGTGTCTGTCTACGAAAGCGAGGTACGGACAGGAAATCACAGAAAGAGAAAAAGGGGACGATAAAACATTGCGAAAGTGGAAATGATTTTAGTTTCATGTCACACTTCATCATATTGGTAGGAAATAAATTTCAAGAAAAAAATAAAGTAAATATTGTAATCATCAAAAGCAAAAAAAAAAAAAAACATATTTCCACTGTAATTAGAAATGTTAGCGGAAATTAAGTAGAAATAAAAGAAAAATCTCTCTTAAATCATTTGGTATTGCAATATATTCTTGATACAAGAATTTCTGCTAAAATTGAACATCTGGTTAATTGTTATAACTTTTGAAATTTATGAGCTTAAAGAACATACTTAACACAGAAACAATAACCACAAAAACACAACCACAGAAAAAATATTTCAAAATGAACTTGATAAAATTGTTATTGTCAGATACCGAAACAGAAAAGGTAATTATAGATCACAGTATAAGGAATTTACCATAAAGCTAATCTTATAAACTCAGATAAAACAAATATGCTTTACTTCTGGTTTAAAAAGCCTTTAGGATTAGTTGAAGATTGTAAAATTGTGTGGATAATTTACAATATAATGTATGTTTTTATGATTAATGCACATGTATCTCTTCATTTTATAACAGTGATATTCAACTTGTGACCCGCCGGCCTTTTCTGAGTGCCTCGGTTACGCCTGTTGCACTAAGAAATTTAATTACTTAAGAACTTTGTAGTAAATATTTAGCAGGAAATACAACCAATCAAATCCATCAATTCTGCAATCACGTTTATTTCTATAGCAGGAACCCCCCAAACAAGGAGTTTCGTCATGGATGAAAGAAAATCGAAATTACCCCATAGCTCAGTAAAAATGCATAAGATTAAATATTTTGTGTGTGTGTATTTATGATAGAGAGGTTAATATAGTAGTTTAAAATAAAAGCCAAAAGTGAGTTAATAATATTTTAATCAATTTTACTTTGTCCAATGTTGCTTTGGTCTTCTTCCCCCATTATCCCCACGTTGCGTAAAATACCTGTCATATGCATGTGGCTCAGCGGAAAAAAAGGTTGATTACCCCTGTTCTATATTATGCATAGCGTTTCAAAAAGATATAAGTGAATATTTTCCTGTCATAAAAAGTTAAGATATTAATTAGTATTTTAGTTACTGCTTTAAAGCTACAATAGGAATTTAAGCAAAAAACCTTCAAGTTATGATAGGAACAACGGTTTCTATGAATAACTAAGATTTCGCTATTAACAAGATGGCGATTTTTATTTCTTTTTAACGTTGAGTTTTCAAGCAACGCACGTGCTATCGACGATAAACCTAGCAATTGTCAGCCTTGGTCAAGTAACGAAAACGAATCTTACGCTGGTACTCCACTCTCCAAAATTCCACACCATACTACCGTGAGGACTTTGAGCCTAGACAGATTTAATGCGAATCAGCCCCTGTACATGAGTCTTTAGTAACACTAGGATTTACGATTCAACAGTCTATTCGTCTACTGAAGTAGGCCGCGGTAGCCGAGTGGTATAGGTATCGGATCGTGACTTGCCTTGTCACGAGTTCGAGCCCAGTACCACTAAAGACCCGCCGTGTAGGGCAGCGATGCACATTAAATCTATCGATAGCTGAAACGTCCTCCCATTGGTGTGGTGTGGTAGTTAGGAGAGGGGGTGCCAGTTCAGGTGCCATCCACGTCACTTGACCATGATTCAAAAATTAGGAGGTCCGTTGCCAAAAGCCCTCTTGTAGCTGAACAGTGCGACTTTAATATTCACTCACTCCAAATCAACTACCTGTCTTACTATCCCTTTGCTTAAATTAATTCATGGATATAATTGAATATTATTAAATTACAACCAAAATTTACAAAGCCGTATCCGGTCTTTTGGACAAATTGTTATGATTTTAAGTAGAATTTTAAAGTAGATTTTTCAAAAGACAAATCAAAACCTTTAGTTGATTTTTTAAAATCAAAATTCAATTCAATTATGTCGAATGATCTAAATGAAGCACGAGGAAGTGAGGAGCAATGCGCTTGACGGAGTTTTTTTTAATAGATATTTAAATAAAATTTTGAATCTCTCTCTAAAGGATTTATAACCTTTTCCCGCTACCATAAACCTATTGTTTTTTGCTTAGAATACAATTTCCAATTATGATTGTATATTTCGCTCAAAAATATTACTTTCTGAGTACAGACATTTGGATAAATAATTTTATAGAACAATACTAATATCTTCTTGTTTTTTACTCACCTAACTAATCCCTGAAATAACATTACAAAATTTTAAGTTATCACTTCTATCATGCGGTCATAAGCACACACTTTTTTTTATTAATTTTGTCATCTCCGTCTCGTTTACTTTAAGTGTAAGAGGTAGTAGTTGCTGCCTGGTCTACGACACCGAGATCGGGAATAACTGAACTCTGTTTAGAGGGAAGGGACTTTCAAATTTCACCTCCCGAACACAATTTCGTTTGCGCTACTTAACCATCCCAACGATTCAAATTTTGAGCTCAAAATTTAAGTCTAAGCTTTTGAAAGCATGTAATGTGATACAAAAAATAACGGTAAAAAATAGTTGTTCATTACTCCAAAGTCCAAAGCGCCCTCTATCGACATTTTTTGAGCTTTATCTTGAAAATTTATTTTTCAAGAAAATACTGACAAAAAGAATAATTTTAGCGAAAACTGCTAACGAGAAAATTGACCTATTTTTTTTATAGTCATTCGAAATTTCAGACCCAAAACTTTAATGGCACCTATCTCCTTCGGAAGATGTTTGATACCCTAAGTTTCCTATTTACTATTGTTTGTCTTGATGTGTACTATCACCCCATAAAGTTGTGCCGCAGAGTTTAGATACACCCTGTATATTACACTGAAAAGTTAATATTGTACACTATGACCACCTTTTACCTAGATCAAAAAGCTCGCCTGGAGTGTACGAGTCCATGCATTCTTTTCACATGTAGAGCGTTTAGTTTTATGTCCACAAGTAAAATGTTTAATGCCATATAATGTGTGTAAAACAGCTGATTTGCAAATATAATTTCGATAAAGATCTAATTATTACAACTATTTCCTTTTGGGTATCAAGTGAGTGCGAATACAGCAATTTTCAAAGGAAACTCTGGCTTCCGGGTGGAAAGTTGACCGAATACAAAGAGACCGAATACATTATAGAGCGGGCAATACTTTCATGAGGCACTTAAGGACTCATCTCCTTATAGAGAAATTCCTGACATCAGTATGCTATGTATAAACCAGTTACAGATCAATGCACTCCTTCACAGCAACTGTTGTCGCATTTGGATTGTGTATTTACAGTTCAAATATCAGTCCTTATTTCAGTTGTGAAACATTTATTATTACGACACCGACACGTTACGGCACAAACACACACAGATAGTTAAATATCCAAAAAAATATTTCTATTTTGTGGGTAGGCACACCTATGATTTCGGGGTTCCGCAGTCGACCAAAGTTGCTTACAAACTAATTGAATGTTCCATCGGTTAGAGAAGGTTCACACAAGTTTCCTTTTAAGGATTACATTGGGGACACGGTAGCCTAGTGGTCAATGTATCGGATTGTGTCTGGCTTTTCACGAGCCCAGTACTACTAAAGACCCGCTGTGTAGGGAAGCGATGCCCGTTAAATCTGTGGAGAGCTCAAATGTCCTCCCATTGGTGTGGTAAGGTAGTTAGAAGAGGGGTCCAGCTCAGGTGTCGTCCTCGTCACTTGAACATGGTTCAAAATGACGAGATCCGTCGCCAAAATCCCTCGTGTAGCTGAACACAGTGCGACGTTAATATTCACTCACTCCCTAATACTATTATATGGATTAACAAAGCCTTCAGGTGTCATGGTTAGAAAATCTGGTATCAAATCTTAGGAGCGTCACCCATCCGGTATAGTGGCTAGTGACGCTGACTGCGGTGCCGTAAGGTCTGGGTTCAAATCCCGGGTAAATCGTGGATGTTTGTGTTGTAACACTTCTCCTTTTTGTGATGTGTGCTTCACGCTTAAGCTGCATTCACATCAAGGCTGCCAGCGTCGAGCCAATCAGAGACTTCATCTCGCCCGAGATGAAGTCTCTGATTGGCTAGACGCTCGACGCTGACAGCCTTGGTGTGAATACAGCTTTACTTCTACGTAAGCCCCTGTGTGATACTTTGTGGTGCATGGGGTTATAAATGTTCTCAATAAAAAAAATAGGAACGGGTTCCATATTCATTGTTCGTCACCAAAGAAACTGTACGAATAATTGTTAATCAAAAAGAATAATATAAATACTTTGTATGTTCCTTAAAAAGGGATGACAGCCCCTGAGGTTCGATGTCTTCCGATTTATGTAGTGTGGTAATTTGGTGCGGGATTTCCAACTGAGGTGTGTTCCTCGTCACTTGAGCGAGGTTCAAAATTACGAGGTCCGTCGCGACGTTAATATGACTCTCACTGGGGTCTCTTACTTCGAAAAAGTTGGACTTGGTTGCCTAGCGCTCAAGGTCCTGAACTCTTAACCGGCGTTGTCAAGTCGTGGCACCTCTAAAGATCCACCTTGTAGAGGAGGAGGATGCACTTTTTTTAAATTGTCTTGGTTCAAAATCCTCAATTGGCGTGGTATGGAATTTTGAAGAGAGGGGTTCCAACTCAGGAGCAGTCCTCGTCACTTGATCCAGTTTCAAAATGACACACACACACACAAGGTCCATTATCAATGCAATGAACTCAAGACACATTCTAAGACTCTAGTTGGCAACGAGTTTAATCTGAGGTACTGCCCTTGCACGAGTGCCACACCAAAGGGGATTCGGCGATTGTCCCCCGACAAGGTAGGTCGGAAAAGCTCCCTCAGCGAGCTAGGAGTGGAAATTTGAAAATTATATGACTGTTTCTCGAGAAGAGAAGTCGGTAAGCTCCACCATCGAGCCTTGTGAGCAGATGTGTTGAATGCCATCCTGGCACATATTTTTTTCACTCTAAAATTGTCAACAAGCTCGGAAAATTCAGTATTTACATAAAACGTGTAAAAAGTGTAAATTTTTAGTGTGAGTAAATAAACCATTAAAACATCATAAGTTTCGTAAAATTCCTACGACACTACATAAATAACCCTCGTTTTGCTCTAGAGTGTGACGTTAGCATAGTTTCAAAGTCAAATAAAAAATCATTTGAACCAAGAGGCGTTAATAAACAGTCAATCAACTAATCTACAACGGTGTTAATTTGAACTAAATCCCAATGGCTCCTTACGGCAGTGCTTCTCAAACTTTCAATACTGGCGCCCCCCTTTTCAATCAAAAATTTTATAGCGCCCCCCACTTACACATTAATAATGTACTGAATGCAATAATAATGTACTTTGACGCTAAAGCAACACTCTTTATTATAAACCGTACAAATTCATGACATAAGTATTAAACTTTGTACATGTTACTTTTAAGCAAAAAAAAAAAATAAGTAATAGGATAATTATGTTATTTTTCCTTTCTCTAATTTTTAAATCGGAACATATTGCAAAATGCGGTGGCTGCTTAGAAAACAAACTATAGATATCAGCTAAATATAGAAAAATAACTCGGAGGGTCAATTTCTAATCATAAGCATTCCTTTGAAAAACTTAAATCTGTAAGACAAGTCCATGGAAAAGTCGCTAATACTTATTAAACTTGTTCTTAATTTAGTATTAATTAATTAGTTATAAAATACTCTTTGCAGCACTGATACATTCAAAGTAATACCGGCTGAAGTACCCGCTCTTTGCACGAGAGTTCACACATTTATAAGAAAATAAAACATTATTGATATTGTAAGGAGAGTAAAGCCAAGTGCGCGACAATGTTTAAAAATAAAATGATTTTTTTTAAATGATTGCTCAAATTATACTTAGTTTTAAACGAACTGTAATTTTAAGCCTCACAGAATTAGCATTTAGAATTGATGTTGAATAATGAACAATAGTATAAAATTCCCATGAAGAATAATTGTATTATTTTTAATATTTAAAGCGAAAAGACTTCGACATGTTTTTATCCTGGAGAGGCGTGCACTCGATACTAATGGTCGAGCGGGATTATTGAGTCACCCCAATCCTTTTTTCATAATGATTTTATAGTACACAATAAAAATCGTAATTCCGGTGAATAATTTAATTAAGAGAAAATATACCTACTTTCAAGGACAGAAAATATTTCGGAAAAAATGTTATCATACCGGGAACTCAGTCAAAACATAATAAAAAAAACCTTTTTAACTCCCAAAAACGAAGGAGATATGTGACAAATATATTTTAGTTCACGTTAAGACTGTCAAACAGGAGGATAGTGTCGGGGCCATTGGTAACAATTAAACAGTTTTGCCAGAATTACCAATTTCGTGTACTCTGTGCTCGGCATGGCCGCCCCCGGATTAAAAGTGTATTTATTACAATATGGATGTTCTAAAAATTATGTAAAACATTTTTCATTATGCTTTATATGTTTGGGAATACTCATAAAATAAATCTTGGCCAAGTAATCCTTCAAATTGTTCTGTATGCTTTTCCAAAAATCATAAAAATATTTTACAAGGAAATAAGCTCAGCAGAAATAGTTTATTTACAACTTCCCTAAATGAAAAAACAAATACACATAAGAGAAGGGACGTAACTAAACGTACAAGTAAGTTCGAAGGTCAAACCACAGTAAATACAATCTGCTGCCTACAGCGGATGGCAATAATATACTATAACAGTGATGAATTTTTTATCTTCCTAAATTGTTTTTGATTATTGATCTAGGTTTTGTTTTGTTTTTTATCTGAAAGAGTAGCATTTTAGGTTTGAATAAAAACGTAATAAAAAAATCTCATCATGGGTTTACAGTAAATCAAATAAAATGTTGTTTATTTGGTTATAGTATCAAATATAGCTAAAAAATGAGGTTTTGCAGTAGAAGCTTTTATTTTTTGATGACGTAATATCGCAGATAATATATATAAATTATATCAGTATAAATGTGTATTGTTTTATTATGTTAGAAAGTATTTTGTTTTACTTCATTCCAGTAAATATTTTTTTAATCTTTTATTTTCGATATGCTCGCCCCCCAGGGGGCGTGCCCCACAGTTTGAGAAACACTGCCTTACGGGCTTACAAATAATATTTTATATAAGCTGCATGGCCTGGCGTTTATTTCTATGAGCTTCACCAGCGAGCTTTGTCAGGAAATTGAGAAATTCGATGATTTTCTCTCAAAGAGAAAATCCTGTGAGCTCCACCAAGGAGCTCTGCGTGAAGGTTTCTGGTATCTGCCGTAAGCAGATGTGCTGGCTGCCATCCTGGCACATATTGTTTTCTTTTTCTCTTTTTAAAATTGTCAACAAGCTGGGAAGATTCAGTATTTATCTAAAAATTGTAAATTTTTGGTACAAAAATGTGATTAAATAACCATTAAAACATCATTCGAGTTTTATCAAATGAAATTCCTACCCTTGTTTGGCTCTAGAGTGGTGTCTAATGTTAGTGTAATGTTAAATAATAGGGCCCGAATTTCGAATATATTTTCAGATATAAAAGAAACTGAAATATTAATATTTTGCATTTTGGCTTCGCGATCTTGCAGACAGCAGACTATTTTATCGTACCAATATTTTTATCCATGTTAACCCATTTGTTGCGATATAAAATGCATTTTTCCTCTTACACTATTATGATAAATGAACTATCCCTTTACGTATAAAAAGTAAAAAAAAAAACAATTATTTACGGAATATTTTGAAGTTTTAAAAACGCTTGCTATATTATATAAACTGATGTATGAATTCCAACGTTGCACTTTCATGAAAATTAAGACATCTATCTGAAAATATGCTTCACGTTTAATACAGGCTCTTGTACATTTACCGAAGACATCTTTAAAATAATTGTGTGTATAAAAAATGCACAAATATAGGAAAATGCAAGAATGCCAAGAGCTAATTAGGAACAAGGGTAAAAATACAGGAAAATAACAATCCTATCATTAATTATTGATAAAAATTTTTGACGATGTTACAGTAAAATGTACCTCATAGCACGGACAAGCTAAGAGGCTATATTAAAACTGCTAGCATTGGTATATTCATATAGTTAATACAAACAACAGGATCTGTTTATATAAATTTGTAAATGAGCCTGATGTGATTTAATATTATATATAAAATTGCGTTATTCAATATATAAGTAATAACTTTCTATAAATTAATGTAGTGAGAATCGATTACATATTGATATCGATATGTATAAAAGTATAAAAAGTTTAGCTAAGTTTTATTGCATTATTTTATTTCGTCTAATGCTACACGAATATAAGAAATATAAAATCTATGCAGGTATAACAGTGTGCTTTGACTATTACTCTACTTGAAGGAATCGAGTTCTTAATTTCCAGCCCTCCAACCCCAACCGAGTAACTTTCGAGTCCGATATTGTTTTAAAATGTCAAACTTGAAAGCAACGCAACGCTATTGGCGACGAATTTAGTCATTATGAACCTCGGTCAGGTGACGAAGATGACGCCTGAGCTAGTGTCTTACTTCCCAGACTTCCAAAATTTGACAACGTGAGGCTTTTGAGCTTCAACAGGCTTAACATGGTGGTCCTTGAGGAGGACCAGAACTTGAGAATGCACAATTCCATTCATTAAAGGCAATATACCAACAAAATAATGCTCTAGTTAATGAAAACGATATTGGTTAACAAATTACTTCTATTACTGTAGTTAAATGTAAAAGATTTTTTAGTATATATATATATTTATAAGTATGGATGACAAACTTTAGTTTGACATTAAAAAAAAAACGGTATCATTTTCTCATTAAAACTTTCATTTCGATCAAGTTTCAATTGATTTGATTTTAATTCACGTCATACTGTGAAGCAACATCGGACATAAGGACCTCGTCATTTTGAACCGTGGTCAAATAACGAGGACGACACCTGAGCATGGCTTCCACACACCATACCAACGGGATGACTTTGAGCCTTGATAGATTTTATGTGCCTCAGCCCCTCTGCAGGATGGGTCTTCAACGACGCAATGTTTCAAATCCATGAGTCGACAATGCAATTACGAGTTCGTGATCATGACCATACGGCTACAGTGGTATTCAGCAGATGCGAAAAAAAAATTGTAGGCCTTTTTTTGTTCGAAAAGAATCTCAGAAATATATATCTGCATCACTTCCCGTATCTTAAATGCAGATTTATATTATTTCCTCGGAATTAAATTCCTCGGAAAGAAGAGATTATATATATATACTTGCTCGCAAAAGTAAGTATGCGACTCATAGCTGAAGTGAAAAAGCTCTAGTTCTCAAATAAATATAAGAAAAATATTATTTTGGGGAGTGTTTTTATAGCTTCTGATTCAAGTCATAAAGTAATGAAAAATATACCAAATCATTATATTTTTAAAAACTTTAAGAGTAATTTTGTTAACGACCAGTAGAAATTTATATCACAAAAGTATGTAAATACTCTGAATTTTTAAATTTTAAATAGGCTTATGAAACTTCTCGAGTGATTTTTCGTATTTCAGTGATACATTTAGAAGTTCTGCTACAAAGCTTGTAAGTTTGAGCTTTAAGTACATCAACAATTCACCAATGCCTCCACTTGCAAAAGAATTATCAAAAGATCTAAAGGATACAATAATAAAGCTCTATAAGGAAAGCAAGTCCCAAAGACAAATCACTAAAATCATAGGCAAATATCCTGCAACAGTGCAAAAAATTATTGAAAAGTTCCAGGCTGAGGGAAATACTTTTAACAAGCCAAGAACAGGACGACCGCCCATTTTCACGGAACGAAAAAGGCGAATTATTCTTGGAAATGTGAAAAAAAAAATCTGTAGATATTAGTGCCCCAAAATTGTGACAACTGATGTGAAAACAATTTTGCGAAGTCATGCAATCCTGAAACAATTCGCCGTGCGTTACGGAGTTGAGTTGAGTTAATATTAACGTCGCACTGTTCAGCTACACGAGGGCTTTTGGCGACGGACCACGTAATTTTGAACCATGGTCAAGTGACGTGGACGACACCTGAGCTGGCATCCCCCTCTCCTAACTACCACACCACACCTTCGGGAGGACGTTTCAGCTCTCGACAGATTTAACGTGCATCGCTGCCCTACACGGCGGGTCTTTAGTGGTACTGGGATCGAACTCATGACATGCCTGCCATGGTTGGATACCTTAACCTCTGGGCTACCGCAGCCCTCCCGTGCGTTACGGAAGGCAGGATACCATGGTCGAAATATGCGAAGAAAACCATTTGTTAGCAAAGTGAATCGCAAAAAGAGAATAGATTTTGCAAAAGAAAATGAAAAGCAGGACAGAAATTCTTGGAATTCCGTGATTTTTTCGGATGCAAGTAAATTCAACATACACGGGTCAGATGGATACCAAAAAGTTTGGAAGAAAGCAAATGCAGCTCTAGAACCAAAGAACATGAGAGGAACTGTAAAACACGGTGGTGGTTCGATTACGGTTTGGGGTCGCATGGCAGCAACAGGAGTAGAAATTTTGTTATGATCGAAGGAATAATGAATCAATACAGCTATTTATATATTTTAAAGATAAATCTAAGCCAAAGTTCTTCTAAATTGAGACTCGATGGATCCTTCACATTCCAACAAGATAATGATCCCAAACATACTGCTCGGGTTGTTCGGGAATGGCTGTTATATAACGTGCGGAAACAGGTAAAAACCTCACCGCAGTCACCTAATCTTAATCTCATTGAACACTTGTGGGATTATCTCGATCGCCAAATTAGAAAGCAAGAGATCAAAATTAAGAATAATCTAAAAAAGGCCCTTTTGGAGGGGTGGCAGAAAATACCATCTTCTGTCACTCAAAATTTAGTAAAATCAGTGCCATCTAGATTGAAACCTGTTATTAAAGCCAAAGGCTATCCAATAAATTTCTAACTTTTTTTTGAAAAATTGTAAAATTTGCAATATTAATGTCTTTATTTTTGTTTGCATACTTACTTTTATGATATAAATTACATCCTATTTTAAGTTAAGCTCATCTTGCTAATGAAATATTTGTATTTTTTTAAATATTTTTCATTTTATAATTAAGCTCGATTTTGCTGTAATCGAAATAAATCGTTAATTTGAAAACTCTAATATTGTAGGTCTGTTTTTTTTTCATAGGCCATCATCACATACACTCTGCATACCTACTTTTGTTACTAAGTGTATATATAAACAAATACAAAGAATATATTTAAATCAATGTTTTAAAAGACTATCAAACAATTCTTTTTAATTCCGGAAAAGTGCTAATAGAAAATAAGCGAATTCGACCTTTACAGTACTAGATATCCCAAATGACTGTAGAATCATAGATTTTAATAACTGAACTTCGATATTTATAAATCTTAAATAATAAAAGAATCCGTTAAATAAGGACACATTGTTTTGCCGAGCAATCTGAAAACTAATATTAATATGACGCCAAAAATAAGGAATATTTATAACATAACGTTTCGGCTAATAATAGATGTAAACAAGATTCACAGTCACCAAAAATAAAATTTAAGGTTGTAATAGTGTTATCACATTGATTCAGTGTAATTGATTCCGTTATTGTACTTAAAATAGGGAAAAATTTGAGCTTTTTTATATCTCTGTATACATATATATAAAATTGGACAAAAAAATATAATCTTTTCGAAATCTATTGAAAATTTCTCTTAAGAAAAAAACTGAAAATTGTTCCATTGGCAACAACAAAAAAATATCAATTAGTGAAATTTATACAACATATTAATAATACAAAGACGGAGTGAGTTTTGGGTGTGTGAATGAATATATTAACGTCGCAATGTTCAGCTACACGAGGGCTTTTGGAGACGGACCATGAAATTTTGAACCATGGTCAAGTGACGTGGACGACACTTGAGCTGGCACACCCCCTCTCCCAACTACCGCATAACACCTACGGGAGGACGTTTCAGCTCTTGACAGATTTAACGTGCATCGCTGCCCTACACGGTGGGTCTTTAGTGGTACAGGGCTTGAACTCATGACATGCCTGCCATGATCCGATACCTTGACCACTGGGCTACCACAGCCCAGTGAGTTTTCGGAGTGCAGCTCATTTTTTTCCCTTCGCTATGAGACTTGCCCCTCTGTTACGCCAGTGGTGTAATCAAGCAGTGTGTGTGTGTGGGGAGGGTCTTTCTCCCATACACCAACAAATTCTTAATTTTTACCATAGAGACATTTGGGACAATCGTCTACGTCAGTGCCCCCCCCCCCCGAACTATTTTTGCTACCGCGGACCGACCGAAGTTTGATAATTTTACCGCTTCCCGCTTAGGGTGGAATGTTGATTGTTTTTATTTTAGATTGTTCGGATTAAAAATTTTAATTTAATTCCATTTAAAAAACATACCAAACAATTCACCAAACATGAAATATAAAGGGATTTCCATGGAAAGTCGCACAAACCAGTGAGAAATACATAGTAAAAAAAAAAATAGAAACAAAAATTTAATGTTCATTATGAGGCCCGGTACTATTTGATCTACGGAGGTTGGTTGATTGATTGATTGATTGAATATTAACGTTGCACTGTTCAGCTACACGAGGGCTTTTGGCGACGGACCACGTAATTATGAACCATGGTCAAGTGACGTGGACGACACCTGAGCTGGCACCACCTCTCCTAACTACCACACCACACCAACGGGAGGACGTTTCAGCTCTCGACAGATTTAACGTGCATCGCTGCCCTACACGGCGGGTCTTTAGTGGTACTGGGCTCGAACCCGTGACAAAGCAAGCCACAGTCCGATACCTATACCACTCGGCTACCGCGGCCGTCTACGGAGGTTGGAGACCACTGGTGTAGATATTTTTTAGAAGATGTAACCCCCTCCCATAAGAGTAGTCGGAGTACGTCACTGTGCTGGACATATTCCATTATACGATGTCCCGATTTGTCTTGGTTCCCAATAAGTTTCTCGGAAATGATTGTTTATTCGTTTGTTCTTTGTCATAGAAATGTTATTCTTTTTGGGGGTGATTGAGTGCTTATTTACGTCGCACTTAAAGCAATACGAGGACTATTGGTGACTGACCTCATAATTTTAAACTTCGGTCAAGTGATGAGGACGACACCTGAGGTGGTACCGTCTCTTCTAACTATCCCACCACGCTAATGTGAGGACTGACTCGAAAGATGCAACGTGCATCAGCCCCCTTTGCACAGTGGGACTTCTGTGGCACCAGGACTCGAACCCGTGACACGCCGGCCAGGAGTTCTTTACCATAACCACTAGGCCTCCGAGGCCTCATCTGAATGCGAAGGAATGTCGCAAAAAGGTACCTGATATTTCTATTACTCTATCCTGAAATTATGCAGCTAGCTACGAAATAGAATGGCTGTAACAGAATTAAAAAATAGAATGATTTTACAATAAAATCAATCTGAAACATAGTAAAAAAATAATTTTAAATTATCTATACACAATAAAATTCAAAATGTTAATACTTTTTTAAATAAAAGAACACCTTTGTGGGGGATATTAGTTACAGATATAAATCTTTTTAAAAAAATTGCGAATAAACACTAATCGAAAATTTGACTCAAAATTGATTGAAAATTTGACTGATTTCAAAACTTTAATTGAAAGCTTTTATAGCAGATTTTTAAACTTTCCCTTTTTGCTACCATGTTAATTTTAGTTGAATATTTTTAACGTTTTCTTAAGCATTTTAAATCTCTCGCTTATTGTACATCTTCAACACACTAAGACAAGATATTACAAAGTCCCTATTTTATTGATTTTTAAATATAAAGAAATGAAATAAAATTATTGAAAAAGCTCCAACGTAACTATGTGAATATTTCACCCTAAAATCAAACGTACTGTGATTTTAGATGTTATCAGAGATACCGAGTTATGGAAACAAAATAAGGTCCTTGACTGTTCATTCTTGAATATTTATCGATCGATAACAGCAGGGAAAGTTTTAAAAAAAACTTTTAATTAATCCTCATTCATTCTGTGAACAATTATTTGACTCTCTGCTCGCACGTTTATATATTCTCCATCGCTTTTTCATGGTAGATGCATTGTTGTAGATTCCAAAATGCAGATATCTGAAAAACGGGGCATCGGACAACATGGAAGAATGTGATAACATTGTGTTCGTGCGCAGCTATATTTCATTTGTTTTGAAGAGCCATTTCCCCCATTAAAGGGAATATTATCTTTTCAGAATTTCAAACTAAGCTCATTTGTAAAAATAATATTGATATAAAAAATTCTTAGTATGCAAACGTTGTTTATTGTTTACTTTTTCACGATTTCGGAGTTTTGATGATAATTAGCAGTTTGTTTTTTCAATGAATTTTGTTTGCGTTTTTTAATGAATTTTGCTCGTACCTTTCACATAGTCAAACTGCTCTCACTTTAACAAGATATATTTATTCTCTCTAAAAATTCAATAACTCAAAAAAAAAAAAAAAAAAAAAAACGTGTCTAAGACATGTTTTAAAACGTGTACTGTTTTCAAAAGATTACAAAGTTGGATGGACTAAAAAGATTACAGATTAATATAATGGAGATTTTCTTTAAAATGCTTGGTATCTTATGAAATTGATCCACACATTGCGGTAAGGCTTAAATTAGTATTCCATCCTACAATTCAACCTTTGGTTACAATGCATCTTTTAAATTTATGTGTGTAATCTTGTTTACAAGTTTCCCTATTTTCATTAAATCAAATATAAATAGGACATATACGATTCAAGAATGCATTATTTATCTAGAAAAAGCCCTTTTAATTTTTTCGCGATATATTAGTCTCATCTATATATTTTAGTATTTTTATTGGTTATTACGCACTTCAAAAATAATTTATGTACTGCTTGTTTCTCTCAAAAAATTTCTTCATTTTTATCGAACAACAAAATAACCTAGTAACAGTGTAAAAATCCTGTATAAAAAAAACAAATCACTTCCGTTTAAATGATAGTCATTTTTATGGAAACATAGGTAAAATGACAAAAAATTTTGAGAAAACATTTGCTTATAAACATTTATAGTTCTCTCTGTGAGTTCACACATATTAAGTTGTTCATATGCATTTAGATAACTTTTAAATCATAATAAACACTATTCATCACACAGGCTGAGAATATCAATTTTTAATGTATAGCTCCGGAATTTTATTTTTTTTTTCACGGGAATTCTTAATTTTTTTTTCTTTTAGGTTACAATCCGCGGACTAGATCTTTATCAACAATTCGCCACAAGAGGTAGTATATAAAAAAAGGGTTTTGAATTTTTAAAGTTACTTTAGCTTGATAGCTTCTTTTAGTTAATAACAGTTGCGATAATCCCCCCCCTAGGGTAATTATCTCTTTGAGTATAGCGTGAGCTAGAGGCATAGGATTAACGAAAGAACTAGAAGGAAACATTATCTTAATAGGACTTTAAGATATTCAACTTAAACCTTTAACAAATTAGATAATAATTTACGTGAGAGAATCTACGAGATGGTAAAACACACCACACACAATATATTTATAATAAGGATTTAACCTAACTCGGACCACTATCAATAACTGAATCGCTTACACTCAATTCTAATATAATCACTGATCCTAATATTAAATAATCAAACCGACCTTGTGTTGTAGTATCAGTAAACGATCACACTAGTTTTAGATGAGGTCTTGCGATAACTCGTGTGCAATGGTATGCCCCTTGATTAATGGATCTCTATCACGTATAATTACTATTCTTCACCACGTAATGTTATCTAAAACTTCTTCAATCTAGAACCACGGACTGTTTACATTCCTTTAATTGCCATCTCTTGCCACAAATTGCCATTAATTCGGGCCCCAAGAACCCAAAGGACATGTTAAAGAAAAGATGCGTGAGCCCATCACACAGTACTGAAGCAAAATTTTAACTCTTTAATTTGGAGCCTCAATCTTATTTAGAAAAAAAAAATCCACAGCTTTTCAACAGTTTCCTAAAATATCACCATACTTTAATTCTGTTACTCTATTTATTTTTAAGTCTTACCAAGAAGTATTTTTTTTTACTAGAGTATAATGTTTGATATTAAAATGCGTCACTGTCAGCCATTAAAATTAATCAAAATTATTATATTTTTCAATATGCATAGTATCTAAGTTTAATAAAGGTACTCATTTAACGAGATACACAGAACAACGTAATATAAAAAATGTTTTAAGTCGTATCTCGTTGAACTAAATCGATGTAGTAAATTAAGACTTTCTTAAAAACTGCACATTTTATTAAATATAAAAATCCAATAAAGAATCAATGTATTTTTTCCCTCCTCCTCTACTTTTAATAAACTTTAATTAAATTCTCAAGTCTTATATTTTTCAAAAATCTCGCAGAAAAGGGCTCCCATCATTCTAAAAAAACACAATTCGATTTCCACAAACAATACGATTCACACACAGATTTCTTAACCAAAATTAAACCAACTCTTATTTTTCTCTGAGATTTGTAAACATTTTTAACAATTAATGCCACAGAAATTTCTCAGGGAACATTTTCAATTCATTCATTCCATCATCTCCAATCTGTAGCGAATTTGCTCCAAAGAACAGTAACATAACAAATGAGCTCCTGGAGAACTTATTAAGTTTCTCCACCGCAATTTATTGACACAGTTTTTTCCTTCCACCACATTCTCTCTTTATTAACGCAGTGTAGTTTTATTTATTCTAGGAAGGCAAATCACGCCAGAGCAAATAAGAAACTCAACTAATGACGGCAAAGAGATAAAAAAAAATCGATTTATAATTTGAAACGATAGGTAGAGAACTATGAAACAAACCCAGATGCTGAGCTAGATAAGATTTCAAGGTTTCTGGAGTGAAGCGAGAGGCTTCTAATGACTGATCGGTGCTTTTAATCTGGGGTTAGCTGCCCGAAGACTTATTAAAGTAATGTTTATGAAAAACTGAGTGAGTGAGTGAATATTAACGTCACACTGTTTAGCTACACGAGGGCTTTTGGTGACTTATCACGTAATTTTGAACCATGGTCAAGTGATGTGGACGACACCCGAGTTGGTACCCTCTCTTCTAACTATTACATCACACCAAAGGGAGGATGTTTGAGCTCTCGACAGATTTAACGTGCATCGCTCCCCTACACGGCGGGTCATTAGTGGTACTAGACTCGAACTCGTGACAAGGTCAGCCATGATCCTATACCTTGACCACTCGGCTACCGCAATCACTAGGAAAAACTGAGATTAGGGGTCGGGAGACTCTTGGCTCTTAATTTTTCTTAAATAGTGCTTATAAAGGGAGAATTTACCAAGATTAGGAAAATACATCAAGTACACATCAACAATGTGAATTGTTTGCAGCGTTTTATTTCTTGAGCAAACTTATACCGTACAATACAGCGTAAAATGCGTACTTTGAACACAAACAATAACATTGAAATTTATGGGTACGCAAATTATATGCCGGGTATAAAAATGAGAGCTTTAAAAATAAATTTGATGGACATAGAAAAAAATTAGACTTATTCACATTGATCGAAATACTGTTTATTTAAAAAAATGACATTCCTTATAAACTTAAGGGTTGTAGTTCTAGAAATATACTATTTTTTCTAACACTTGGAGTAATACCTCGAAAAAAATGGCTTCAAAACATAAGAGCATTGCGCACATACGTTTCAGGTTTCTTCATAAAAAATGTGCACGTTATACAGCGAATATACATAAAAAATTAAAAAATGCACCTTGAAAGTATGGGTGCACGTTATACGCCAGATTTTACGGCGATAAGAGCAGTAGAAAATAAATACACCCAAACCTGATTTTCACGGTAAATATGTTTCTTAGAAAAACTGGAAAAAACTTATGGCAAATTTGGTGATAAATTCCACAACTTTAAAAAATCGAGTATATATATAAGATGAAAAATCTAAATATTTTCCCAAAAAAACTGTGCAAAAAAAAAAAAAAAAAGAAAGAACGAAATCCATGTTATATACTTATAAAACAAAAGCAATATATTTTTATTTTTAAAAAAAGTTAAAATTAGGAGGTACAATGAAAATTCAGACTTTAAGTACATACAACATATAAATATTCAAATTGTAATTAGGAATAAAACCGCAAACTATCCATCAGTACTTGATATAACAAGCGTGCACATTTATTACGAACTGGATAAAAAAAAGCTATCATCAGTAGACGTGTGAGATATGTCTAGCACCACCGTCGGTTTTGATTCAAACTAAGAATTTCTTGTGTCATTAACGGTCTTTGTCGGGTTTCTTTGTTGTTGCAAAATATGTTATTAGTGCTTTTTTCACAATTCATACGATTATATAATTCACTCTCTCCCTATGTATCTTATTCAAATTTTCAGTCGTTAATAAAATACTTTCTGTTCATCCATTCAAGTTCAAATACATTTTTTTAAACATGTAGTAGAGAGCTCTTGATGTTAATACATTTTTTCAAATATTAATTAATTAATTAAATTAAAAAAATAATAAATAGTAACAAAAATAATTGTCCATCAGCATATATAGAAAGGAAAATCATTCGTTGAGTCCCTGTAGAGAAATGTATATCACGTTGGACTTCTAATCGAAAGGTCGTGGAATGGAATCCCACCGGGGATGGCCTGATTTCTGAGAATATTTCTTTTTTACTATACTATTTTATTAGAACAATTAACTTTAATTAATGAATAAATAGTAACAAACAAATAATAATTCAACACCCTATACAGAAAGGAAAATTGCAAGGAAAATTGCTTTCTATTTTGCCACTTAATGTTGTGATTCTGTCACATTAACATACATATTTATATTAATTGTAATTATTAAAAAAAGTAACTAAAATAAAATTTTTCTTTGTCTACCTAAGTAGGAATTGTATTATACTTTTTTTATATTGTACCTTTTTTTCGGTTTCTCAAGTTGCTAATATATTCTTGATATCCTGCTACACAAAACTAAAGATTATGTTAAATTTTAATGTACCATCTATATCAGGATCATGAAAATAAGCTTTTTCCATACTTGAAGCTAATTTCAAGCCCTCGTGAATTGAATTAAATCATTTGTTTTTAATTGCTGAAATTCATTATCGACTTCCTTATTATTATAAGCTGTCCAAAACGCAATCAATCGCCCAAGTTTTCGTGCTAGAACGAAGAATTCGGGTAAAAAAAAGTCATTCAATTCGTGCTCCAAAAAGAAATAATAATAAAAGCTTGTGGTGAAATTTAAGTACTCGTATTTACTTAGTTTGAAAATTTTAAAAATTAAAATCAATCAGATAAAGTAATTTTTAATTTGCTTGCTTGCTTATCTACACAGATAAATCTCGCGACAAGAGCTTTTATATCATAAATTGTGAAATGACGTTAAAAGTTGATAGCAAAAAAGTTTTAAAAGAAAAGTTTATTTTATTCTTTTTAGAGCATGTAAATAAAAGCTTGTTTTTTAAAAAAATTTTTACTTATAATTTATTTTTTACTTTTTAGTTATCGCTGGACAGGTTTCTCAATTTGCTCATCACATTCAACACATCATTGTTGCAAGGTCGTTTGCCGGTTAATTTTTAACAGGCTAGCTCAGTGGTACTCAATCTTTTTTCCCGCAAGGCCAGGTACATACGATAGATATTTCACTCGGAACGCAACTAGAGGATAATGGGGGGATAAATACATTAGGAACAAAACAACATTGGACAAAGCAAAATTAATCAAAATATTAATACTCATTTTTTTTTTGCTTTTACTATAATACTATATTAAAAACGAAAAACATAACAAATTTTTTAAAATCCGTAATTTTAAACCAATTTTTTCAAGCTTTGTGCAAAATTTGGATAATATTATTCTACAAACGAAAAAAAGTTTAGTGTGATTATCTTTAAAAATGACGAAGTTTTTAAATGTTTTATTAAAAATTTGAGTATTTTTTGAAAAATCGTAAAAAAAAAGTTTTTGGTATTTTATTTTTTAAATGACTGATTCTAAAAGAGAAAAGCCCGAACTTTGTCAGTGCAGAATATCGATTCTTTAACACGAAAACAAATTCAAATGGAATGATTTAAAAATCATTTTCCTGAAAAAGCATCCATTTTGACTCATTTTAGAAAAAATCGTAAAAAATGGTAAATATCATTATTTTTAAAAAAGAATTATACCGTATCGTGGCGAAATAAATTATCTTTCCGATTATGTAAATATGTTTTGTCTCAGTTTGATAGAAATAATAAGATGGTTTTTTAAAAAGGTCGAAAAATCGGAACTTCTTTAAGCTCAATCTGATAAGCTGCTCGGCAGAATAAAAAGCTAACCGGGGTAAAATATTTTTAATTAATATATTTTTAACTAATTGAGATATCGGAATATAAATAGCCAAAACATGCATTGTCATCCAAACTAAGCGTGTATACAAAATTTCAGCTCAACCGGTTGAATACACCAGCTTCAAAATTGATACGCAAGATTCCACCCGAATAAATTACATTGCAAGTTAAATAAAAGCTTTTTTAAAAAATAAGTAAGCGTTGAGTATCATCGATCTGAAACTGTTGAAAAGTGTGTAATTAATTTGCTTAAAAGCTGGATTTTAATCAATCTTATGTTGAATTAAGCTATTGGAGACTAGTCTCGTAATTTTAAGTCTCAATCAGATTTGGATGGCACTGCTGTCAGTGCCATTCCTTAACCCTTCCACTCATTGTTTCATACATCAGTCTTCAAGTGAATCGATGCTCGAAATCTCGACTCTCCAGCGAGGCGACTTTTAGAAGTAGCATTTCGAAACCTAGACTCGTCCTCCCCCCCTCACACACATGATGATCTTAATGCTAATTTGTACTGTAGTAGATAATGTTCCTGTATTTTATCGTACTAGACTCCCAATAATACCCCATATTAAGTAAATTCCCAAAAAAGTATTATTTTCTGATTGATATAATACATTTTTCTTTTTCAACTCAAATACTGCAGCTTTTCCAATGTTCTCACATAAATTTTAATATAAATATTTTAATTATTTTATGTTTTTCCTAGAAATATACATAATATTCGTTTTTGTCTATTTCTGATTATTCTTTTAAGCAGAAATGAGCCCAGTAGTCACTATTTTTATGCGGGTCCTAATTTAAAAGGATCATTTTAATACTAGCTTAACTTTAAAAAAATTGCCAAAAGATAAACAAATTACATACAATTAAAAATGCGGGTAAAACCTTTTTATTTCTTTCATGTGAACTTTTAACAAATAGATAATGAAAATTTGAAGAAAACTTGGAAAGATTCAATGTCTAAAATCTGTGTTACGTAAATTTTTGGGAAGAAACAAAGCCGGCAAAATCGGATGTATTATAGTGGGGGCGTGAGGACTGCACTTTCATGGATGATCGAGAAATAGCTAAAAAATTATAGTTTCAAAATGAATAACTCAATTTTGGAAAGTTAATTAAGTATAAATCACCCCTTTCTTAACGACACTTTAAAACGATTGAAAAATGTATAAGATCAAGGAGCCTATATACTTAACGAATATAAATTCACAAGCATTTACATTGAATTAAAACACAACTTGTTCTTTTTTAAATCTTTCTTCTACACAAAGCCGAAAAAAATAGCTTTTAACTACTACTATACTTAATTTCTACGGATTAAATACTTTACTCACTTGAGCTCAAAGACATTTTTCAACGTTTACTCGGCATAAATACAACCAAGACTTTATATATACATCTATTAGAATAACACAAAATTTTACTTTTCAAGTATTATAAAAAGTAAATCTGTTATCTCTCATTAGTTTTTTTCTTAGTAATGCTGCGATACCGTGGATAAAATAACAATTTAATCGTACTTAAGTAAAAAAAATGATTAAAAGTCAATAATAAATTACTGAAGTTAATCGTAGTATTGTATCAGCTCCCCCTTTAGAGGAGGGTGATGATCTCTTTACATTTCATCCGTGAGCATAATCGATTCCTGGCGTCATTACTCTTCACGTAGATAATCAATGTTCAACTGCAGGAGCAAATTCAGTAAAAAATTTTGGCAGAGAAAGCCTTAAAAAAACCGATACATCAGTCTCTTGGAACTCGGAAGTAAAAAAAAGGATATCATGTTTGTCTGTGAGTTTTTGTATAATTTATGCGCTTTGGCTATCATTAAAGGATATAAATTTAATCTCTCATTCGTACTTACTTGTCGAGTGTTTTTTAGCATTTTTAAGTTTCAAAGTCTATGGATGATTTATAGTTGTAGATAGATATGCAAGAAATGATACATATTCATATTTTTTTAGTCTTTGATAGTCCTTTGATTAATGTAATACTTTTAAACTTTACTTTAATGGCAACTGTCAGCATCAAAATTCAACAAAAAGTCCCAGAGACGAAATGGTAAGGATGACTTTCTAGAGGACACTTAATAAAAAAAACCGCATCACGCTTACACTACATGAAGGAGGACAACCATGAAAACTACTGTGGTAACGAAGTTAATTGTTTTCTTATCCTATAACAGTGGTTCATTTCCTTAAAAAATGGCTGAAATTAGCAAGGCACAGAAATTTGCAAGAAGACTATTAGGAAATAACCCAAGGATTCCCCATCAAGTGTTTGATGACAAAAATTGCTCCCTTTTTGGGAAAGACCTGTCCCCAGCATTCCAAAGACTTATTTACTTATAAAAAATACATAATATTTATAGTAATATAGTATCTTGCTCAGAAATCAAACTAGGTAAGTCGAATAACATAATTCAAATGTGAGACAGCAATATAGAATTGTATAACAATTAGGAAAATATGGACAAGTTGCATAAAATGAACAGACATTTTAAAAAGTTAGAAAAAAGTATTGTAGGTATTTTATAACAGAACTCATATAAATGGAATAAATATTCACACACACACAGTAAGATTATGATGGTAAATGAACTTCGTTGTAGTGACAATGTGGTCCGGTATAAATACACTACTGGACATTAAAAAATTACTGTATCATAAATAAAGGAAGATACGTGTCAAATTCGTGTTAAAGCAAGATGTTGGGATGTACAAATAATTTACATTTAAGTGTGAACGAACAATGTAGGACGGAGAAAGGACGTTTCAAGCACTCTATAAAAGAAAAACTACGCAGCGAGTTTCTCATTCGGAAAATCGTATTTTATTGTTAATTGTTTCTGAGGAGATCATGTTATGCATTGTATAAAAAATAAACGCTAACCAGCACGTGTCAAAAAATCGATAATGGCACGATCATGACCAAACGAACTTGGTTGATTGATTTTAAATTACGTCACGCTCTGAAACAACACAATAGCAGTAGTGCACACAGGAATTTTTCAAGAGGGGGGTCCGGGGTCGAAAGTTCACCATTCTTGTATCATGCTCCCTTTGATTTTGTTGATTTTTGGGAACAAAACACAGTAAAAAACTAATTTTTGAATAAATAATCAGCATTAATTAATAAAATTAATCATTAATAACAAGTAATTAAATTTTACGTAATATATACTTAGAATTATAATCAATCGGGAAAAAAATCAAGGGCTTTGGGGGGGTCCGGACCCCCAGGACCCCCCCTTGTGTGCGACACTGTACAAGAGCTATTGCCCATGGACCTATACATTTTGAATCTGGATCGAGTAATGAGGACAACTGAGCTGGCGCACTCTCTCTAAACCTCCATACCAAACAACCAAAAATAATTCGAATCGAGACGGATTTAACGCGCATCAGCCCCTTTAAAAAGTGGGTCTTCAGAGGACCCAGGACAGCGGGAGTTTGTAACCTTGACCACTCGGTTACCTTATTAACGCTACAGTTCAAAGCAACACGAGGGCTAAGCGCCGCTGTAGAGAAGTTCAAGTATTACTGGGGATTTTGAGTAAATGACATGTAACAAAGACAGGAACCGATTGTTTGAGTCGTACTCTAAAGAAACGCTAGGGCTGGGCTATTAGCAACAGATCTCGTACTTTTAAACCACTGTCAAGTGGCGAGGAAGATTTCTGAGCTGGCAATCCAATCTAGAAGTTTGAAGACTGGCCTTCCACTAAACTCTAGAGAGGACAGACTCTGTAAAGCCTTGCAAGATCGTATAACTACATCATGAATCTTCAATTAGGGCAGTGTTTCTCAAACTTTGAGACGCACCCTCCCTTGGGGGCATGATAACCCTACGAGGGGGGCACGAGCATATCAAAAAGTCGAGAAGAAAAGATTATTTTAAAAAGTAATAAAAATTTACTTAAAGGAAGCAAAACAAAATACATTCTGACAAAAGAAAAATACACGTTGTACTTTTATTGTTATCTGGCCAATTTAAAAATTAGAATAGAAAAGCAACATAATACTTTTCTTATTACTTGAAAAAGTACGTATAATTTACTTACAATATCTATTACTTAAAATATCTATTATTTGAAAATAACATGCAAAATTTAATATTTATTTTGATAATATGAGTGGTTTATAATTAAGATAGTATTATAGTTTTAGGGTCAAAGTACATTATTATTGCATTCAGTACATTGTTATTGTATGGGGGGCGATGAAAATTATGATTGAAAATTGGGTCGCAGGTATTGAATCTTTGAAAAGTACTGAATTAGGGACTCGTTTGTATCCTTCGGACAGGGTGAAGACGTCTGACACTGCAGCATAGAGAGGTGTGTGAAAAGCGCATGCAGATAAAATTGGATTCGGAAGTGAGACGCCACGTCAGTCTCTTCAGATGATTCTTGGATCTGCGCGCAGCATCGTAATTGATACACCGAAGATGTTTATATTCTATATATTGTCATATGACCTTTAAAGCTTTTATGATGGTTTGTACAGCCATTGGATAAATGACAGGAAAACTTCTTGTTCGCGTCAACGGTATTCTTAACAGCCATTGTTTCATTTCTCAAATTTTAAGGACGGTGGCTGGACCTTATCTTTGTCACATCAGAGATGCCATCTTTCAGCACTATAATACAAGACTACATGTTTCCCGTCCTGTCTAGATCTACCTTATTAAAAAGAGTATTAGATTGTTGCCCGGGTAAGTATTCTCCATAGCTCTCACCTATTGGAAACGTCTAGTCTTGGTTTGTTGAGAAAGCCTCCATCTCTCTACATTTGATGAAGTGTGATTTAGACTTGAAGCAGCGTAGAATGACCGTATTTGTCCTCCAAGTAGTGGCGTAACGTACCACTCTGCAGCCCCCGCACTGCGGGGGATTCCAGGAATCTGTGGTGCCCAAACCTATATCACCTTATGATTTTTAGTCCTTTGAAAGATCCGGCTTGGGGCCCAAAACCTGACTTTGCAGGGGTATCTTTAATATTCTGCGTTTTTTACGCCACTGCCTCCAAGCCTAGTTCTGCTCGATGTCTAAACGATAAGAGTCGTTTCTGCTGGCAGACGCGGTGGCTGTGTTTATAAATATCGAACCCTGTATACCTCCAACTTACCTACAAACTTAATAATGTTCAATTTCTACTATGCTGTATATGCATAATAACTAAAGTTTTGTTATTTGCTTTCCTTCCTGATGTTGCAATTGTAGACCCAGTTGTGAATGTATAGTTTCAACATTTATAAGTAAAGAATAATTTTAATTATGGATTTAAAATAAAGTTATAATAATTACCAAGAGCTTAATCAGAGAAAATTAATTTTCTATAATACGTTAAAGCCTATTTTCGACGAATACCTTGTAATTAAGATCACTGATGATGGAGACGAGACCAGAGATTGCACTTATACTTCACTCCATTGACTTCCACAATTTACCACTTGAAAAACTGAGATTCAACTTTCAAAAATTCATATCGATCTCCGAAATTTCTGCGTAGTACTCTTACATTTTAACGTTCAAAGCTGTGTGAAGCAGTTTTTTTTAGTGTTTGATTTAAAGGATACATAGATTAAAATGAAATACTAAGTTACACGTTGTTCTTTACATTTTCTTTCGTTGTATTTTAAATATATAGCTTGTTTTTCGCAGTTCAAATACGATCCACTACATAAATTTTAGAAACAACGGAATTTTTGACTAAATGCAATCACAGCATTATATACTTTGCTTGTATTAGAACAATAAAATAGAACATTTTTACTTTCATTTAATGCATTGAATAGTTAGAAAGTCCGTGTGAATTTTTTCTGAATTATACAATTAAACTGCATTATCATCGAGCACGTTAAATTGGAGAGAATGCCTTGGGGTATGATTGAATATAAATAATTATATACATAATTATATTGAATTGAACATTTATTCACAGAAAAAATATGAAGACTAATAGTATAAATATTAAGATTTTTAAAACGCAGATATGCGATGAAGAATTTTAATTGATAATATTTAATAATAATCAATAAGTTGTCTGTATCCAGAGTCTGTTTTTAAATTTATATAATTTTTTCTTTATGATTTTGATGTTATAAAAAATTGATTTTTATATTTTCTTTGTAACAAAGTTCTAGAACAAGATCTAAAAGTTTCATTATCTCTTAACGCATGAAAGGGTAACAGCAATTATTTTAAATGTCACTCGTACGAAAAAAAAACGTTATTAAAAGCGATACAAAATGTAAAGGTAATGCGTACTCGGCACAATCATCTAAATACATTCACACACGTCAAAAAAAAAAAAACTCCTTTTTTCACCCTCAAATCATTTTCAACATAACCTTGATATATTACCGTAGTATTTATTTTTTGAACATATTAGTTATACTTTGAACAAAATTATAAAATTCAAGAGTTACTTGTACCCTTTAAATAATTATCATTGTTTCCATTGCGAATACATAATCGAATTTTTCGAAAAATGAGTAGGAAGCTTTTCTCTCGACACCCAATGTAGTGATTTGATTAAACTGTACAATAAATTATTACCAAAATTCAATCATCAATTAAAATGCTTTTGCCGAAAAAGAACAAAAGATTGTTTAATTGCTTATATGAATATTGTAATTTCTTACCAAGATGGTTATTTTTAAGAAAGAATAAATAAAGAGACCCTGTATTACATTATATGATTAGCGAGCTTTAAGTTCGACAAAGAAAACTAGAGAGAGCATGTTATTTAAAATACATATTAATCATTTTTATAGTTGTTTTAGATGATTATTTTCATATTTTTGTTAAATTTCTAGCGGAATCAATTATGTTAAAAAAGTATGTATTCAAAGTTTTAAAATGTTTTACTAAACCAAGTGCTTTTAAAAACAATTTTTTTTTTAAAAAAAACATGGATTAGTGTTGATATACTTTAAATATTTAAATCTGGAAATATTTTAATTGCATTTATTCGTCTTTAATTCAATGTAATGGTTATATTATTTAGTTTCACATTTAATGATAAAACAATATTTCTGGAATGCAACAGTTCTTATATTATACTATTAGATGGAAACCCCTATGAACCAAATTTAAAAAAAGACGATTCTTATTTTAAAACCGAAAAGAAACAAATCCGAAATTTAAATTGGTAACGCGAATAAATATATAGATCTTCCTTCTACCAAGTTAATTTTTTTGCATTGTTCATCTACACTTTTAAAATTCGAAGGTAAACCAACTGTATCTATCTATCTATCTATCTATGCTTAATACGTCTATCTTCTCACGAATCGCACGACGCAGAAACTCGCCGAAGGTACCAAAAGAAGGAGAAAGATTCAGGAAGCAGTCTTGATCATTTATATTACAATACTGTAAAAGGATATTAATTAAAAGCCTTAAGACGCGTAATGGTTTTACTCATGCATGTTGTTTCTCCCGAAAACCGGAATAAAGAACCGGGAGATGAGAATTTTTTTCCCCGACGTTTTTAAAACACGATCTAATTTTTTCAATGAGACTGACAAAAAATTATAGAATCAGAAAGATCATTTTTTTCGCCACGATACGGCATATATATATATATATATATATATATATATATATATATATATATATATATATATATATATATATATATACAAAATAATGGTATTTTCTATTTTTTACGATTTTCTCTAAAATGAGTCAAAATCGATACGTTTTTATGAAAATGATTTCTAAATAGTTCCGTTTGAATTTTCTTTCGCGTAAATGAAATGATATTCTACACTAAATAAGTTCATGCTTTTCTCTTTTAGAATCAGTCCCTTAAAAAATAAAATGTCAAAAACTTTTTTTTTTACGATTTGTCAAAAAATACTCAATGTTAAATAAATATTTAATGAATTCATTATTTATAAAAATAATTTCACGGAACTTATTTTCCGTCTGTAGAACAATATTATCCGCAATATGTACAGAAATTGGAAAAAAATACTTAAAAATTACGGTTTTTAAAAATTTTTGTGTTTTTCGTTTTTTACCCTCTTTTCTAGAGTTAATCACACAATGAAGCTTTTTTCATTTTTTTTGTTTAAAAATTACCGTAGTTTGCAATCGATATGTGAAGTTTGAAGGCAATAACTTAAAAATGAATTCTTCAAAAAAAGAAAAAAAAATCTTTTAACAAAGAACGCAATTTTGCAAACCCACGGGTTTGGCGGCGAAAACCTCTTTGGCGCCAAAAGAGTATCTTTTCCCCTGGGCACTCCACGCTTGATGAAAAGTTACACCAGAAAAGAAGATGCCTATAAATAATGAAAATCACCAGGTTTGGTGAACATGAATACATCTTCCTTTTATTTTAAAGATATTGTCACTCTTACTTCCGCGAAGTTCGGGTGGCCGCGGTAGCCGAGTGGTATAGGCATCGGATCGTGGCTAGCTTTGTCACGAGTTCGAGCCCAGTACCACTAAAGACCCGCCGTGTAGGGCAGCGATGCACGCTAAATCTGTCGACAGCTGAAACGTCCTCCCGTTGGTGTGGTGTGGTAGTTAGGAGAGGGGGGTGCCAGCTCAGGTGTCGTCCACGTCACTTGACCATGGTTCAAAATTACGTGGTACGTGAACAAAAGCCCTCGTGTAGCTGAACAGTGCGACGTTAATCTTCACTCACTCACTCACTCCGCGAAGTTCGGCATATGTGCTTGATTTCTGCTGATTGTACCCAGTTTCAAAACAACATCATCGCTTAATTTTTATGATTTTTTAAAAAATAATTCAAAATTCTATTCGCGCACTTAATAACTTCACCAGCAAATTTTTAATTGGAATGATAATTTATTTCGCCACGAGAGAGAGAGATACGGGTTTTTTTTTTACAAAGCAACGATACTTTGTATATTTTATTATTTTTTCTCAAATGAATCAATATCGATGTGTTTAAATGAAAATTAATTTTTAAAAACTCATATTTTGATCTTTTACAGTCAGTGATTTAGAAAAGATAAAATGTAGAAAAAATTTTTATACGAATTTTTAAAAAAATACTCAAATTTTAAATACTTAACTTCTTATCAAATTAAAATTTTTAATAACTTCAGTTATAAAAATAATTGCATGAAACCTATTTCCCGTGTATCAAACATTTAAAAGATGCTCATATATAATTTTAATTAAACATTTAATATAGTTGTCAATTTTTGCAATTATAAAAATTTTTACTTGTCTTTTTCTTTTAACATACAACTATTTTTTAAAAAGGTGCATTTTCGTTTCCGGGGGCTAAAATGCTGTAAAGTGATTGAGTGAATATTAAAGTCGCAATGTTCACCTACTCGAGAGCTTTTGGCGACGGACTTCGAAATTTTGAACCATGGTCAAATGATTAGAATGAGACATGAGCTGGGGCTCTCATCTCTCCTAACTATCACACCCCACCAACAGGAGGACGTTTAAGCTCTCGACAGATTCAATGTGCATCATTCCTCTTAACAGCGGGTCTTTAATGGCAGCCAACATTTTAGATAATTAATTTGCGGGAAATTACCACGAGAATTTTGTAATGACGTTAATATAGAAATCACACACCCCAGGAAGGGCTGATAGCGAGAGGGGAAGAGGAATTTTCATGTCAATATGTTATGCCTTCAAAACTGTTCATGCAACGCCGGGGGAAAATAAACCTATCTGACAAGGAAAATAAGTGAAAAAATTTCGAAACAGGGAATTTTAAGTTTATTTTAAGTTAAGTTCTGCGTAATATTCCGAAGCATTTTCATATATAATAAACATTTTTAATCTTATATTTTATACAAGTTTCAAGCCCTCTAACCTTAATTTATTATAAAAGAAAAAATAAAAATGAATTGTGCAAGAGATAATTCTGATTTTGGTAAAAACTTGCTCAATGCTGTATTTGAATTTTTACGATTCTTAATTCCTTAAAAAAAAAAAAAATATTTTAACGTATTTGAAGCATTTCATAAATTCACTTATGTACGTATTTGCTTGCGTATCTGCTGTATAATCTGTAATCTTCACAGTCATATAAACGTTTTAGCACAAATGCAAACAGTTTTCAACTAATATGAAACATTTAAAGAATGTTTTCTGATATATTTGAGTACTCTGTTTTCTCGCGAATTTCTGCTTTTTTTTTATTGCTTAATGAATTTTAAGTAGAAGTACAAGTATAATAACTCGAATAGAGATGTAATAACTGCAATATATTATCTAAAAACTAAAATATAACCATTAGAATAACAAGAACATACATAATAAAAAAACTCCGATAAACTCAAGAAAATCCTCAACGAAACTTGTCACTACATTAATAAGCTAAGAAAACTACTCATGAATGTGGATAAAAAAAATTTCGAGTACTACAATGAATGAGTAAGCTTTTCAATGAAGGAGATGTAATAGCTAATTAATATATTAACATATTAACGTTAAAATACAAAATTTAGCAGGATAAACTAAACTAAAATTTTTAAACTAAATAAACTAACAAGGATTTAATTTTCATGTAAAACACAAAAAGTTTCTCACTCAGTTAAACATTTTAATGCTATTTCTAACAACGTACATCAGTGAGAATTCAAGTCTCTCAAGGTATGGGACAACGAAAACAAACGCAAAATACGAAATGCAACTGCAAATAATTTTTATAGACCAAGTCTTCAACAGTTTCTGTAAAAAAAAAAAAGTTGAGCACATATCCTGGTAACTAAATGCAATTAATGTAAGTGTAGGTGACACCTAGAATAATTATTAACGAGAATAATAATTATTAAAATTGTTTTACATACAAAAACAGATTCAATACTTTTCTTAAACTGTTTTTACATAACGGATATATAACATATTAGCTGGTATACCCGTGCAAAAAACGGGTAAAGTGAAAAATTAAACAATACGGATTGAAGGATAAAGAAGTTTTTAATGAGTAAATTTTACGTGAATTGCATATTAAAAAAAAGCTTTTCGCATATCTCAGCTGAATAAAAAAAAACCCACATATTTGTTACATTTTAAGTCTGTAGATGTAATAGCTGATAAAATGTATTTTTATTTATTTATATAGATCCTCGTAACTTTCTTGTAAGTCGATTTTGGGAAACACCTTCCTAAACTGATCTCTGCTCAGCAAAAGTAATTTTGTTACACATTTTGTGTAATGAACGCTTAAAATAGTGTAAATAATTTATATCTGGAAGTGTAATACATTAATACTGATTTCTGGTGTATTTTTTTATGTTAAAATCTCTCCACCACCTTTCCCTTCGAAATCTAATTTTATTATGAAATAAAAAATAGTGATTACACCGATCAAATGAATAAATTAAAAGCGAGTGTGCTCTGAGGCATGGAGTAGACAAAACAAAAGGGAAGGTTTTGCTTAACACAAAAAAAAGATATGCTACCGCAGGCTTTCTTGCAGATGGTAGAAATGTTTCCTACTTTCTTGACAATTATCCATTATATTTTGAAAACTGCACACAATATTTTTATAAATTATATCCTATGTGCTATTCTGATGTATAAGCTATATTATTGTAAAGTTTAATTAAAATCTCCATTCAGTTTTTCCATGAAAGAGTGACAAACATCCATACAAACTTTCGTGTTTATAATATTAGTAAGGAATGATCTACTTGAAATATTATTTTAAGATATATTCTTCTCAGTGTGTTTGTGGAATAGAGTATCCCTGTTTTGAGGGTTCCGTGAATTAAAAACTTTGAACATCGGTTTATAACATCGCAATAAAAAACACCGACATTTTCACCAGAAACCGTATTTTATAAAAATCGTTAAATTCCTTTTATACAATGATTAATAAAAAAAGTTACATATATAATAAACGGAACAAATTGTAACCAATATTCATTTGAAACTGACGAAAAAAAATCTCAATTTATTACAACTACAATGTGCGGAAGCAAGTTATTTTTAAAACAAGAAATTAAATGTTTTATAAATTTTGCTTACTTATTCTATCATCATCAATTCAACTTCAAAAGCGTAAGGAATCTTCACTAGAACTGTGATTTTAAAGATTTAAATAAACGCTGCCAAACGCCTAATCAAAACCTTCTCAGCCAAAATACAACCGTAATCCATTATCGCCACATTTGAACAAGCTTCGCTAACTCGTAACAATAGGAAACTTCAGAGAACTAAAGTTAATTTTTTTCAACAAGAACCGGTCCCGGAAAAGATCTCGAATACGATGCGGACAGCCCAACCATATATATATATGCAAGGTTCAAACTCCACCTCCTAAGAGTAAAGGACGTAGGGACGGATTGGATTAGAAAACTAGGATTGGTCGAAGGATCTTTGGACAGTGTGACTTGCCAACCGGGTCAATAACCAAAACCGTGAATGAGTAGTTAGATGCGAAGCGTTCTCTGCTTATGGATCTAATTAAATGAAGATATACTCACGCTGTATTTTGGCACATTTGCTGTTGGCGGGGAAAAAATGAGAGCTCGTATCTGTATAAATGGGTGGCTACTTTAATTGTGTGTTTAACTTATCTTTTTAACCCGCTTGCACCCGTACAGTTATTAATTCAGAGCAATTTGTTTGTTGGGGGATTTGTATTCGAGGAGGGATTTCATGTCAAATGGCTGGTAAAAATGGTCTCGCTAATAAGGAGGAGGGATTGTATGGTAATTGTGAATTAAAGGTCATTGGGGGAAAAAAAGTCCGCACCCATGTAGATAAGTATCGGTACAAATTATAAAATTTTAATGTTTTTTTTAGTCAGCATCAGTTGAATTTTGATTAATAGTGTAGTTGAAAGTAGGATGAACTAGATGAGCATCTGTGAATTTTTTTAGTTAATTAAATGTAAAGATATCTTCATTTTGCGAATAGTCTTGAAATTACTAAGAATGTTTTTAAATGGGCACTTAACGCGCATAATCTGCACACATTATCTTTAAAGAAGATTTAAATTCATTTTTGAACTCTTCCTAGATTATTTTATCTCATACGGGGATAGTTGTGTTAAGTGTTTTCTACTTTTGAATGAGTGTGCGATAAAAATGTGTAAGCTATTTCTTATAGAAAATATTCCATATCGAAATTCCCTGGTTTCAGCGTGTTAGTCCTTTTGGTCGAGACATGGTGTGATAATTAAATATTCCGAGGACTATCTCTACTAAAAATCGTAATGCAGAATAACGAAGGCGTTGTATTCAAATGGGCCTCATTATCATCATGGGAGGGGGGATAGTGAGATACTTAAGATAGTGAGGTACAAAAAATGTCCTCGTAACTATATTTGAAATTTTGAAGTCGATTGTCAACATCGCAATCAGCAGCCTTGAGATTACATTTAATTAAATAAAAAGGGTCTGCCATATACATTGGTTTATAGAGTAAGGTACATATGATATGTTCTATACCTTCTATAGACAATCATGTAGAGAGGCTCAGTGAGTGAGTGTTTTTTTTAGCGTCACACTATAAAGCAACACAAGAGCTATTGGTGACGGATCTTATCATTTTGAACTATAGGCAAGTGATAAGGACGACGACTGAGCCGACACTCCTCTTCCACACCATGCTAGGGTAGCCAACTTTAGAGTCTTTACTTTGGCTCGGCACGGATTGGATATGGAGAGTGGGATGGTAAATCATGTGACGACCCCTCTCCTTTGACTTTAGTCCAAAAGAGCGAGGTCCACGGTAGCCTAGTGAATACAACCAATAGCAATGCTGAACCCCAATAGCCGAAACCAGCTACCCCATTGATCCTTGTCTTAATGAAGCCACTCCTCCTCCAACAAGCCAAGCTAATAAAACCAGCAATATCGTAGTTTCAAGATAGGGAGCGGAGGATCGAGTCATCGATCCAGTCTCCTGTGAAGTTCAACTTACTAGCCTAGTGAAGGCCATGAACTCATGGTTGGAGGGTCACACTCGAGGAGTTCAAGCATCGAGCCACTGAGGACCCTCTTTGTACAGAAGCTGATGCACGTTAAATCTTTCGGAGTTCAAACGTACTCCCGTATGTGTGGTGTGGAAGTTAGAAGAGAAGGTACCAGCTCAGTTGTCATCCTCGTCTCTGGACCATGGTTCAAGGTTGTGTGGTGCGTCGCCCAAATACCTCTTGTAGCTGGGGTGACCTTAATATTCACTTACTCACTCAGTTGCTCTTGAATCTTGAATCCTGGGGGCTGCGGTAGCCCAGTGGTTAAGGTATCCAACCATGGCAGGCATGTCATGAGTTCGATCCCAGTACCACTAAAGACCCGCCGTGTAGGGCAGCGATGCACGTTAAATCTGTCGAGAGCTGAAACGTCCTCCCGTTGGTGTGGTGTGGTAGTTAGGAGAGGGGGGTGCCAGCTCAGGTGTCGTCCACGTCACTTGACCATGGTTCAGAATTACGTGGTCCGTTGCCAAATGCCCTCGTGTAGCTGAACAGTGCGACGTTAATATTAACTCACTCACTCACGCTCTTGAATCCTGGTGCAACTGAAGATTCGTCATATAGGAAGGGACGTTAAATCTGTCGAAGCCTTTTTGTGTAGTGTGGTAGCTGAGAGATGGAGTGCTAGGTTAGGTGTCATCCTCGTCACTTGACGGAGGTTCAGAATTACGAGGTTCATTGCTAATAGTCCTAGCGTTGTTTTATAGTGCGAAGTTAATAAACAATCAATCAAACAATTCACACCACTTTTTTCATAAAAATGTATGTGTGTGTGTGTTGATCCATCCTCTTTATTTTCATAACAATGTTTCTTCATGTCCGCAGTGGTTATCGGGCTTATGTACGTGTTGGGAAGAAATAGACAACCGGAAAAGTGAGAGAACGTTCATTACTACAAACTAATCCGAAATATTTCCAATTTAGATTAGAGTACACACAACAATAATGTGATTCATGTATCCAGTAATACACCGTAACATTTTTATAAATATACTACACAAAAATTTATAATTCGAGTAAAAAATATAGTACACAGTGCTTCTGAAACTTTGAATGCATGCGTCCCAATTTTCAATCCTAATTTTCATCGCTGCCCCTTCTATAGAATAACAATGTATTAGTTGCAATAATAGCGTACTTGGATGCTAAAGCTACAATACGACTTTAAATATAAACCATACAAATTATCAAGATAAGTATTAAATTTTGTTTATATGACAAGCCCATGGGAGTCACTAGTAATTAATAAACTTGTTCATAACTTAGTATTGATAAATTAATAATTGAATACATTGATCAGTACTGATACATTTATAAGTATGTTATATCAGTATAAAAATGCGCATTATATTTTTTATTACGTCAGAAGGCATTTTGTTTTGCTTCCTTTAAGTAAACTAATAATTTTTTTTTTAAATTAATATTTCCTTTTCGATATGTGCTCGTGCATCCCCCCTGTAGGAATATCCCGCACCTAGGAAGATGCACCCCACAGTTTGAAAAACACTGGTTATAGTATAATTACTTCTAATGTGATACTATCAAAATTTTAAATAAAAATCCAAAGTCTTATTTTAATTCAGCAGAAAGCGTATTAAATATGTAAATTTCAGCACACTTATCCATTTATAATGTACACGCTATTAATATTTTTATTAAAAATGTTCTAAAGAACGTTTCTCTTAAGACCACAGAGATAAATTATTTCTTTTCTCTACAAAATAAAGTAACTGTACTCATATACAAGTAATTGAAGATAGAGCTAGTGAATATAAGCATCGTACTGTTCAGCTACACGAGGGCTTTTGCTGATGGATTTCGTCCTTTTGAACCATGGTCAGGTGACGAGGACGATGCCTCAGCTGGCACCCTTCTTCTAACTACCACACTACACCGCACCAACGGGAGGACGTTTGAGCTCTCGACAGATTAAACTTGCATCGTGCTCCTAACGACAGGTCTTTAGTGGTACTGGACTCGGACTCATGACATGCCAGCGAATATCTTGACCACTAGGCTACTGCGGCCACGAAGATAGAGTGAGAGAGGGGACAATTTTACATATTTGAAAAAGTTACAATGCATAATGGTAATATGCCTTCATATCTAACTGTGATTTTAAAATAGAGATACGTTTTTTGCATCTTTTTTTCCGAATTCAAATACCTTTTGATACTATTAAAATCCACACTGCAAAACAATTAATACCTCCCTGATTGCCAAAATAAATTAAGACATTTTAAGTATTTATATTCTTTTAAAAGAGTTTTCTATGGGATTATATATTGTACACGTAAATATATATGTAATAATTCCCATTCATTTCTCTGAACAATTGATAAGGGCCTTCAAGACTTGCTTGTAAATAATTACTAGCTACCCGCCTTACGGGAACCTATTGAACGATATCTTTCCATCAATAAAAAAAGGTGGCCGTGGAAGTCTAGTGGTTAAGGTAATGGATGCGTGGCCGGTGTGTTATGAGTTCGAGCCTAGTACCCCTGAAGACCCGCCATGAAGGTGAGTGATGCACGTTAAATCTCTTGAGAGCTCAAACGTCCTACCATCGGTGTGGTGTGGTAGTTAGGAGAGGTGGATGTCAGCGCAGGTGTCGTCCTCGGTACTTGACAATAGTTCTAAATTACGAGGTCCGTCACCAAAAGCCATTGAGTAGCTGAACACAGGGCGACATTAATATTCACTCACTCTCTCACTCACCTACCAATAAAAAAAAGCTCCATCTACGGAGATCCTAAGTTTGTAACTTCCGTTTGCCGCTTGATATAAGAGGTCCAAGATACTCAGGAAAAGCTCTCTTTCTCTTAGTTTTTGTCATGCGTAACTAGCTTCAGGCCTTTTTGTGTCTGCTTTCTGCTATGTTGGAATGCTATGTGTTTAATGTACAATAAACCAGATTTCTTTTAACCAAAGACTCCTTCATCAATAACATCTATAGTGACTTTGCGTCATGCGGGTACACTAAATAGCCGAGGAGCCGCAAGTCCTCTCGTGAGGTTGGTGGGAAGGGAAGAGAGGTGTTAGTCTCCTGATCCCCGCAGGGTGTTCTCCCTCAAAATTGGAGTGGAAATGAGCTAAATCGTTCTGTCACCTGTATGGTGCTCAAGTCGGCGGCCAACGACAGGCGTACATCTAGCCCCTTGCCCTGATGAATTTCTTGGGTCTGGATCTGACGCTATCGAGATCAGGTGGCATAAGACAATAATATCAATAGAAAATCAACAATCTAAAATATGATCGTTAAAGAAAAACTTACTCTCGCTAAGATGGGATATATGCAGTCTTTTTTCTTTAAAAAATCTATTTTACCCATTCAACTGTGGCACCCACGTTTGAGAGCACGAAACTAAGCGTCACGGAAATCGAGCGATGACAAGTATGCTCGTCAATCTCAGAGTAAGTGTCGCAATTAAAATATTGAATCTAAAAGATGGGGTTATTTTATAAAATTGCCAATTTTATTGCTAAAATTTATTTTAGGAGGGGTCTATGTACAGAGCTATAAAGCAATTTAGCTTGGCCGCGGGTTCATGAAGCCAACCGTAAGCTCTTATGGTTATCTATAAATTTTAGTGACCGTCAAAATTCCCGGATCAAGAGAGCTAAACACACACTGATTCACTTCTTCTTTCCTGACAAAATATTTTCTTCGTGTCTTGACGCTAAGGAAGTTCTGGAAAGGTACTGCTGTAGGGTTGATCACAGTCCTCTTACCAGAAAGCATCCTTGTATTTCTCAATCAAGGACGTCTTATGACATCTTGAGGCCCTGGGCCCCAACACAAATGTAGGTCCCACCTATGACCTTAAAAGTATATAGTACATAGCATGCGTTATCAAAAACTCATATAAACAATAACCCGAAACAAATTAATGTGCATCACCAGTGGCGCATATGGGGGGGAGTCCTTAAGTCCGAACCACCCCTCTAGCTCTTGATTTTTTTTCGATTGATTATAACTCTATGCACCTAGTACGTAAAATTTAATTAAGTTTTTGTTTTTAATAATTAAGTTTATTAATTAATGCTAACTATTTATTCAATAATTGATTTTTTACTAACTTCCCCCCCCCCGAAAATCGACAAAATCAAAAGAATATGTTGGGTGGCGTATTGGATATACGATAACAGGATGATGGAGTTTCAACCCGGACCATCTCCCCCTTAAAAAATTCCTTTGGGCGCCTCTGTGCATGACTTACAAACGCAGAAACCGGCAGGACCAACCACCGCCTTTTGACTGAATGAGTAACGATGGCGTATGGGGATAGGCCTAGGCCTATAGATGGAGGACTGTCTTCAGATATAGCCCCAGTTGACATATTGTACGAAATTTCCAATTTCTTGGAGAATACAGACCAAAATAGCATTTGACCGTTGAAATTATTCGAATCGTAATCTTATTAAGGCTGAGTCGAGAACGAGATGAGGCACCCCTTTTGACGGAGGCCTGAGGCCTGTTGTCCCTTGCCTTAAGACATCCCTGTTCTCAATGCAATAAAATAACTTTTCTTTGGGTAGTACGACATTGGGCCGTTACTCTAATGTTAGCACATGATTCTAATATCAAACAATAGCATTTACATCACTCGATAACTAGGTAAATTCGGCCCAACAGCTATCAATGGACTCAGCGCTTGGTCGGTGTCATGCATTTGTTCTATGGCTGCCTCTTCCTGAAGGTACCTTATTATAAATCAACGTTCCGACTTTTGCCTATTTGCCTCTTTTAGGTTAACATTTAAAAACATTATTTTCTCGCATAAATAAATCTGTTAGGCAAACTTACACGTTTTTCAAGCACTGGTGCATGCGCTGACGCATGCGTTTATTTTAATTTTTTTAATATTTTTTTATTAATTCGTTTTATTCCAACCTAGCCTTAAAATATTCTAAACACCTTGAAATTTGAGAATATGTTTTGTTTTTCTCAAAAATTACAATTTAATTAGCCAATGGTCACTACTTTTTACACATAACGTGTTTATTCGTCATGACACAAAATCCTGTAACTTCTCCATGACGAGTATACTCGTCAATTACAGCTAACAGATTAAAACGCTTGCTTTTTATTTCGTTAGAAATAAAGTAACAAAAAAAATCTTGTCTTTACATAGAAAATCTTTTCTAATGAAGATAATTTTAAAAAATAATAAATAAATGCTCATCAACTTACAAGAGAAAGGTTTTTGCACTTTAGTCCTTTATTAATGCTTAAATGCTTGAAGAACAAACTAATTATTGCTTTCATATTTATGAAGAATGTAGTACGGAAAACTGATAAGTTGTGCATGACAATTTAAATGAGTTGGTTACATCAGTTTTAAATGTCAAGAAGCAGATATCATTTTTAGTTTATCCTGTAGAAAATTTGACAAGAATATTTCTAAGATAGCAGACTTGTTTGAATATGCACACATCATTTGAATTAATATCATCTTAAATTGATAAGCAAAAATTATAGTTTCAGATAATGAAATTTATTTCATAAATCATTCAAAGTTTGAGAAGTCTTTTCGATGTAGAGAAGGGATCAACAAGCTAATCAAAATGTCTGTAGAACTGAAAAAATATGATTTTTCACTTTCTGGTTGTTTGCAAATTATAAGGCCCTTGATGCACATTTTTCTGTTTAGAAAATTTTTAAAAACATCGAACTTATACGCAATAGTACGTTTATTAGTGAATATTAAGCAAATGGGGTAAAAACTTAATAAAAAAAGCTCTAAAATATATACTTCAAATTCTGATTTCTAAATTTTGATTTCATAACAACTTCAACAATAAACTGCGAATCCGAATTGTTTTTCATTAATAAAGTTTTAAAGTGTGTGAATATTTGTTCTCCGTTTATGATCTATTTTTGTGTTATTTGAAAAGAGAGTGAAAAACTACTATTAAAACCCAGTAAAATTTAATGATATATTATTGAGTTACATGTATAATTTTCATTTTATTTTAGAATTGATAAGTTAATGATACACCTATAACAATAGCAAAATAGCACAGGAAATATTTTCAACATAAACATAAAAAAATAATCTTAATTGATATTATAAACAAGAAAAAATATGTAAATCCGTATTTAAGTTGGATATTACAATTATTTACTTGAATTCTCTCATTGAAAGGCTTATAAAATTGTAAGATAAGTATAAGGATGCAATATACGCTGTATAAAGAGGAAATAATTTTAAATACATGATTGTTGGAAAAATTAAGTAACATATATGTGAAAAAACAAAGAGGATATTACTTCAAAGTAAAAAAATCCAAATGTTAAAAAAGCAGATTAGAACGTTAAAAATTATTATCATAAGAGAATGCAATCTGCAAACACAATACAATACAAATATTGAAAAATCTGCAAGTTTCTTACAAATAATCTTTAGTAAATACATAGAATCGTATGTAAGAAAACTTTATTACAGTATCAATCATAGGAACTTAAAAGTTCAATAAAAATTCAGCACTTTTAGAAAAGTTACAATAAATAAAAGAAGGAAAAAGGAGAGTTATATACAAAATTGAATGAACAGTAGAAACAATTTAGGTATCAAATTTGATGCAGTACTCAGTAAAAAGACTGACTTAAAAATCAAAGTAACTATATGTAAATTTGAATTATTTTTAGTTTCATAAATGGAATTGGAAAGAACGTTTGGACGTACGATTCCCATTTGATGTACGATTCGTATTTCCATTTAAATGAAAAGGAGGAAATTCGGGGTAAATACTTAAGAACCTCAGCAAAAAGAGAACTCAGCCAGACCAATGCATTACGTAATCCAGACACGAAAGACAAACGATCTTGAGCTGGATCGTCGATAAAAATTCGAACGCTTTGCACGGTTAGAACGAAAAGAGAGAGAGAGGGGGAAAACAGAAAAAAGTAAAGAAAGAAACACACACACACACACACAATACAACTCATAATAAAAACATTCTATGCTGTCTTCTACCACACCTGCACAAATGACGCAGACAGTTCTTTCTGCATTTCTTACTCTCTAACTTCAAATTTATTTCTTTTCGAGTTACAATTATTACAGTCTAACGAATACACGGCATTTCTGTACCCACTCAGCAAAAGACATTAATATTATGTCCTCCGATTTAAAATTTATGGTTTTTGCATGGGAGTTTCTACCGGCTTTTTCACCTGAAGAAATGTGGCTGCTATGAAAGTTGACAATTAATAAAAAAAACAAGAATAAAGTTGTGAAGAGATTAAATCTAGATTACGATCTTCTTCCAGATTTTCTTTTTAGTAATCGAATGTAAATCTTGGAAGTAAAATAAATAAAAAAATTGCCGTAATTATGTGATTGCTATTTATTATTTATGTATAGTTACCTATTGCAGGGCACAGTCTCAATTAATGGAATTGTATAAAGTGTAAGCGAGAGAGAGAAAAGCTGTATCCATTATCTGTCTGGGTGTGATAAACTCAATATTCTAGATTACTTTCACGTATATAATTTTCTATTATTTTTTGTTAATGGAATTACTAATTTAGAAAGGAAAAAAATAATATATTCTCCATTACAGAAAACCCTATTTTTTTTCACAGACTTTTAGCTCCATCTCGTAATATATTTTTAAAATCCACAATTAGTTACTAAGAATAAAATCAGAGATTGGGAGGAAATTGCGTGATCTTTTAGTTATGTATCTCAGTAAGATAATTGTAAAATATCTTTTTTCATTTCATACTGTTTGGAATAGGATTTTTCTTAAATACTTTTTCAGAACATGCTCTTAATGAGTGTTTTTCATACCAAATCATCATTTTCAAAAGTATATTCTTAGAATAATATTGGAATTCCCCTTTTTCCATTTTTACTTATTAAAAATTTTGCTCTCATTCTCTGCAATGACTTAGTTTAATTATAGTCACAGACTCAAACTATTTAAAAGGCTTCTTATTCGAAACTAATGCCCATTACTAGAGAACTTATTCTGATGTACGTTAGTGTTTAAAACTTGGAGCATTTTCACTTTTGGTTAATTATTTTTAGAAGTACTGGAGAGATCCTAAGGATATTAGGTATGCTTATAAATAGAAATGATAATTAAAAAATATACCTTACAACAGTTATGGTACTCACACATGATTGTGTATGCGGCTCACCAGCTCTGGAAAGTTTAAAAGTGAGGCTACGCGAGACGGAAGAAAGGAGTTAATAGGGAATATGGTTGGTCCTCTTTTACAGTTCTACAGATTTCACAACCTAAAATTCCTACTGGAAAGTAGGAGATGGAGTTGTATTGATAGTCGAAAAGCGTCACATATATTCTCTAAAGGGTTGGCCAGCTCTTTCAGTGATTATTCTTTTTCTAAAAAAATCAACGACTAATGAGCTTTATGTAAACAAACTTTTTACTCATGAAAATTAAATTTGGGTCAAATTCACCCTTCTTGAAAGACAAATCAAATATAAAGCTCTTGCACCTCTATTTCAATTTTGAAATAATTTTCATGTGCGCTTACAAAATATTTCCCTCCAAATGCGTGGTCCACACTCACATGTACACGTATGTGATTGACATTAAAAATTTGCATCTTTGTTTCGAAGCATTTGCTTTATCTTTCATTCAGCTCTTTTTAAGAAATTCATAGATACATATTCATATCTTCTCTTAATTTTTAAAACTAGAGTGTATGGATAATACTTGTTATCTACCATCATTTATTTTCTTCTAATCATTATGTTTAGATGCGTTTTAGTAAAATTTTTTAACAACTGTGTAAAAACAAACTTTATGCTCGATTACTTATTTTTTTTTACAGTTTTTTCATTCTTATGTCCGCACTAAGAAGATAATTGAAACTTTTAGAGCTGAAAAACAGAACTGCATGTAATAACATGGTATCTGTGAAACTATCCACAAAAATCATTTATAAATAAGTACAAACACTAAAATAACTTTTATCAATTTATTTCTACCATTTTTCGTAATTTTTGAAAATGCATCAGTTTATAATGCATTCAAATCATACAGTATTACCTGGAGTACCCGATATTCATACGGGAAATTTTTGAAAATAATCGCGCTCAAAATATTTTTAATGAGAGCCCACGTCTAACCTGGTGCAGAACAACGTATCTAAAAATGTTAACTTATTTTTAAAATTAGACCCAACCTCTCTGAACATATAAAATATATTCAACTTTTCAAGTTAGTCTTCAACAGAAGAATGGTAGCCGAGTGGTCAGAATAATGTCTTAGTGCCAATAAAGACTCTTCGTGTAAAGGAGCTGATGCAAGTTAAATTTGTCGTGGTGCTCTAGGGAGAGCGATCTGAGATCGATTAATCAAATAATCGATTTCCCGGGCCCAAAAAAATATATTTTTAAATGACATGTAGCCCTGAATCGATTCAGTGAATCGATATTTCATCCTAGAAAACCGACATTAGATTTTTTCTGTTTTGGTAAAATCCATAAAATTATTTACAATTAGTTGAATGTACTATCTTTAAAACTCGTAAAATTACGATGTTGGCGGTAAAGAGTTAATTTACTGGCATGAACAAAAATACTGTATTTATCATCACGTCCACTCAACAGCCATGATGTATATGAGTATCGTTGGATCATTTGTTCCTTGTGAGTTCCTTTTTTCGATTCCCTGCAACATCGCAAGTGATGAGCGGAACCCGCTTGGATCCCAGTAGACTTGACAGACTGTTGTTATTAAAAAGCTTAATATATATATATATAAGCATTGGGACCTATATAAGCTATATTATCTATTTTCTAAACTTTTTAATGTAATAAATACATTAAGAAAATACATGTCTTCTTTTATACCTGATACTCTGGCATAGTAATAAAAACAATTGTATAATTGTCGAATTCTCTGAACTTAAAAATTCCGTGATTTTATTGATAAGAGATCGTTCATTACGGTATATTTCTTGTTAACTTGTTCTTTCTTGTTTTTATAGTTACATTGTAAATGCAGATTTGAAAGGAAAAATCGATTTTTTAGAAATCGATCATTAGACCTCGATTTTTTAGTGAATCGATTCATCAGGTTACGATTCGAATTGATTTAAAAATCGATCTTTTTCGGAAAGAATTGCCATCCCTATGGTGCTCGTCCTCAACATTTGATCATGGTTCAAAATTACGAGGTAGAGGCGTCAATAGCTCTAGTGATGCGACGCAAATAAGCACTCACTTACTCAACAGAAGAATGATTTAATGAATAACGCAGTAAACCTCTTTGCGATGATTCATTCGAAAAGAAATAGCATATCTATGACAAAGTATAAACAATTAAATAAACATAACTATTTCCAAAAAATTTATTGGAATCATAGATAGATTCTGACATTACGTAACGCAGTGGGGTCTTTAAACTTTTTTGACTCACTGTACGCTTACAATTTAAGAGGTTTTCGGGGAACCCCATTCCACACTCTTAGAATATACGAGGGTTGGGGCATAAGTCATGGCAACTATTTTTTTTTTTTTTTTTGTAGATACGTGAACGGATCACAAACGTATATGTGTCGTGTGGAAGTTCTGCAGACATACTGTGTATGCAGAACATCAGATGGTTCGGTGATAGCTAGTAGTAGCTCAGCGAGGGCTGTGAAATCTGTCAGTTGGTGAGTGTCGTGTGAGATGAAGTAACACATGTTGAGCAGCGTGCTTACATCAAAATTGCCGCCCTCCGAGAGAGAAATGCGATGAAATGTCACAGTGAATTAGTGGAAGCCCTTGAGAATAATGCCCTACCATACCGAACAGTAGCACGGTGGTTAGGAAAGTTTCAGCAAGGACGTGTGTCAACCAGTGATGAACAACGTTCGGGACGACCGGTCAGTGTGCGGACTGACTTGGCACGTGCCATCATCGAGCAGCTCATGGATTACTTTAGGGTCTATAGGCACGGCATTCTCATGTCAACTTTTTATGTATACTGTATTGTCATTCTTTTGCACCGTGAAGGCCATATTGCCCTGTATACTACCGTAATAAGTTAGTGTGTTACGATATTTCAGTGCTATTCATTGTCCACACATGTGGTTAAAACATTGAACTTTCGTCTGTATATGTCACATTTTTCAGCCGGATTGGTACCTTTAAGAAAAAAAATAATAGTTGTCATGACTTTTGCCCCAACCCTCGTATCTTACAATAAATCAAAATTTTATGAACACTTTATGTAAGTAATAAGAGTAAAATATATTTTATTTGTTGTTAAAAATTTTTAACAACAAAGTTGTTAAAAATTTTTATTTTTTTATTTGTTGTTAAAATTTACTGAATAATAATATTAATCTGTGCTCCAGGTGTCATCTACTCATGCTCTATATTTAGAAAGTGATTTTTTTTAATACTAACTTTCGAAGTCTAGTCCTTTTGAACAGCCGAGAATTTCATATTCTACGTGTTTAATTTATTTCTAGATTTTGTTTTAGCTGCCACATACGTTGCGAAAGAATTTTCATTTAAATAGTTATTCGGATGGGCGTTAAAATGCTTACAGCTGTGTGAGAAATTCTATGTATTCTAAATGAATTTACAACCTAAATTTTAAGAGCTGGTTTTGCTTAAATTTAGATTGTAACGCCTTTTGATACGTCGATAAGTTGTTTCCTTTTTTTCATTTGCAAACCTTCTAATTTATTGAAGAAGGATGGCATTTTATTCATTCACAGTTAACTTTCTCTTCTTTTTTGTTGCATGTGTTATGTGTTTTCTTTTAAAAAGTATTCTCCTATGGGTGTTTCCCCTCTCCCCCCCCATAAATTAAAAAAAAGGAAATTTCCTATTAGAAATTTAATATATGTGTAAAATGTAGCCTTAAAGAGTATAAAATCATTTCGTGAAATCCGGGAAAATAAACAATAGAAAATTCACAACCTAGTAAATAATACCTATAAAGAAAATCATTTTGATATTCTTTAGATACTCGTGGTATTATAAACCTCATAGAGAACGTTATTTCATTTTGCATATACATATTTATAATTTTCTTTTTAATTTTTCATTTTGAGTCGTGGAACCTCTGTGTATGACTTGTGGAACCCCAAGATTCCGTGGAACGCAGTTTGAAGACCATTGATGTAACGGAATAAGGGCAGCAAAGCGGCAGTCCTTCACAACTAAAGGAAATAAGTGAGAGAGAATTGCCGATAACTCCCTCCCTCTTCGTGTTACTGAAATATTGTATGAAAGACACTAATTGATATTTTCCTTCGTTCTCTTTTAACAAGAGGATGCACATACAATTATATCCTTACTAATATTATAAATGCGAAAGTATGTTTGGATGTTTGGTATTCTTCCACGGAAAAACAACTGAATGGATTTTAATGAAACTTTACAATAATTGCTCTTATACATCAAAATAACACATAGGCTATAATTTATAAAGACATTGTGTGAAACGATAACTTTAAGTAAGTAGGAAAAATGTCTGCCATCTGCAAGCAATTCTGAGGTGCACTGCAAAAAAACCAGTGACAGCATACATTTATCTTTTATATGTGAAGAATCCCTTTTTGTTTTGTCTACGCCATGCCTCAGTGCATCCTCACTTTTACTTTATTCTGTTGATCAGTGTAATTATTCCTTTTTTTATTTCATAATAAAACTAGATTTCGAAGGGAGAGGTGGTCGTAAGATTTTAACGTAAGATAAATACAACAGAAAGTAATATTAATGTATTACACTTCCAGATATTTTTCTCTTTTACTGCTACTTCTTAAGCAAACGGTAAGTCACAATTATTTGCTAAATGAACATTTTAAATCCATTTCATTATTTAAAACCTAAGAAGGAAATTATTGTTAAAATAATGAATATGTTAGTTTTGTATAATATACTTTTTTTCGTCCGATGCGTGTTTAAATAATTTACTAAACACAGTGGAATGAAAAAGTATAAAATTAAAATAAAATATCAAAATGTTTTTCATCAGATAGTTTTTTCTTTTTGAATTTTTTTTTCTGTACATGTAAATGTATATCTAGGCTTTCCCCATATTGTTTTTTTATAACTGACACACACACAAGCACTCATATATATATATATATATATATATATATATATATATATATGTTTATTCAAGCATTAAAAAAAGAAATCGTTTCAATAGCTATCTGTAAATTTTTCTTTTATTTATTACTTATCGAAAATGGATTTTAATTAATATATATATATATGTTTTTAAAAGGATTATTTTTATTATTTCATTACTATATATAAATTAATTATTTGTTAATTAAAAAGTACATTGTCTATTGTTTTGGATAAAAATACATTTTAGAGACATTTTTAAGCTAATTGTATGTAACGATTGATTGATTCATCAAAATCTGAAATTTATTTTATTATTTTAGATTCTTAGAAACTAAATATTATTAAAAAAATGATAAAAGTTTTTTGTTTTACTCTTAGCATCAGAATCGTTTTCTGTTTTTGCTTCACATTGATAATTTTTTAACTAACGCAATATTGTTTTTTATAAGTCATACATCGAAATTTGAAGCTATATCTTATCGGTGAGGGGGAGGGGAAGAGGGAACAATATTTTTACACTAAAAAAACCCCGTGTTATGCAGGGCTAGAGAGAGGGAAAAGAAACATGTCTTAAATCGAAAATAAGTGGAACAAATTTCGAAAAGGGGAAATTTAATGAAATAATTTTAGAAATCACTCACATTGTGTGTGCACGTACAAACACACACACATAATTGCTTGCGTCATGAGGGAAAGAGAACGCTCGTGCAACGCCGGGCCATGCAGCTAGTTTTTTAATATAGATGACATACTTTGAAACACATCATTGCAAATAATTGTCTTCCCTTTTTTAAATATTTTTATCAAATATTTTCCTCCTTTTTCAACAGTTTTATGATATCTCCCCCCTCGGGTGAACATCTCTCTGATTATCAGCGTGAGCTAGAGGTGTAGGATTAACGGAAGAACTAGAAGCATACATTATCTTAATATGGCTTTATTAAGATATTTAACTTAATCCTTTAACATATTAGATTATAATAATATCTGTGAGAGAATCTACGGTGGCAAAATACACAATTTATATAATAACGAATTAACCTAACCCGGAACACTATCAATAACTGACTCGCCTAATCTCAATTCCAATACTATCATAGATCCTAATATTAAATAGACAATCCTACCTTACTGTAGTTTGAAGTAACGATCACAACAATTTTAGAGGAAGTCTTGTAATTACTCGAGTGCAATGGTATGCACCTTGACGCAATGGATCTCTATCGCGTATGATTTCTGTTCTTCGCCACGAAAAGTTTTCCAAAACTTCTTCACGCTTGAACCACGGAATATGTTTACATTCCTCAAATTGCCATCCCGCTTACTCTAAGTTCTGTTATTTAAAAGCTTGCTAATTTGCATCTTTCTTTCACGCTTTATTTCTTGGTTTTGGTTGGAAAAGAGTTGCCATTAATTACTGCCTCCAAGTACCCAAAGGACATGTTAAAGAAAAAACGTCGCAGCCCGTCACAGCTTTTCCTTTTCCTTTGACCTTTATAAATTCGGTTTTACAACAGGAGCTTTCAAATATTTCTTCAGTAAATTCCGTGATCTTTTTCAATATTACTGTGACATTTTGTCAGGGCGTCTAATATTTCATAAATGTCTGAGATGCTGAAGAATGGTTAACTGCCCACCATTTCATCAACACTGAGTTTATCTCCTTTATATATTGTTCTGTATTTAGTGACCAAATATTGTATTATTTACTCTGCAGATAAAAATAACTTTGAAAATTTTGTTTTGAATGTCTGTCTGAATTTTCTTGTCAAGACTTTTTAAATTACTTTGAGAAAAGAGCTTTCAATTTCATATCAGTTTAAAATCGGAGCTATTATTGTGATTTATTCTCTGCATTACTAAATAGTACAATTAAAATTATCCAGGAATGTTGTGTACATTTATTTTTCTTCTTAAATACAAACATCAAGGATAGACAAAAGGAGTCTGGCACATGCATTTTCTAAAAAAGTAGATTTTCACTTTTTTATATTTTCTGATTGATCAAGTATCTCTGTTTAAAATGACATATAATATATGAAAATACGGTTATTAAAAGTATTTTTATTCCTTTTTAAAAATAAAGTCACTTCTTGATGTGTAGCGTCAAATGAGCTGTGCAAAGAGCACCTGTGTTTCACTATACATAAATTTTTGATGACAGCGTGTGTGTGAGTTGTTTGGTTTACACAATAAGTATAATCTTTTTTCAACATAAATTATTTCTTTTACTTTTGAAGAATGGAAGAGACAAACAACTCAGCTAAGTTATTTTTTTTTTCGTTGGGTTTGGTACCTTTGCAAATATTCTGATTATATTAATCCTCATACAAAATTTTAAAAATCCGCATTTAAAGAACTTTTCTTTTATCTGAGAAAATTCTGAATAATGCTAATTATCCAGCATTTTATATCGACACATTACTTTTTTGTTCAAATTTCCTTTTAGATGATTGATTGATTGCTAACGTCTCACTACAAAACAACACGAAGGATTTCCCCGATAGATCTCGTTATTTTGAATTTCGGTAGCGTGACGTAACCGGAACTCATGTAACTCCTGAGCTATGGTGCTTTTCCCCCCAAACTACCACATTAAGCCAACGGCAGGTGTTTGATCACCGACAGATTTAACATGCATTAGCACCTCTACTTGGAGGGTCTTTCGTGGCATCAGGACTCGAACTTAGGACTTGCCAGCAACAGAGCCAGCCATGCGTTTCACGATCATGTTCCATCAACAATTATGGTCACTTTACTTTAAAATCCTGCTTATTTTTATTTAAAAAAAATATTTTTGGCACTTTAAATCAATATACTTTAAAAAGTCAAAAAAAAATACTAATTATCCATATTTAATTTTTAAAAAAAAATAATCCAGGATGTAATTTGGCATTTTACAAAATCGAATGGGTGGAAAGCTGAAATATTTTATAGTAAATGGCTAAACGTAAAGTTATTCTCTTATAAAAACAATTTGAAATTATGAGAAACCCATTTAATATCATATCAAAATATAATTGTCGAAAATATAATTTTGGTAAAAATATTGCTTTAATGGGCACTGAACATTTATTAAAATTGATTTTATTTAATTTTGTTAAAAACAATTCATTTAATAATAATTTCTAAGAGAAACAATTTAAGAGGTACCCCATATCTGTAATTAATCGTAAGGACCATTATAGCATCTATACCGTATATTTGGCTGCATCTGAGTCTTCATATCCGTTCTCAGATGAACGCATTTAGTCTGCAGTTACGTTGTACATCTGCGATTGACGAGTTATTCACCCAATGTCCTAGATACAGCGAAATTAATTTATTGCGATAGATCTCTGCGATAACAATCCACAAATTCAATTCCGTCGTAATTACAGATAGTATCATTTTCAAGCCTTAGATAGAGAATGCACTGGAATAGATTGAGCATTTGAGCGTATTTTACTATTGATCCGAAGTTCAAGTTTATTTCCAAACTAGATGAATTTGAATTCAAAACATTTCTTAAGTCATTTGCAAGTCATGAAAGATATATAATTTTCGTAAATGATATAGAAAGATGATATAAAATGATTTAGAATTTATAGAAATAGAGCTATATCAGCTCAAGTGTCGTTCCTGAAATCTGAATGGGACACAAAGTAATGAGGACTTTGACTTAGAGCACTCATATCATTATAGAGCAGTATTTTTTAACCTTTCTTTTAATTTACGATGCATATATATGAAAGTGTGAGGAAATTTATGTATATTTATATATATATACATAATGTATTATATATATATATATATATATATATATATATAGGAGCACTTCATCATTATTATAAAAAATGGTAAAATAATTTTATTCTTCGTTATTTGACTATAAACAAAAATTAAAATAACTTATTGCTGCTTATGGTAAGAATCGAATTAAAATTCAATTATTAAAATAATTAATATTTTAAGTAATGGGTATAAGTAATAAAAAATTTTAATCAACCTGGTAAAATTTATAAACATACATTCTGCTTTATATTTGTATTAGAACCATGATATATATTTGTACAATCTCTTTAAAAAAATTTTAATCCTTATATCAACAAAAAATATCCTCGGGACATTTTTGATAAAAAGGAAAATTATCGACATAATAATTTACGTACAAAGCTGGCCACACAAAATGCAACACCAAGAAGGACCAGAGATATCACAACAAAATTTATTTGGAAGATAACATGTTGTACAAAGGTCAAATGATTAAAATTACAGCCTCTTGTGACGTGTGGATGATGTTAAAATCAGTAGTTAGTGTAGAGCCATTATTGGCTATAACCGCTGTCAAACGGCTCGGCATGGAATCAAAGAGGCTTTGAATGTATCCGTGGGGTAATGCAGTCCATGCGGCTTCCACATAATGCCAAAGTTGATCTGGTGTATCCCGGGCCAGTCGTTGTGCAAACATGGACCACATGTTTTCGATTGGTGATAGATCGGAAGATCAAGCAGGCTAATGAAGCAATTCAATCTGATGGGTAAAAAGAACTCTTGAACATTGCGTGCCACGTGTGGCCGCTTATTATCCTTTTGGAATATGGCTGATGGCAAACACTGAATACATGGAAGGATCACGGGCTCCAACACCTCAGAGATGTAGCGCTGGCTGTTCAGTGTACCGTCAATACGTACTAGAGAGGTGCGGCAGTGAAATCCAATACCACCTCAAACCATGACATCGGGTGCAGGACCAGTGTGGTGATGCATAACGCAACAGTTCAGAAGCCTCTCACCACGGTGTCTAAACTCAAATCTGCCAATAGCGCGATTCGCCAGTAAGTACAATATTGTTCCATTCCGTTGTCTATGTCCACTGTTTATCGCACCAGTGGCACCTGTGGTTTGCAGTCAAGGGTGAACGAAGCAATGAACGCCTTGCGGACATTCCACTCTGCTACAAATGGTGTCGAATGGTACAAGAGCACTCCGAATGATGCGTAACAGACTGAATCCGTTGTGCTATGGTTCGTGATGTGGCTGCGTGATCCATCACTGCCATGCGCACAATCCGCCTGTCCTCACGGGCAGTGGCGCAACGAGAAGGAGGCGATTGGCCCCGTTGTTCTGTCGTTTTTTCCTGAATCCAGCGAGGACAGATCCGCATCACAGTTGCTTGGTTTCGTCCAATGCGTTGACCGAGTTCTCTGAAGTAAAATCCGCAATCTTTATAGGCTACTATTCTTCATCAGTCAAATTCAGAACATTGGTCAAAAGATGCTCGATATCTTCCATGAGGCATAGGTAAACAGCTTATACAAAAAAAAATTGCGGTACTTTAAATTGCCAATTTATTCTCCCCTTATATAGCGCTTGTGGGTGGTGCTATGGTCGCCCGGGATATGCGTCTGCTCTATAATGCTAATGATTTGCATATTTCATCGCCGCAACGCATGATGTAAATTTCACATGTGTGTGTGTGGTTTGCATGCTTCCTTCAGGATGTTGCATTTTGTGTGGTCAGTAGTGTGTATAAGTTCCGCCTCATTCCTATTTTGTATAACCTGTTCGGTATTGTTTTGTCACTTACTTTGAGCACTTCTACAAGCTTTTGACCTGGAACTGTTTTTTCAATTTATGTCTCCAATTCATAGATATTTATATTTAAATGTTTTCCCGACCCAGAGTTTATTTCTCGGGATTCAGCTCCACGAAATAAAATGTTTTAAATAATCTCTGGTTTGTTCTTAATGAAACTATCTTTTATTCAAACACCAAAAATTTATTTGCCACATATGTGGCTTTAGTCTCAAATTTAAGTGCAATGTACAAATACGTACGTATAACATTTTTAAGGGTTAGAGTTATAGATTAAATTAAAGAGAATGGTCCGATATTCAGTCAATAACTGACGCAAAGCCCATTTTCATGTAATAAATAAACAATTTTTAGAAATTCTATCCCGATAACAAGTGTTAAGAAATCCTTCGAATTATTATTAGTTTTAAACATTTTTTTAAGCTTATCTGATATGATCCTGCTGAATGTAAATATATTTATCAGTTAAATAGTAAACTATCTAGGAACTTATTTTAACTTTTTAATTAATTGGCACTAAAAACTGTTCATTTGTTGAAAGAGCTTAATGTTGTAATTTTAAAATACATTTGCTGGCAAGAATTGGTTTCTTTGTCACAAATATTTATTTTAAACCACCTGAAGATTTTAGAATCAAAATGTGTGTTTTACAAACGTAACATTTACTTTTATTTCACTTTATGTTAATTGAGAATATAGAGCCCTAAACTAACAATTCTATCTAAAAGTGTGTTTTACAAATGTAACAGTTACTTTTATTTCCCTTTATGTTAATTGAGAATATAGAGCCCTAAACTAACAATTCTATCTAAAAGTTGTAGTTGCTGAACTTAAACATCTGTTCAAAGTTAACTTGTTGTGTTTCGTATTATGACGCAAGAGGTGAAAGTACTTTTATATATAGTTATTCATTTCTCTGTCCATTAATTTATGCCACTTGAACAATATCTTCTTGTAACAACGCTGTATTATGTCTCTAGTTATTTAGAATTTATACATTTGCTAATATGCAGTATATATATCATTACTTTTGTATTTACAAATAAAAGGTCTATGCCAGTTTAGTTCTTTTTGAATTGGTAGTTATACATACAGAGTTTGTTCATTTACACTCATGGACAGAAAATTAGCGCAGCAAGAAGGAGTCGTCAAAATGAATAGAAATTTTCCATACGTAATGACTACTTTGATATAAATAAATGATTCGAAAATCAAAGAAAAATTATAATTTATACTTCAGAGAAAAATTCAAAAGAACGGAAGATTTAATACCCTGTTGAACCCCTAGTGCGAATACACGATGCGGTACGATAGGGCATTGAGGGACGCAAGTTCTGTATGATGTCTTGAGGCATTTAGTTTCATTTTTGCTGTAACCTTGCCTCTAGTTCGTTCAAACTCGTGGGATGCCCAACTCACCATCCCAAATGATCCCAAGTATGCTCGATTGGAGACAAATCTGGGGATCAGGCAGGCCAAGGAAGGGTAGTAACAGTGCGGAAACAGTCTTGTGACACCCTTGCCGTGTGAGTCCAAGTATTCTCTTGTTGAAAAATGGCTCCTGGGGGCCTTGCATGAGTGGCAACACATGTGGTTGCAGGATGTCATATATATACCTCTGGGCTCTCATGGTGCCACGGATCAATACTAGGGGTGACCGTGTCTTGTAGACAATGACACCCCATACCATCACACCAGCTGTGGGAGTGGTGTATGGCTGTAAAGCAAAGGCAGGATTGAGGCGTTCACCACGGGGTCTCCATACACGAACACGATGGTCATCACTGCTGAGATTGAATCTGGATTCCTCGCTAAATATGACCTGGTTCCATTCCGCTGCAGTTCAGCTTCCTCGTGCGCGACACCACTCCGAACGGAGACGTCGATGGGTGGGCGTCAAAGGCAGCACACGTAATGGGCAGCACAACCCCAAATGTCTTTCAGCCAGACGCCGCCGTATGGTTCGAGAAGACACAGGGGCCCCTAATGAAGGTGCTACCTGTACCTGGATGGCGACAATTGAAGAAGTTGGCTGTACGCGTGCATTTCTTACGATGTGATGGTCTTCTCGACGACTGGTCTGTCGAGGGCGTCCTGAGCCTGGTCTTCGTGTAAGTGACATCTGTCGGTCATCCGTAAGTGGTCATCGTATAAGTGACATCCACTGGTCCCAACACTTCCTCACAACACAATCAGAGCGGCCTAATTGACGAGTTACTAGCCAGCTGATCACCCAGCTTCTATCATGCCAATGATTCTCCCCCTCTCAAACTGCGGCAGCTGCTCATATTGTCTTCGAGAACGGCGTAATCGCGTGTTTACCTCAGCTCTTCCTTTGTGAACAATTCAGCACACTCAAACAAGCTTTGGTTACATTTTTATACTCCACGGAGAACGACGTTAAACGCCCTCTACCAGCTATACGTAATGCACAATCACGCTGCATTTCTAATCTCCATGACATGTACCTTTCTGCCAAGTTTCGTTACGATCCCGCAATTATTTCTTGGTGCGCTAATTTTTTTGTCGATGAGTGTATAAAATAAATAAAAAATGTTTCTTCAAGAGTAATACTTGTTAAAATAGCATTGTACAATCCGTGGAATATGTTTTCTTATTTCGAAAAGGTGTCTTAAATATTAATATCATGTCCTTGAAGTAAATTACTTATAAATAGAACATTCTTATGTCTACTTAAAAATAACGAAAAAATCATGAACTGTATTTAAAATTTGCATTAAAAAAGAAAAGCAAAAACGATTTTTGTAGCTTAAGATTTATCTTTACAAAGCTAACAATAAATCTTACTTGTATTTTTTAAAAGATATTTTAATTTTTTCTGAAAATTAAAGAGCTAAAACGGATTTCAACCATTCCATTTATTGCCATTTGTAGCTCTTTTTTCCCCTCGTGCCTAACTGAAATGTTCCTTGCTCATTTTTAAAGCACCTTGGGCCTCCGAAATAATTAATTCCGAATGCTCTTCTAGGTGACAAAATTTAGTTCCTTATTAGAAGAGGAAAAAACAATGCGAGAAATCCAGTTCCGGACCACTTAATGCAAAATCAATCGGACTTTTGTTACCTAGGAAAGAGAAATCGTGTTTCATTTATTGGCTTGTAGTTAACGAATTGTTTTTACCTTCTTAGCAGGATTAGTTAATAGATATGCATAAATTACTAAATTTATGAGCCTAATATAATAGTTAATATATTTGAAATTGCTTTTGGAAGAATTGAAGCATAAAAAATCATTCAACTCATTATAATCTTAAAAAAGAGCATTACAGTTATATCTATCTATATATCGAAGCAATTTTTCATTTTATTCTCAATTAAAATTAATTCTAAGCAAAAATTAAGTTTACTGCGTATGCATGTGAAATTAAATCTACTGATTCTCGTTTAATTATTCTGCTATTGATCACAAAATTCTGTATTTTACATGGGACTTACATTATAATATTTCCAAGAATAGAAAGTAAGAAGTATGCCTTTTATTTATAGTAAAATACTTTTATCAATAAAACGTGTGTTTCATATTTGCTAAGTTCAAAGAATGAACTAAAAATTGCATTATCGTTTTCAATAGGCACATGACTTGACTTGGACAGACACAATTTCACTTATTGATGGTTAGTATAAAAATCATAAACCGTACCGTAAAATGCAGTGTATAACGCGCGCTTTTAACATAAAAAATAAGATCGAAATTTACGGGTGTGTGTTATACGCCAGGTATAAAAATGATAGCTTTAAAAATTAATAAAAATGAACATAAAATAAAATGTAGGCTTTTACATTTATCGAAATACTGTTTATTTAAATGAAATGACATTTTTTATATGAATTTAAAAGGTTGTAGTTCTATAAGCATACTACTTCTTCAAAATCTTGGAATAATACCTCAAATAAATGACTTCAAAACATAAACACATTGCACACTTACATTTCAGGTTTTATCGTAAAAAAGAGGGTGCGTGCTATGTGCCGGATTTTACGGTACTTACTTTTGTCTTTTATTCATGCCTTTTTTTAAATTTTTAAAGCTTTTTAAAATTTTTTTGACTTTTTAGATTTTCAATTTTTATTTTAATAACTTCTGAGATGTAATTTTTTTTAAACAAAATTATATCCGAGTTCAAATATACTTCAATTTTGTTTCTTCAACGATCAACTTTTGAGAATTCTCCCGTTTATACATTACCAAATTAATTATTATTATTATTCTACAAATTTCTTTTTATACTGTTATTTTTAAACCATGGAGAGAGAGACCACGAATGATGGTTAAGTATTCATATAATAATAGTGATACAAAAATTAATGGTAAAGGAAAACTATTTTTGTACAGACGTGAGACAAAAACTTATGTTTGAAACGTATGTAATTAGCTTCAATATCATATTCGTTTCAAACACATGCTTGTTAACTACAAGCAAGAGTATCAATGTAAACTGAAAACTTAGTAATTTTAGTCTCCATAAATTCTCTTAAAAATTCCTCTTCAAATAATACATTGAGTAGGACCCTAAGTCACAAAAAAGTTAAGAAAGGGATTTTATTTATTTATTTATTATTTTTTTTCTTATAAAAGTTAATTTTTTAGTTCCAGTTATCTATTCTAAAAAATGACTGCTGATATAACAAATAAAAAAAACAGAAGAGATTCCATCAATATAGTTCTTGAAATATGTTTAATTTCTTTTAGAGATGTCTTAACATTCCTGGAATAACGGTTAGCTTTATCCTCTAAACAAAAAGGATGAAAAAAGTGAATATTATGCTATTTCATAAAATAATGAATTAAAATAAGAGTGTTTTAATTATAATTTTTTAGGTTCTTTGATGATCCATAAAAACGTGTTTTCCATTAGAAAACTGTTTAGTTTTTTAAAACATTGCTCGTTATTTTCTTTAACAACTGATTGCCACGAATTCGGTTATAAAATAAATGCATTCCTATTTTTAAAAATTTTATTACGTGTGTATACAGACTTTCAAGGAATATTTTTCTTTTAGAACGGCAAGCATGTCAGCCAAATAGGACAAACGTTGCAACCATATTTCCTCACATAGCTCTGGAGCATAGTCATGACTTCGTTAGCTTAAAAATAATCTTCCTGTATTTTTTAACTCAAAATACAGGTTCAAAAGAATTGTTTTCAGATAGGCATCTGATATTTAAATGCAAAAGCAGGTTTCTATGATCTCTGGATAATTCTTCGCATAGTAAAGCAAATAATCTTGAGTTTAATTCTTTTGGTTTCACAAAGCATCATTTCACAGTATCATTAAAACAGAGGTCTCTAACTCAAACGCTAACTTGGGCAAAAGAAATAAGATTTAACTTTAGATGGGCCTCAGAACAAATTAATGTTCATATAAATCTAACTTTATTTCGAATAATGCATTATAAATAAAAGAACAAGTAAAGTTTAATGTTTACGTCTTTACACCTGACATGTTTTCTATGTTACTATCTTCGGGAGAAATTTTGATATTTTATTATATATTATTGTGTACTGAAATGTACTGGCAGGGCCATAAAAATGTTCGTTGTGGGCCACATGTGGCCCGCGAGTTTGATGCCCCTGATTTAAAATGTTGTTTAATGCTGTCCTTTTACCTTAAATGCAAAGTAATGGTGTAACGAAGTTTAATCTGAGGAGCAATTGAAGGGAAGTTATTCCTTTGTTGAAACTCACTGAGGATTTTGCACCATTTGTACAGATATGTGAATGGAAGTTACGATGTCCTTTGTTCGTATAATTACTAAGAAGCTAAACTATTTTCTTATAAAGTAGTTCTTTCTTCAAGAGGAAGCATAGCTTCGACTGTGGAACATAACGAGCTTACACTATGAAAACGGCAACGTCTGGTTATTCATCGAACTGGATGATCCATTGACATTGATAGGGGAAGATTTTAAATGAAATATATAAATTCTTCAGAAAATGTGCCCTCGTCTCAGTAGGTCACGTGAGGGTGGTATCAGAGAGTGTCTCTACTTGTCAATTTATTAAAGATATTACATCTTTAATTCACTACTTTATTAATTTTTCTATCAATTGTATATGACTCACCTTTTTTTTTAATTCAATTACTGATACAAAAAGAATCATTATGAGAAGTTTGATAGTTAGAATGCAAAAAAATATTTTTTGTTTTAAATTCATCACGTTCGAAATATTTAGTATTTTTAATGCAGAGATGAGACTCCACACATTATTACGCTCAAGCGCCTTTTTAATTTAGCAGGATTTAAACTATTGTTCATAATTATTGTTTCACACTTAACACATATTTCTCTGGGTTTTATTTCTTTTATTTTATTTCTGTCCAAGTAAAACGAAATGCTAAATAGTTTTTTTTTTAATATTTTCGCCATTTTTCTTACTGGCTTAACGATGTTCGAATAAAGGAGGTGATAGAAGTACTCACATATAGTTTACTATTGATGATTGTGTTTTAGTGTTAATAGTGTTATTTACTTTCGTTGGTTTTGACCACTATTTTCTTTACAATTCTCTGGATCTTAACTATTCGTCCATTCTAGAAATTCGCTTATTTCAGTGCCTTTCAAACTGTGAGGGGTGCCCTCCTTGGGGGGCGCGAGCATATCGAAAATAAAAGGTTAAAAAAAATTAGTTTATTGGAGTGAAGCATAACAAAATACTTTCTAACATAATAAAAAACACAGATTTACACTGATATGATTTATTTATATCATCTGGCAAAATTACGTCATCAAAAATAAAAGATTCTACTTCAAACACTCATTAGCTATATTTGATCCTATAACAAATTAAAAAAAATATTTTGTTTGCTTTGCTGTAATCCCACGATGAGAGATTTTTTTTTTTATGATGTTTCTTTTAACCTATTAAAATACTACTTTAGCTGACCTAAAATGAATTTTTCTCATATCTCCCTCCTTTTTGGGAGTGGCAAACGGTTTTTTTTTTACAATCTAAGCATAATATTAAAAAATAAATGGGCATGTAAGATCTCTGTTGAAGGAAGTTGAAACTGATCAAGCAAGGGATAAACTTGCTGAAATAATGCATATTAATCATGATAGCGAAAATAAATTTGAAAAAAAAACAATGAACATGAAACGAAAGGAAAAATTTCAATGAACTTCATCAAGAAAAATATGAAGCCATAAGTGTACCGCAAGATATACTTCACCCTGTCAAAAAGACACAAGCGAGAAAAAGTTCAACAGGACATTTGTCGATCATCAAAGGACATCAAAACTACAATAACGTGAACAAAATATGCCAGTTTTGCTTGCAAATAACATTCCTGTAATGTTAGCGAAAAGTGTCTGTGATTTGTGTCCTTTATTAAAGTCACGCACATTTGAAACAATTTAGTTCACTTTTATTGGATTTCTTCTCAAATTACCAAATACAAATTGAAAAGTCCTTGAAATAAATAGGAAGTGTATTTTCACTCAGTTAAATTATTCACTGAAATTGTGATTTTTATTGTGTATCGTAAAATAATTATAAATAAAAAGGATTGGGGTGAGTCACACCGCGGGAACATTAACGTTAGTATCGAGTGCACACTTGATCCCGGGTTAAAACATTTTGAAGTTTTATCGCTTAAAATATTAAAAATAACACAATTATTCTTTATAAGAATTTTACATTCTGCGTTTCATTATTTAACATTAATTCTAAATGCTAATTCTGTGAGGCTTAAAATTACAGTTTATTCAAAACTATTTATAATATGAGCATTGATTTCAAAAAAACATTTTACATTTTTGTATACATTGTCATGCACTCTTGGTTTTACTCTCCTTACAATTAAGCTATTATATCCAGAATAATGTATTATTTAAAAAAAAATAAACCCGTGTGAAGAGTGGGTACTTCAGCCAGTATAAGAACAAGTTTAATATCTATTAGTGACTTCGATGGGCTTGTCTTGCAGAGCAAAGTTTTTCAAAGGAAGGCTTACTATTAGACATTGACACTCTGAGTTATTTTTCTATATTTAGCTGAGATCTATATTTTGTCTTCAAAGCAGTCTCAGCAGAAAATCCGGTTTCACAAAGGTAGGATGCTGAAAATGGAAATAGTATACGAAATGCTTTTGTATTCAGTGCAGGAAATTCATCATCTACCTCTGCCCAAAATTCAAAGAGCTATTTAATTCAAAATTGTCTTTTAACTATATGCCACTGGAAGTGAAATCTACGAAGATTTCTTCTTCGGCATTTGAGAGACCTTCTGAAGTATTGTGAAATGAATCCCTAACCCACTCGTAACTTGCTATCAAGTTGTCCCCAGAAAGAAATTGATTTTTAAAATTCCATGCCAACATGACTAAATGATTTTCTATGGTTTTAAAAACAACTTCTGCATGCTGTTCTTCAGATTTGTAAGTTTTAACACATAGTAAGTACACATGTAAGTTTTACACATGGTTTTTCAATAATAGTAACAGTAAATCCAAAATTTAAGTATTCCTTAAAATATATCCTTGATTTAATTTTCGGAACCATGCGTTTCTGTGTACTTGTTGATACTTTATTATCATCGAATGTTCTCTATGACTTAAAAATATGTCATATGATTTTGTTTTAATCTACTGCCGTAAATACTTAATACCGTGATTTACAACTAACGCGTAAATTATAAAATGTCCATTCAAGACAGATTCAGTAGCTATAGAAGTATCGACACGACCAAAACTGAATGGAATTGTACCAGGTATAGCTTTTTTTACATTTTTTGCGCAGGCGTCCGATAGGTTACCCAGACTCACGCAAACGTTCGCCAGAATTTTTGCCAGATGTGATGAATATGATAGAGAGCAACATAGACTTGACTATTTTTCTAATGATGTTTGTACCTTTAGAAATGGATGACGAAGGGAATTAATCTTGAATTAAATATCATTTTGCAATCTGCTTTAATTTAAAAATTAGAGACAGAGAAATAGCATAATAATTATCCTATTATACTTAAAATATATATTGCTTAAAAGTAACATATGCAAAATTAAACACTTATCTTGTGAAGATGTACGGTTTATAATTAAGCTCGTATTGTAGTTTTAGAGTCAAAGTGCATTAGTATTGCATTCAATACATTATTATTGTATAAGGGGGGCGCGATAAAAATTATGATTGAAAATTGGGTCGCCAGTACTGAAAGTTTGAGAAGAACTGGCTTAGTTAAATTTTAAAAAAAGTATTTGCTAGAGGAAAAAAGGCTAACAAAAAATTGTACAAATTGCATATTATGACTAAAGATAATAACAAGGAATCCAACATTATTCTTATATTTGACAGAAATTCATAAAACTTGTTTTACAAGTAATAAAACTATTGTAAAAGGTACATTTATTAGTAATAGCTTAGAATTATATCTCTCAGTATAAATATTTAAGCTAATAGAATCATTTCAAAAAACTTGGGTATTAAAAAAATGTTTTCTGCACGAGGTATTGGTGGTGCTTAGCACGTATACAAAAATATACACAAATAAACTCAGAGATTGACACATTTTCTTTAAAAGTTCTCTTACAGTTTGAAAAAAAAATATTTAAGAAATGTAAAGTTGTGTTCCTTTATTTCCACACAACCTCAAAGCTAACTTATTATATTAAATATAACTACGTTTTATCTCAGTATCTAGCATAGCTAATTTTATTAGAATCTTTTTACTGTATATGTTACCGCTTAAGTGTATAATTCATTTTTTTCATAAAATAACTATGTATTATAGAAAAAGGAGAACAAGAATATGTTGTAAAAACAGATTATATTTAAATATTATCACCAAAAATACATGCTGGGAAGAAAAACTGTTGCTTCATAAGAACATCGTGTGTCAACTTATTAAAACAAAAATGTAAGAGGATATTAATTAAAATTTTATATGAGATACCTTTATTTTATTTTTCATTATTTATTAGAGCAAGGATTGCTGTGATGATAATTTGAATTGAACAGCTGATTATTTTTCCAAACGAGCACTCTGTTTAGTGTTACACATTTTTTTTTACACGAGCACTTTTTAAATCCTTGTCCAGTATCGCAACTTTGAGCTGTTGCAGCAGATTGAAGCGTTGTGTCAATATTTGGAACTTCTTCAATGGAAATTAATTCTCGCTGACGTATACTTAACTGATATCTAGAGTACAATTGCTATACTCCGCCAAGTCCGAAAAATTCTTCCCAAAGCAGCTAGAACCGATACACAGAACTTTCGCGAGTGTCGTATTTCATACTTCAACGATCAAATAATTGTTATTCTGTAGAATACCTAGTTATATAAATCGTAGAATTCAATAATTTTATGTACTTTAACTAACTGATCGAGTTATTTCACGAAATATCGTTATTCTATGAAATAACGGATTTCACGCTTTAATGGTAACATATATAAAGCAATAAATGTACTACTCTAAGACTCATAAATATTTCGTATTTTAAATGAATTTCTATCAGCCCTTCTAAGCGGCTCAATATATTTTTTTTAAATATGAAAAGAAAATGATTTTTTTTTCTTTTCTTTTTTGAATAATAAGGCTAAAATTGAAAATGTTTTTGGAAAATCATACTCCATTCAAGCCAAGAAAACACATACTTATAAACATGTTAGTCAGTATTAAAATATTCTAAAAAGCAGGTGATAATGATGGATATTTAACACAATAAAACTAAAATGTAGGACAAAAATAAAAACAAATGCATTTAAACATTTTTTTTCTGTATATCTTAAGCTCTGATCAAAGTACTTGAGCATTAAATCTTAACTACAAAATAATTTTAAAAAAAAAGATTCTGTCACCGTTGACACAGAATGAAGATTCACTGACTTTTATCTTATTTGTATGAATGCAGTAAGCTAAATAAATAGTTCCGAAGTCAAATTGTCCCATGTTCCCTACTGTTTTCCCCAAAAATAGATCTTTGTATTTAGGGTCTTTTATCACATTCTTTTCATTCACCCTTAAAAATACAAATGTGCTTTTTATTATTTTTGTTGAGGTTAATAGCTACCATAGTGTATTTCGTGCAATGAACTCGCAAAGAAATAAAAGTTTCAGGAAATTAAATAAAATAGATTGTTTTTTTTTAAAAAAAGCATGCAATCTACATTTTTTTTTTTTAAAAAAAGAATCTCTTTTGTAGGGCGAGCGACCATGAAAGGAAATGCAGCTCTACATACTCGTGGTCATAAAACTCCACAGAGAATGTGAATCAATTTTGCATACACATTTATAATGTTCTTTTCAAGATTTATCTTGACCTGCGGAGCCTTGGAGTTCCACAAAACACAGCTCGAGTACCACTGCTCTATAGATTAGCTTTAATTCAAACCAAACCATTAGTCTTATTTTTGTGCTGCGTAGTATGTATCCTAAGGAAAGCATTCAACTTTTAAAACTTAATTATTGAGTTCCTTTAAGCATTATTTATCGTATAAATATGTAGTGTACATCTAATTACGTTTCATTTAACTGTATAATTAGTCACCTAACTTTCATAACTCTTCTCAAAATCAAATTAAGGAATGAAAACATAATCTAACAAGGAGAGGGCACGACTAAGGAAATTCATTTGGGGTCGAGACTTGGTGTAATAGTATTAGTACTCCTTTAGGGAGTTCAACCTTCAATGTAATTCCGCCGAATGGCCAGTCAATTCGGAGAAATGAGCCTTCGAAATTCATGCTTAGCTTTTATACAATTAAATTTCAATTTCCTCCAATGATTTCGTAGCTTGGTATCGTCTGCATACTATGCGCAAGGTCTGGATTCGATTCATCGGTCAATTTTTTTTTCATTTCATTTAATTATTTTTAAAATTAAATACACTTATTAATGAAAGGTTTATTAAATATTAAATGATATTTTATGCAACTATTTTGTATTTTATAAAGTAAAAATAACTAAATAAAATTATTATTTAAATTGTTTATTATTAAATTTATTTAAATTTATTATTAATAAAAATATTTAAAATAATTATTAATTAATAAGAATTATTATTAAAATTAATAATTTATTATTAACATCATTAATTTATTATTAAAATTGTTAATTTATTATTGAAATGATTATTAATTTACTATTAAAATTATTATAAATTTACTATTAAAATTATTATAAATTTACTATTAAAATTATTATAAATTTGCTATTAAAATTATTATAAATTTGCTATTAAAATTATTATAAATTTATTATAAAAATTATTATAAATTTATTAATATATTTATTATTTATTATTGAAATAATTATTAATTTTTTAAAAAATATTTAAAAATAATCTTTTTTAAAATTATTTAAATTTATTTAAAAAAGACTTATTAAATATGTTTTATAAAATTATTAAAAAATAATTAAATTAATAATATATAAAAAGGCATATTTACATTTATTGAATTAATTATACAATAATTTAATAATGTATATATAATATGCTTTATAAATTATTTTATATTATATATAATATTTTATTTATAGTATATTTTATTTCACATTATAAAACTCTTTGTAACTAATTTTTATGTATAATATCATTTAATATTTATTATATATTTTTTTATTATAAATATTATTTATTAATATAAAAATATATTTATATTAATTTTAATATAAATATTTATATAGTTACAATATTTTTTTTACTTTATAAAATACAAAATTTTTACATAAAATATTATTTAATATTTAATACAGCGCTTTTCTGAATAAGTTTATTCAAATTTCAAAATAATTAAATGAAATGAAAAAAAAAATGGACCAATGAATCGAACCCACACCTTGCGCATAGTATGCAGACGATATATTATCCAAGCTACGAAATCGTTGGAGGAAATTGAAATTTAACTGTATAAAAGCTAAGCATGAATTTCGAAGGCTTTTTTCTCCGAAATGACTGGCCATTCAGCGGAATTACTTTGAGGGTTGAACACACTAAAGGAGTACTACTATTACACCAAGTCTCGAGCCCAAATGAATTTCCTTAGTCATGCCCTCTCCTTGTAAGTGTAGAACTAGGGGCCCAGCTTATTTTTACTTTTAAATATCATTTATGCTAATGATAGACGTTGGAATTTTTCAATCTGTGAAGGTCCTCTTGGACCTCACTTTGAGAACGAGAATAAATAGGAGTCAGATAAGACTCAATAGCCATTTTTATAAATAACTTTCTTTATTTGGTTATCTTTCCCAAATAGAATCAAATACTTATTAACAAATATATCTAAATAGTATTGTGAGGTTTAAAAGATACTTTCCTTTAAATAAACTTAAATATTTAATGATCCAATTAATTAACAATTAAAATGTCGAACACGCAGAGATTACCACGATAAGAGATCCCAGATTTATATTTAATGTTCTTATTGAACATTTAATTTTAATCTCACTCGTAATAATAAGCTTTAATGAGACTTTAATTAATATTTACCACACTGCAGTTCAGCTCAGCTTTTCTCTGAGATTAAATTATCCAACAAGAAATCTTCAATAATAAATTTAACTTCACTATAACTTTCTGCTTCAATCTCTTTCTCCTACTGCTCTAACTTTACTATTCCGTTTGACTTAAATACTTTATCTAATCTACATAACAAGGAATCCTGTCCTCTTTTTGGAGCTGATTAGAAATAGGTAGGGAATTAAATTTCCCTAAAAAAGATGACTCAGAAGGTTAGTGATAAAGTTCCGTATAGATTTGTCACAAATCATGCAGACAAAATACCACTTTGAATATTAAAGTACTTAAAACCTACTTTATTACTTTTTAAAAAGCAGGAAAGCTGTACTCAAGCACTCATCTGCATTATAATAATCTTTATAATCATATTGATCAATAATTTAAAATCTTGGATATTCTACAAACAACTGCCATCTATACATCCAGCTAATAATATACCACTTGTATTTAGAAGAGTATAGCTTCATATCCACATTCTTAGATTTTCATTGTAATAATTAGCTGAAAATTTGAAAACAATGTATTTGATTAAAGTATGCAAATCAGTCCGATACACTACGTTTATTCACTAATATCCTAACTAGTCATTTTATCTACCATTAAGGAAGGAAAGTGATTGTTGTAAACAACTTAGTAACAAGGAAATATGCAAGAGCATTCACAAGCTCCTATTTTCTTTCAAAGAAATTACCACTGGAACAGCTGTGAGACTGATTATAATTATTTGCATAATACATAAAGGATTTATTAATGTGATAATATTAGTAAAATGGGAGTGAGAAAACAATAAAAAAGGTACACATTGTGCTTAGGAAATAGATGGTGCAGATTCAACAGCGCTGTTGTGCACTTGTATCATCAATAGAAGATAAGAGAGGAATGTGTAAGGTAGGAAAAAGAGAGGAGGGACATTAGAGAAACAGCCAGAGTCATTTCCCAAGTTGAATGAGAAGTGCGATAATTTAGTTTAAATAGGTGTGAAATAAAGCTAATAATTCTTGTGTGTGTGTGAGAAAGTACTTAAGAGAATTTAATATAGTTAGTGATTTCAACAATATTATTGCGATGGAATTAAAGTTGTTAGATTTGTTCATCGAATTTTAAGAACAGTGTCACAAACTTAAAAAATGAATTAAAAATTGCAAAATGTCAATGTTAATCAATTGAAACATTGAATTTGCAACTATGCAAAATTTATAACATTTTACTATAAAATGTTTTTTGCATAGACAATTAAGAGTTTTAAAGTCAGATATAAAACTGGATACCATATCGATGTTTTATTACATAAGTGTCTAAAATATAGAATTAAGAGATCATTAAAAGCATCTCCTATGACCTTCATTTTTCAAATATTTATAAACATATATGTGCCTTTTCTTTCTGAAACATTTCACAAAATAAATCATTTTAAAAAAAATTCCTAGACTTTAAAATTGTCCCATAATATATATATGAAATATCATGATTTTTACTATACATTGTATCATAAGCAAAAATGATAACTTTTATGCGAGGAAGATCTTGAATAAAAAAAATTAATAGCTGCATCTTAAAATGATACATATATGCATATCAAGTAACATTCAAAACATATTTTTAAACTGTTCTTATACAAATACAACACATTTGAACTGTACGTAAGTGAATTATGTTAAAATAGACCTGATTATTCATGAAATTGTAATACGGTCTAATCTCCATGCTGTATGAAACTGGGCTATTTCTAGTCACATTGCATTTTTGGTATAACAAATAAGTATTGAATTTATTTAGAAGACAAAATGCTTATAAATTTCATTATTTAAGGAATAAATTATTATACAACGAATCTGATTAAGCATATACATGTAACTTTTGAAAAAAAAATAGACTTTTCAAAGCTTTAATTTTATAACTTTATTTTCTTACTTTCAAATTTCAATTTCGTAGGTTGTATAGTTGCATGTTAAAATTTTATGTTTGATTAAGAACGAGAGAGTTATAAGTTATTAAGATTACGTGTGACAATTTACTATTGAGTGTTAGAATGTTATTGATATGCCAAATAATGAATGAGATTTAGAGATGTACTAACGATTACGTATCCTTATAAAATTTTAATGTAGTAGTGCTCTACGTACCATAAAGTAGTTTTAAATAAATGAATTTAAAGCCCATTCGGTAAGAAACGAAATTCAGAGGAGCGGAGAGAATATTAGTCTAGACCAGTGTTTCCCAACGTGGGGCCCACGCCCCACAGGGGGCGAACGTTCCGCATCGGCCAATTCGAAAATGGATACGAACAACACTAACCCTTCCGCTCCGGGACATTTAAATGCAATGCTAGATATCTGTGCCAAATTTATCAAAAAAAGCAAATTCTTAAATAATTATTAGGTATAATTTCGTTTCACGAGACCAAAATATTAACAGGGTGATTGGCTTCGTCCGGGGTTCATCGCGGAGTGTGCCGTCTGCCGGGAGGGGGCCCCGGCCAGTCAAGAAATTTGATAAACAGCGCAGTTGTTTGCACCAAATTGGCCTATCGCAACACCTGTAGTGTCTTACATCATTCTGTTGGTCTAAATCTGAAATAAGTGTTCGTCAAAACTGTAGTAGAAGCTCGTTGTTTTAATAAATATACATACTTATTGTATAAATATAATTGGTAAATATTTGTATTTATTTTAATTTTAGAAGTGTAACTTTCCAGAGAATTTTTTTTAATAGAAAAAATATACATATACCTTTTGATTTGCGGTGGCAGTGTTGTAAATGTGTTATATACATTTAAACAAATATGCATTTTTAGTATACTTTTGCTTTATGTCACAGTGAATTAAATTTAACACATATTTTAATATTTTTTTTATTTTATTTTTATTTCTTATAGCCCATAGTAAAATGAGTAGTGTAAGCAAGAAAAAAAACTCGTCAATATTCGGAGGAATATTTAAAATTTGGGTTCATACCTGCCATTCAAGATGAGCGGATTCCTTTTCGTCTTTTATGCCAGCAAACCTTGAGTAACGAATCAATGAAACGAGGTCATCTTGAGTCGCATTTGAAGGCGAAACATAGCGCTCATATTAATTCAGATTTGAGTTACTTTAAAACATTGAAGGAAAACTTTGAAAAAAGAACAACATTAAAGTCGCTATTTACTGCCCATACTTCAACTAATAACCGTGTTCTTGAAACTGTGGAGACCCCCCTGGGTCTCAACTTGGACACGAAGATTAATTTGAGGCAAAGAACCACTCAGAGCAATTTTGAATAATAATAATATTTATTTATTATTATAATTTTTCTCAAAAAGATCTCTGATAACATATAATTCTTTTATGTTACGTCAAATAAAGGGATTTATTTTATACTAAATTAAATTACGAATTATACAACTAATTAATAATTAAGCTCAAGATCAAGTAAGGTCTACCGAAATAGGAGACACGAGAAATACACGTACTCGAATTCTTAACTCTCATTAACTTTAACTAATTCGGCTAAACTAACGCTTCTTTTAAGTGTAAGTAAATTATATTTACCGCTGGCAATATCTGCTTTCTGGTACTTCCTTAGAATCACAGCAATTCTTCTGCTCTATTCTAATGTCTTGGAATCCTCTAATATTGCGGTTAAAGCTGCTGACTCAATAGCCTTCCATCATCTCCTTGCTAGCTTACAACACTCGACTTAAATAGCTTATCTAATTTGAAAATCCCGTTCATCTTTTTGGAGTTGATTGGAAATAAACGCGAATTTATATTCCCCAAAAAGACGCCTAAGAAGATTAGTGGAAAGGTTCCGTACAGATTCGTCACAAAACTAGTTATCAAATTTCTTTACTCATCGCTAAAACTGGAAAAAAAATCACACTATAGGAGAGAATTTAATAAAACCGTCAATATCAGCATTCCTCAAAACGGTTCTTGAAAAAGATGACAAAGATGTAAAAGCTATGCCACTCAGTAAAAATATTGTTAGCAGGAGAATAGATGAAATGGGCGAAGATATTGAAAAAAAACTTGTTGAAAAGCTAAAAACCAGAAAATTCTCAGTGCCAATGGGTGAATCAACTTTGAGAGATAGTGAGGCTTTATTGATAACTTCCGTAAGATATATATATATATATATATATATATATATATATATATATATTGATAAAGGGCATTTTACAGAATAAATGTTGTTCTGTAAAAGATTAGAAAGCACCACTACATCCAACGATATAAGTTAAAAAAAACTAGTTAGATGTTAATGATATACCAATGAAAAATATAACATCTTGTGCTGCAGATGTTGCTCCTAATATGATGGGCAAGAAAAATGGCTGCTTAAAATTGATGAAAGATGTGAATCCAGAAATGCTATTGTGCATTGTGTTGTTCATAGGCAAAACTTGGTAGCTAAAAACATCTCGCCTGTTCTAAACGAAATACTACATTCTGTAAGAAAATGTGTTAATGTTATTAAAGCTAGTGCCAAATGTGAGCGTCCTTTCAAGCTATTTTGTCAGGAACCAAATGAAGTCCATGTGAGACTTTTACTTCATACTGAAGTAAGGTGGCTATCTAAAGGAAACTGCTTGAACTGTTTGATACTCTTAGTGAATTTTTGAACGACAAGCCAGAAATGAAGCACCTGCTAACAATCGATTGGAAGGCATTTGTGAGTTATTTAGCTGATATCTTTGAAAAACTAAACATATTAAATAAGCAACTTCAAGGAACAAATAAAACTCTTGTCGATGCAAAAGCGAAGATATTTGGTTTTATTACCAATATCGAGTTATATCAGAAGCATATTAACAACAAAAACTTTGAACAGTTCCACTGGCTCCCCCCAAAAATGCAAAGTAACTGATACCGCTTTACATGTTATTTTAAATCATTTGAATATTTTATCGGCCAATTTTACAGAAAGATTTTTAGATTTAAAGCAAATTGATTACCCAACATGGATGATGTAGCCAATGTTAGTGGATTTGTCTGATATATCAAATATGTAGTATCAGGCAGAACTCGCCGAATTGCAAAATGATGACTCAGTTAAAATTTTATTTAGTATAAAAGGTGCGATGGCATGGCTTTCGGAGGAAACGGAAATCAAATACCCAAACTCAACCAAATGCGCAAAAAAGCTATTACTACCGTTTCCATCTTCATTTTTGGCTGAATGTGGATTTAGTGCTGTAAATGATTTACTGATAAAAAAAAGAAATCAGTTGGATTTAACACAACGTGGAGATTTGAGACTTAAATTAACCAAATTGGAACCCAATATAAAATCTCTCTGAAGCAAGCATCAAGCGCAAAGATCTCACTAAATTAAAATGACAAATTAATATTTAAAAATCATTATTAAAATTATTTTGAATTTTAATTCCTTTTTTTCATTGTATATTTTGAAATTTTACTTACTGTGTTTTGTTAACAATTTGATAGTGATTTATTCCTAGAATCCATCATTTATGTTTCTTAAGTGAATAAATCAATTTTTTAATATTAAATATTATGTCTGTTACATGGGGGAGTCATAAAAACTTAAGAAATGTTAAAGTGGGATATGGCACAAAAAAGGTTGGGAAACACTGGTCTAGACTTTAATTCAAACATTTATCATGTGTCGTATAGATAGAAATGTTTACTTACTCATTTACTTTGATCGGATTAAAATGGGAGCCTTAAACATAAATGTGATTTATAAACCATTTACTTAACAAGCCGTAATTACAAATACATTTAAAAGGATTTAAATATATAATAAGTTATCCTTTTTGTAATATGAAAAATTAGTAAATAAATAACTCCTGATAGCACCATATTTCTGACGCTTTCAACAAGTTTATTACTTTATTGGCATACAATCCAACCTAAACTTGCACAAATTTTATATTTATAGACATATGCATACACTATTTCCATAAGTTCAGAGTTAATAATTCAAATCACTTGACTAATTCCACTGTTACTCGAGTTCCATCAGCTTTTATATAGCTTCCGGGTATATGGGGGAGAGCTGTCTTAGACTAATTAATTTCGACGGAATTTTCTTAATCTATCACTGCATTAATTAAATATTTGAATTCAAATATTTCGGTTATTACATCGGCACTTCAAAGATTAACTAACGAGAAAAAGAATGCCTAGGACCCAAACTCGTTTATTTCCAAATCGCTCGCTCTGCTATGTGAATTTAAGCAGTATAAATTATAAATTATTCTCGCTCTGCTATGTGAATTTAAGCAGTATAAATTATAAATTATTCTCGCTGTTAAAATCAGTATTTATATATATGTATACATTATATAGAACATATACAAATTCATATGTATACATTATATAGAAAACAAATACATATTCATATGTATACATTATATAGAAAACAAATACATATTCATATGTATATTATATATTACATATATGTAATATATATATATATATTTGGAATATATATATATATATATATATATTTCTTTGGCCTAATCATCAGACTGCGTAACTCCACTGATGTAACTGATTTGATGTAGGAGTGCAACGCGCTAAGCGCTTTTTGGCGCGATTCCTTAATCACGCCAAGCAGTGGTTGTTGTCGGGTTACATGAAATCCAAGATGATAGTCTAGCGTTTCCCCCTTTGTTTTGTCTACGCCATGCCTCAGTACGCACTCCGTTTTTAATTTATTCCTTTGATCAATGTAATCACTATTTTTTTATTTCATAATAAAACTAGATTTTGAAGAGAGATGTGGCGGCTAGAAGTTAACATAAAATAAATACAACAGAAAGTAATATTAATGTATTACACTTCCAGATATATATTATTTACACTATTATAAGCGTTTATTACACAAAATTTGTAATAATATCGGCCGATAAAAATATCAAAGTAAACCATATTATAATATTATCGCCTATCTTGCCGAACATAAACAACAGCTTGACGCCTAGCCCTACTGTATCAAATTAGCTTACCAGATGGAGTTACGCAGTCTGATAATTAGATCGACGATATATATGTATAGATTCATCAAATCATCTTCTTAAAATCATTATAATGTATGTAATATAATATTCAATTTTATAAAGTTCTCTCAATTTCTCAATAAGGCTTAATAGAAGTTTCATAAATATCCATATAAAAAAAATCGTTTCACACTAGTGGTTCTCAAACTTTCACTTCTGGCGACCCAATTTTCAATGATAATTTTTATCGCCCCCCCGAAACAATAATGTATTGAATGTAATAATAATGCACTTTTTTTGGCGCTAAAGCTACAATACGATCACAATTATAGACCGTACAAAATAACTATATAAGAATTAAATTTTGCAAATATGTTACTTTTAAGTAATATATATTTTTATTTTTTAACTTCTTTGTTCGATTCACTATAAAAGCGTTTTTTTTAGTTTGTTTTTAATCTATAATTTATTTTAAAATTATTTTTACTAAACACCATAAAAATAACAATTCCAGTGAATAATTTAATTAAGAAAAAATATACTTAGCTACTTTCAAAACTTTTCAATTTTTCCTTGATAATTTAAGAAAAAATCCAATGAAACTAAAGAAAATGTTCCAAATGTGCGTGACCTTAATTAAAGACATAAATCACAGACACTTTTCGCTGAAAATACAGGAACGTTATTTTCCAGAAAAACAGTGATATTTTGCTCCGCTGTTGTAGTTTTTCTGTAGTTTGATGATCTACAAATAGCATTTTGAACTTTTTCTTTTTTGTGTATTTTTGACAAGGTGAAGTGCTACAGTTATGGCTGCATAGTTTTCTTGATTGCGTTCTTTAGACAACACTTGAAAATTTCAGTTCAACTCAAACGTTTCATGTCTATCGCTTTTCTCATATTTACTTTCGCTCTCTTGATTAATATGCATTACTTCTGCAGGTTCTTCAATTGCATGATCATTTTCTACTTCCTTCAATAGAGATCACAGATTCCCATTTTTTCATACTCTGCTCATTTGCATTTATAAACCATAATAAGTCGTACAACACAGCAATCAAAACTACAAAGTTGTTCATAGGGGAAAATGTAGCATATTCATAGAAAACATTTTTGAACAAAAGTGGTCGCGCAGGGAACTTGATAAAAACAAGTATCTTGATTACATATAAAAAAAAAACCATTTGCCACTCTCAAAAAAGAGGCATATTTGTGAAAAATTCATTTTAGTTCCCATTAAGACTGTCTAATAGCCGGATACTGTCAAAGTCACTGTTAATGAAGAAAAAGTTTTCCAAGAATTAACAATTTCGTGAGTCTGGTGTGACTCTGCACCTAAAATGCGACCGCTCCCATGTTAAAAGTGTATTCAATATAAAAATATCGATGTCAGTTCTTAAAAAATAATTGTGTAAAACGTTTTTCATTATGCATTATATGTTTCAAAATACTCATAAAAATACATCTTGGTAAAATAATCCTTCAAAGTGCTCATTACGCTTATCCATATATCATAAAACTCATTCACATGGGAAAAAAGCATTAGAAAAATATTATTTACAACTTTCCTAAAAGAAAAAGAGACGGAGTGAAACATACCAGTAAGTTTGAAGGTCAAAGAGAGGATAATCAAAAGTAGTATTTTAAGGGTTAAAAGAAACGTAATAAAAAATCTCTCATTGTGGGATTACAGCAAAGCAAGCAAAACGTCTTTTTTATTTGGTTATAGGATCAAAGATAGCTATTGAGCCTTTGAAGTGTAATCTTTTATTTTTGATGTTGACCAGATGATATATATAAATTATATCAGTGTAAATGTGTATTTTTTATTATGTCAGAAAGCATTTTGTTTTACTTCATTCCCAAAAGTTATTTTTTAAACCTTTTTTTTCAATATGCTCACGCCTTCTAGAGGGTGTGCCCTACAGTCTGAGAAACGCTGTTTTAGACTCCATTTTGTTAAAGGTCGGAATGTAAATAATAGAGAATTCGGTTAAATTTACGCTGCCTCATGAGATCGTCATTGGCAATGTGTAGAAATTTAAAACAACAGCTCTCTCAAGTATGAGTCGCGTCATTTCACTGCAATTTAAGATAATGAAAGCTACATTATTTTTTACCCAAAAGGTAATTTTAATATGATACTTATATGAAACAAAATTAAGTTAACCAAAGCTATTCACATGTTGATCTTGGTATTTTTTTGTAAACATCGAATACACAAACCCTGGTGTGTAACAATTCTGTGAGTTAAAATCTTTATTGAAGCACAGATGTAAATCTTTTTTTTTAATTTACTTAAATAATTCCTCTTATTTATATGTAGTTCAATTCACGCATAGGATTCAGTTATATATGTTTTCTTATACATATGCAACTGTAGTTAGTCTCATCGAAATCTCATCAGTATTTCTCGCATGTAATTATCCGTTTCGCAATGTGCTTAGATTGCATTTAGTTGACATTTTCATGATCTATGGCAGGGGTGGGCGGACATTTTCAGGGTACGGGCAACTTTTAATGTTTTTAAGGGGTTGCGGTTCACCCAGTGGTGTAGGTGTGGTAATAAAATTGTATGTTTTCTTTACTTAACACTTGTTTTCAACATAATATCCTTCCTTTAAAACATGACACATTTCTATTTTTTCTACAAAAAACAAAAATTGCCAAGTTGAATGCTTGGACAGCTATAAACAACTGCTAGACCGTGGACATATCCAATGCAGTGAGCAGCAAACATGAATGAAGGAATCTGAATTCTTGATTTGTCCACTGCGGAGTACCTCGCCATCGCAAGACCCGATCCCGCGAGGATCTCAGTGGCTAATCCCGTGCAGTCATGGGAAGAACTGACCATCAACATTTATTCTTCCCTTCACTCTTCACTCGGTGACTAAAATTCGCATCGCAGTGATCATTTATTTACCCTACAGCGGCAGTGAATGTGTTAAGCGTCATCGTGCATTTCAAATCAAGGTACATCTGTCGTCTGCACATTTGTCGAATAATTTCCTTAAGCACAGTCACATCGATTGTGAAAAGCGGCTTCTCCAGTCTAGCAGGCTTCGGTGCTCTATAAATATATTTCTTTTAGTATGTAGGTCTCAAGTATTAGTAAAGGCGGTCACCACAAACAGTCTTGGTGGTCCACAGGCTGATTGTGATTAACTTAATGCCCATCTTTGATCTATGGATAAGATTTAAAATATATTTTCTGGGTAGCTGCATATTGTATTAATTGACGTGTGTCGTAATACTATGTTTCTGGAAACGTACTTTATAAATCATAAAAGAGATCAAATTCCTGAAACTGAATCTCTTTCTCAGTAATGTTAAAAATAGGAATTTCTTAGGAATATTTAAAAATGCTTCATTATTTAAAAGTCTCTAAATTTTTTACCGAATATTCTTTGAACGATATAATACATATACTTTCAACAAAGCTATTATGCTTGGGATTTGTTGTGCATATAATTATTTTTTTGAAGAAATAGCAAGTCTTTTTTTTCCTCAAAAACATTGAAAATTCATGTTGTTATTGCTAAAGTTAAGACTGAATAATATTTTTGAAAATTACCTTGGTCAAAGTTTTTCATAGAAGGCCATTAATAGCTATGCAAAGTTATAATTTGTTAAATGATGTTGTTTTGGAAGAAAAATGTTCCTTATATCAGTGCTTCTCAAACTGTGGGGTGCGCCCCTCTAGGAGGCGTGATCAAGCTACCAAGAGGTACAAGTATATCGAAAAGTCAAAAATAAAAAATTTAAATAATTAATAATTTACTGAAAGGTACCAAAAGAAAATACATTCCCGAGATTGAAAAAAATACACATTTCCAGAGATATAATATACTTATAAATGTATTAGTACTGCAATTCTCATCAATACTAAGCTAAGAACTAGTGACGTTATGTTTAATACTTACGTTGATACTTTGCAAAGTTTAGAATTCAAGTCGTATTGGAACTCTAGCGGCAAAGTACACATTACTATTAAATTATTATTAGAGGGACATACCGAAAATATTTTTTTATAAGCAAAACAAAAAATCACGTGCTCAGGTGATCAAGGCACAGGGAGCTAAATGTTAGAATGTAGGAATTGAATGTTTGAAAAGCCTTGGTTGTTTCATGTGTTGGTAGATTTAGAATACCCATGTATTCTCGGGGTGGATTTTATAAGTGGATCAAAGATTATTTTGGACTTTGATCAGAAATCGTTGGCGATTCCCAATTCGCAAATTGATAGTGACTAAAACGATTGAGGAAGGAAAAGTAGAAATAGATCTTTCTAAGACAAGATTAGAGGAAAAACAGAAACAGGAGTTGTGGGATTTGTTTAATAGTTTTAAGGGGATTATTTTCAGGTAAACCAGGACTTACCCATGTTTTATATCATGAAATTGACACGGCAGATTAGCCAGTTGTTGTTTATTGTCCGTATTGTTATGGCAGGGTAAAACAAGCGATACTCGATTATCATGTAGACAAAATGTTGAAAGAGGGAAAAATATTTCTGATTCAATCCCCGTACGCGTCACCAGTTGCGTTGTGTAGAAAAAATTATGGATTTCCACCGGATAATCCGGAAGAGCATAGATTTGCTGTCGAGTATCGGAAACATAATTCTATTACAAAATATCCCCGTTATCCCTTACACTTAATACACTGCTGGCCACCGAAGATGCAACACCAAAAAAGACAATAGATAGCACAACACAAAATTTATTTTGTAGATAACATTTTGACAAAGTATCAAAAATGATTAAATTTATAGACTTCTGTGAAGTGTGGTTTCTGCCAGAATCAGTAGCCAGATGAGCCGCCATTATTAGAGATAACCACTGCCACACGCCTCGGCATTGATTCAAAGAGACTTTGGATGTGTTCTTGGGGTACAGTAGACCAAGCAGCTTCCACACGTTGCCAAAGTTGATCTGGTGTGGCAGCTGGGGGTGTAATCTGGGTCAATCGCTGAACAACCATGGACCACATGTTCTCTATCGGCGAAAGATCCAGAGAGCGAGCCGGCCAGGGAAGTAATTCAATCTGGTGATTGTAGAAGACCTTTGGACAATGCGTGACACGTATGTTCACGTATTATCCTGTTGAAATATGGCTGTGGTCAAGTCCTGAAGGTAAGGAAGGACAACTAGCTCCAACACCTCGCAGATGTAGCGCTGGCTGTTTAAAGTTCCGGCAATGCATACTAGAGGAGTGTGAGAGTAATATCCAATACCGCCCCATACCATAATACCCGGTGCAGGACCAGTGTGGCGGTGCATAACGCAAGTGTTCAGCATCCTCTCTCCACGGTGTCTCCAGACTCGAATCCGACCATCGTGGTGTGGCAGCAAATGCGTGACTCGTCAGTAAAGACAACTTCATTCCATTCTGCCAACCACATCTTTCTTTCATCGCACCATTGGCGGAGGAGACATCTGTGGTTCTGCGTCAAGGGTAGACCAAGCAATGGACGTCTTGTGGACAGACCACTCTGCTGTAAACGATGTCGAATGGTACGCGCAGACACTGAATGTTGCGTTACAGACTCAATGTGCTGTGATATGGTTCGTGATGTGACTGAGCGATCTGTCACTGCCATGTGCACAATTTGCCTGTCCTCACGTGAAGGGGTGCACTGAGGTAGATGCGATCGACAACGTCGGTCCGTCGTACCCTCCTGCATCCAACGGTCACATATTCACATTACAGTTGTTTGATTTCGTCAAACACGATTACCTATTTTTGAAAGATAATCCACAATCTCGGTAGGCCACTATCCTTCCTTTGTTGAACTTGTATACTTGATCAAAAGCTGATCGCTGCTTTCTACGAGACATAACTGATCGTTTTTTAAAAAAACCTCAAGAAAAACACAATTACCGAACTTGAAATCGTCGAAATCTCAAAGCCTTAAGTAGTGCTTTGTGGTTGCGCCACAGGCGTGCGTGATGTGTGGCTGAACTGAAATTCTAATCATTTGCATATCTCACCTCCGCTAATGCAAGTTGTAAATTTCATGTTATTTGCATGCTTCCTTGAGGGTGTAGCATTTACGGTGGCCAGCAGTGTAGATGATTTAATAATGAATATACCTCATACACGACGATTATGTCGGCTTTTGACCTCAGATCAGGGTACATTCACCTGACAGTAAACTCCAGTGATATAGCTAAGAACGCGTTTGTCGCGAAGAATGTCACCTACGCCTTTCGGCGTATGCCATTTGGCTTATCATGGACGGCTCCCAATTTTCAGAAAACAATTGATATAATTTTAAAACCGGTGATAGGGAAGATTGTAAATGTGTGTCTATATAGACGACGTTATGATATCGCCTCCATCGTTCACTCACTATATTGAACTTCTAAAGTTGTTCTTTAATTATTACAAGATGCAGGGTTAACTTTAAACAAAGACAAGTGTACATTTGGTTGTGATTAATTAAAATATTTAGGTTTAATTATTAATAAAGAGAGAATTAAAACGGATGATACAAAAGTTAGAGTGATAGTCGAGATGAAACTCCACGAAATTCTAAGGAGATGCTCAAATTTTTAGGTACGTCCCAGTGGTACGCGAAATTTATTTAAAATTATGCTGATTTTGCTAGCCCCTTTATAATCTTAAACGAAAACTCAAGAAATTTGGTTGGTCAACAGAGACGCAGAAGGCATTCGACGTGGTTAAAGCAGCCATAACAAAAGCACCAGTCTTAAAATTGCCGGATTTTAAAAAGCATTTCGAATTATTTACGGATGAAAGTTCAATAGGTGTAGGAGCTATTCTAAATCAGGAGCAGAGACCAGTAGTGTTTGACGCTCACACGTTTAGTAGTGCGGAAAGGAGTTACACTGTAACAGAGAGGGAGTGTTTAGCAGTAGTTTGGGCTATGAATAAACTTAGAACGTATTTAGATTCACTGCCGATTAAAGTTGTTACGGATCACGCTGCATTGAAGCGTTTAACACGTGTTAAGAATTTGCCGAGTGGAATGATCAGATGGGTACTAAAATTAGCAGAATTTAATATAGAATGGGAACATCGTCCTCTTGGAACTGAAAATGCGGTGGTTGACGTTTTTTCAAGGAACCCGATTGAAAGTATAATTGAAGAGAAAGTTAATTGTGCAATAATCAGGAATTTGGTACTTCCGTCACGTGAACAGTTAATTGAAGAGCAAAGAAAAAAGACCCGGAATTAGGTCATATCTATAGCCATCTAGAATACCCAAAAATAGCTCAGTTAATGCAACAATATGTGAGAATTGGTCCGGCGCATTCCGGTTAATCGAGGGCTTGTTGTTTTATGCGAAATTTGCAGCGTCACTAGGTGAAATACGAGTATACATTCCAAAGTCTCTAAGGAATGATATAATGAGAGAATTTCACAACAAGCCTATAGCAGGCCATTTTGGACGTTTTACAACTTACCATAAAATAAGGGACGTTTGTTATTTCCCGTATATGAGAAAATTTATTGATCAATATGTCTCTACATGCCACATTTGCCAAGTTAATAATTATAAAAATGCGTTACCAGCTGGTCGATTAATTCCGATTATATGAAATTATCCAAATGAGATAGTTATGTTAGATTTGTTAGGTCCGTACCCTGCATCGAGAGTGAGACGTAACCGATATGTATTAGCAATTACGGATCATTTCAGCAAGTGGGCTGAAATCATACCCCTTAAAAAGGCATTGGCTCGAGTAATAGCGGATAATTTTTTTGATAATTATATATCGCGTTTTGGAGCTCCAGTAAAATTAATAAGTGATAATGATCCCCAATTTATATCCAGTATTTTTGAGCATTTAAGTGATAGATTAGGCAAAAGGCATGTGAAGACTGTTGTATATAGTCCTCAGTAAAAAACAACAACCGAACACGTGAATCGTGATCTTGTGCAAATGATTGCAAATTATGTGAATGATCGACATGATACATGGGATCACAGTTCTTACGTGAGTTTGCTTATGCTATTCGTACTGCAGTGAACGAAACAACGGGAAAAATCCCCTGCAGAATAATTTTGAGGTCGAAAGTTGATTACCCCATTTCAGAAATTAGTGATGGTATCGGACGTAACTGAATTTGTAGTAGAAGATATTGAGTGATTGTTTGATGAAGCTAGACGAAACACAAAGGCTAAGCATGAAAAATGGGAGAAATATTATAATAGACGCAGACGTGATGTGCAAATTAAGGTGAATGATTGGGTTTTGATAGCAACGTATCCTTTAAGTTCGGCAACAAAAAAAGTGGTAGCTAAATTTAAGCCAAAATTTGAAGGTCCGTATAGAGTGTTAGAAGTAAAAAAATAACGTAGTGATATGGAAGGCGGGAAAAAGGCTAACGGTTAATGTCGATCAAGTTAGAATATATCGTCATAGGAAATGTGACGAGATGGAGATAAGAACTGGTAGTTCGGATAGCAATAATTTACGCGATCAATCTAGCAGTTTTGAAGGAATACAACGGAGATCAAATGAAGCGCAGTATGATAGGAAGAAAGGATCAGATGTAAAGCGTGAGTTAGAGGAAAAAGGATTAGTTTTTTTAAGAATGATCAGGGTGAGAGACACACAAATAGGACCAATAAGCGTGGACCACTTATCAGATCAGCACCTAATTCTTGGTCTGAGACAAGTAGAAGGATTAAAAGAAACAAAAATCAAAAAATAGGATATAAACGATCACGGGAATCTGGGTCGAGTGGACCAGAAAGGAAGATTCGGAAAGGTTCAATACATAGAGCGAATAAAAGAATTTTGTCGTCAAATGATACTAACAGTGTTTTGCCGAAATATAGAAAAAGAGGCCGAACAGAAGAAACAGTAGCGGCCAGCACGAGCAGATATAACCTCAGACTAAGAGGTGGAAGAGAAGTGGAGTCCCGACCAGCCATGGAGATGAAGACGCAACAGGGAGGACTAGTTCGATTCAGGAAAATCAGAGGAACAAATGACAGCCCCTACATCGAAAAGCGAACAAGATCAGACAACTGGAATGCCAGACGAAGAGGTGATCAGCAACAGGAAGACCAAGAAAGGAAAGAAGCGAGTACCAACCGATCCATTTCCCTGGAGGTCCTAGTAGGAGACTTCAACTACATGTCATAAAAATCAGGTTGTATCGTTTCATTTTATTTTCTTTCGAACAAGTGGTCAGATTGATTGATTGATTGAATTTAACGTCGCACTGTTCAGCTACACGAGGGCTTTTGGTGACGGACCACGTAATTTTGAACCATGGTCAAGTGACGTGGACGACACCTGAGCTGGCACCCCCCTCTCCTAACTACCACACCACACCAACGGGAGGACGTTTCAGCTCTCGACAGATTTAACGTGCATCGCTGCCCTACACGGCGGGTCTTTAGCGGTACTGGGCTCGAACCTGTGACAAAGCAAGCCACAGTCCGATACCTATACCACTCGGCTACCGCGGCCACACAAGTGGTCAGAAGAATTATTGCAGAGAAGCAAGTCAGAGTCGTGTATTTAAAATTTATATCGCCAAGCAAAAGTTGACACTACAATGAGTGCATTTTTCTAGAAGATGAAAAATGAGCTTTTGACTTGTAAAATTTTTTTTCAAAATGGAAAAAACAATTGTAAATATGCATTTATTTACTTCTATGTATGACTTCACTGACATGTGACAATTCCTTTGGTTGTGTGTTTTAAAGATTTATTGAAAAATGTTCGTAATTGTATAGTATATGTGTATATATATTCTTATATTGTTTCATATTAATGTACATCTGGTATGGGGAAACGTATCGTATACAGTCTACTAACAATAACAATAACAGCGCTGCGCGATTGGAGGGGAAGTTTATTGAAAAAGCCAGATGAGGTATATATATGAAAATTAGTTGTAATTTAAAGGTGATATATAATATATAAAAATTGTGAAATGTAATAGTATTATGTGAAAATTTGTTGTTCCAAGTGACTAAAAGAGTTTTTATTTCAGGGTAATAGACCCTGAATTCTCGATAGAAAGACAATGCTCAAAGTTTTCATTGCATATCCGACAGGATGGAAGTGCAGTATACAGAAAGAAGATTGTAATAGTATTTAAGTATCATTAAGTAGAATTATGTTAGTTAAGGGGTGTGCGGCCCTCGTTTTTCCAACTAAGACATACATGGTTTTTTCCTGGGTCCGTTGCCTGGATGGGGCACGCCCATTTCGTTTGTAAAAGGGAGAATCTACCGTGATTAAAATACATAACTGTTAATGTTGGTTTAGTTAATTGAATAAAATTTATTGTGGCTGTCGAGAGTTCAAATTAAGGAGGAATATTAAAAATTAAACTTAAGATTAATAGTGAAAATTAAAGTTTAAGTTTAATATTGGAAATTAATGGTTAAAATGACTATATATTCTAAGTTAAAATTTAAATATAGCAGGGAAAGTTAGACGCTTAGAAAAATAAAATTTAGGCACGCAATTTTTTAAGGGCCAGTAAGGCCCTCGAATAAATCACTTTTTGCTTCTTGTAGGGGGTCTTTTCATTAACATGTCCTTTGTATTCTTTGGGGCCAGAATTAATGGCAACTCTTTTCCAACCAAAACCAAGAAGTGAAGTGTGAAGGAAAGATGCAAATTAGGAAGCTTTTAAATATCAGAAGTTATAGTAAGCGATGTGGCAATTTGAGGAATGTTAGGATAATCCGTGATTCAAATGTGAAGAACTTTTGGAAGGATTAAGTGACAGCTAACTAAAGTTATTCGTGGCAGAGATCCATTAGGTCAAGGTGCATACCATCACACTCCAGTAAATCCGAAGCTTCCAGTAGGATTGATCGATCGACATGAAGATAGGAGTAACTATTTAATATTAGGATATGTGATAGTATTGGAATTGAGTTTAGGCGAGTTAGTTATTGATAGTGGCCCGGGTTACGTTATTTCGGTATTATATTTATTGTGTCTTTAGCTACCGTATATTCTCTCTCATATATTATTATTATCTAATATGTTAGAAGTTTAAGTTTTAAAAGATCTTAATAAAGTCAAATTAAGAACATGGCAGTTTCTAGTTCTTCCGTTATTCATACACCTCTAGCTCACGCTGATAATCAAGGAGAAGGGAACCCGAGGGGGCGCCATTACAAAGCTGATAACTTGCAAATATGATAACTTGTGACTTACATTTTAATGTACGATTGTAATTTAGAGATTTTACATTAAAATAATATTGAACAGAGAGATTTCGGTTCCTGCATAGTTATATATGCAGCCTTTTAATGTATGCATCTTATTTCTGATTGCGAATTCCAATGCTGTTTAAGTAAAGCAATACAATATATCACCATCTCTTATACCATGATCATTGACCGAAGTCTTTTTATTGTCAAAAACGAAGTTCCAAATCAGATTTCTTTTTGTTTTCTCGGTTCCACCTTTCTTCTTGATCTTGTCTTCTCGAATTAGATTTGCTGGTTCTCGAGTATTCTGACCGATAGGTAATACAAGAGATTACTCTATTCATTTCGTTACAAGGGGATTTCCCCCTCTACTTCTCTTTTTCGGATCAATGTTTTCCTAATGGTCTTCTGTTGAAACTCGTGGTGTCGCAAAGCGAAGTTTAATGTTACGTTCCTTTTGATCAGTGAGTGCTTATGTATTTTTACACAGAGTATCTTTCTTTTGATCTATCGATGAATTCGTTTTGTAATTCTTCTTGAAATCAAGAAATGGATGGATCAGATCCCTGTAGCACTAGCAGTAATCTTTGGGATATTGGTAAGGAATGAATGCTTGTGCATTGGAAAAATTTTGGTGATAAATGCGTAAAGATAAGTATTCATTTCATTAATTACAACCGATTTTTTTTGGGGGGAAGGGCAATCTTTGATGACGATCTGGATTCATCTTAAAGAAAATATCGTCAGACTAAAGAAATGATTTTACAGATAGTTTTCACAAGAAAAGTTGACCCTCAAGAATCAAATTTCTATGTATCCTCTACTTCAACAAAATAGTGCTCTCACATGGAAGCAAATGTTAGGTGAAGTTTATCCGAATATACAGCAATAGAGTTCTTACAAATGAATAACTTCTAAAATTCTCTATTAATAAATGAACAGGCTACAATGCGTAAGTACTAGGCGTTCTATTTCGCATCAGTATTTACCAAACTTTCAAGAATTACGAAATTTAAGAAAAAGGAGTCAACTGAAGAGGTTTCTAGAATAATTTATTTCAACAGGCAAGATAAAAGGGGAAAAAATAAATACCGATAATAAAAGTCTGAAATTGTAATGTAAACAAAACAAAAAAAAAAAACTTAGCAAATAAAATTTCAAACCCATCATAAAAACAACTCAACGTAGCATGCACGTTTTTTTACACTCTAAATATTCAGAGCACTAATACAAGACCTAAATATTAGTTAAAAGGGAGTTAAATCATGCTAATCATCATGTATATACAACAAAATAGCCATATTCAAATGCTATCTTACCCGAGTTGTTATTGAGACGAACTCGTAGATGGCGTGGGCTCTGGCGGGTCGTGGTTTCGTGTCCAGGGGCCACAAAAAACCCACTGAATAAAAGGGCTTACACAAATTAAATCTGTCAAAATCTCACATTGGGGTTGAAATTTTGAGAGTGGGGTGCCACACACTTCAAATGACATCCTAGTCATTTGACCATGGTTCAAGATTGCTATATTCAACACCAACAACTGTAGTGTAGTTTCAAAATGCGATCTTTACAAGCAACTAATGAACTGTTACTTTTAAAAACTACTACCTTTTGTTTAAAAAAACATAAACGTCGAAGTTTTCTCTATGGCATGCTGAGAAATAATTTAAAAATCCTGTATAGTACAATGGATTCAAAGAGCTACTAAAAGTATAAAATTATACAATGTCGTGATGCTTAGATATACAGTTCATCCAGATTTTAGTACGTGAGTACTAAAGTATCTATTTACTATCTAGTAGATAGATAATTTATTTAAAGTATTTAGTATCTATCTACTACTATATAAGTACGTAAAGGTAAAACCACTTATAACTTTTTCAAGTAAACGACACTTTGCATTTAATTATTTTGATACCTTATTTCATGTCTGGTTTTAGAAATAAATTAAGATTTTTTACCTTCACGTATGAGCTTTCGAGAACAAACTGCTCTATTCACAAAACTACAAAAAAAGTAAAAAAAACTCGAAAGAAACCATGTGGAAAATAGTGGTGTGTGTGTGAAAATTGTACATTGATTTACTATTTGAAATAGGGCAAAGCTGTTAATGTAAAAAGAAAAGACAACTATACTCTTTTCAGCTTTAACTCCATTGTATTCTTGACAAACATGACATACAAATCAACAACAATTTAAATGAAAATATTTAATTTTTATACTCTTCAATGCTCTTTTTCCCTTCCACTTTTCCAATTACTTTGAGCATTAAATTTCATTATCCATTTACGCATACGAATGAGACTACTGTTTTAAACAGAACAGATCAGCAAAAGCGATGTGTGTCTGTGTGTGTGAAGCAGAACCAACTGTTATCTTTCTTCATATACCTAATTCTAACGTGTCGTTTTGACAAGCAATCAGTAGTGCCATTTTCTCCAATATTTGGTTTTAAATATTTACTCTTTAAAATTTCATTGTTAACCCTAGAAAGACAGAAACTTATATATATATATAGTATATACGTATATTGCTCAAAAGCAGTTTAAATGACTGCATTGTGGAAGAATGATTAATGTGTACAGAAATTTGTTTAAAATTAACTTTTAATATTTGCTATATTATTTACAGTCATATAACAAAATATTGGTAAATTTTAACGATAAAAAAATTACTTCACTTGGAAAAAAAATATATTCTAAAAGATTCCAACAAATTGTGCATTACATATGTAATTGCTTTTTTTAATTGAAATTAAAAAACAGTCAAAATGACTTCCTTGGGCAATCTAGTGTTGATGATCACAAACGAAATTTTTGAGAACCTTATTTGTTTCTATGTTTCTATAAAAATGTTGATAAAACTGTTTGGATTATCTATTCATTCTGATTTAGTGTGTATCTCTCTTCTTTCAGTTATAAATAACTTTTCAAATACATTATAATCAAGGAAGACTGATATCTTATGAAAATGTTAAGACATATTTATTCCATTCTTTGAGTTAGCCAACTAAGAGTGTGTGTGTGATGTGTGTGTGTGTGATTAGATTACCCAGACTCTATCTAGTATAATTATAACATAAAGAAGAAATTTTTTTAGTACGAAGGATATATGTATGTATCATGAAGAATATATTATTTTATCTCATTTATCATATACATATAATATGTAGAGATGTAAAGATTGTTGATATAAATATACTTTTTTCAGGAATTGAAGGAACAATCTCTTATAAGTAATTCATCTTCCTATTTACTGCTGAAAAATAGCTTAGTAACATGGGAAAGCATTTGTATCCTTAATATTTATAGGTATACTTGTATTAAACAATGTTCTTCTTTCATAACAGTTAAAAACAATTACTTAAAATATTTGACCGCACATTTCAAATTTGGTATTTTAAAAATAGTTTTATTATTTATATTTAGTAACCATAGCAGTAATTAGGTAATATACACATTATTTATTAAAATCATTTAAATACCAAAATTAGATTATCAGATCTATTTAAATTATTTTCATGGTTTTTTTTAAAAGAACAAATAAGTTTGAAAAATAAAAAAAAGTGAAGCGGATCTTTCCTAAGCAATGATTCTGAATTAAATATGATTGCTGTTTAAAATGCATGAATGATACACAAAAAATATTGACGATGATGTATTTACGATTTATCCTACTTATATAAAATAAGGCATTAAAATATCAGTATTCGTATTTCATCAATAAAATTTGCATAAAATGTTATTGACAAAAACATTATATTAAGTATGAATTAACATTTTTTATCTTATTTTAAATTTCAAAAAAAGAAACAAAAATTATCTTAAGATTAGTGGTGCTCTGTCAGATGCTATGTGTAAACTTAAAGCGCGTCTTACTTATGCTTTTCAAACATATAACATTAAATACACGTTCATAATATTCGGATTTAATGAAGCTAAGACATTCGTAAGCATTTCTGTACATCTTTGCTACATCCCCTCCCAAAAAGGGGAGGGAAGAAAGAGTAAAGGAAGCTTCACAAAACAAAAATACCTTCCCCATTTACAAAACTCTGCCAATGCTTTCGGGAAATAGTCCACAGTAACAAAATAGCCTTTACTCCTCCGATTTATGTATCCCAGCCGAAGGATAAATACAATTTATTTTCTCCCGTTTCAATATGAAATCATTTATCGAATCACTGTAAGTCCTTTAGAATTCCATTATTTTCTGAGGCGGGTCTTTGAAAGCTTATCTGAGGGGTTTGGGGTTGATGGAAGCGAAAGCTGACTGCGAGGAATGGAAAGAATAATCTGTCATATGCGCAAAGTCTGACAAATGAGGAATTTCTACGAGCAAAAGAAAAGCGAATGAGGGGAAAAAGGATTTGTATCTCTAATGTAGCTATTAGAAAGGAATTGCGTTTTTAAATTAGGTCAAATTTTCATGGGGAGATGCGACTTTAAATATGTTGATTTGGTATTATGCATTTGGATTACGAATCCAAGTGCTTTTCTCCAGCAGGATGCATTTTGCCACGGAACCAGATTATATTTTGCTGATTTGCATCTGCAGTTGGTTTGATATCATTAGTATATAGAATAAGAGACTTTGAGTAGTTCTAAGAGGAAAGAGAGAGGAAATACGATTTTCATTTTGTCTGAATAAACATTTTAAAGTTTAAAGTAGGCGAACTTTTATGGATTAAAATGCATTTCATCGCTACAAACAAATGATAATACAATACAGTACAATGGCTGATTTAACGAGAGAAAAGAGAGTGCTTCTCCCAAACCTCAACAATTTATGTGCATGTACGATGAATGTTAAAACATAGAGCCTCTACATTTTGTAAATCGGCAGTGTTAATAAGCATGGCATTTTATAAAGAATATGGTTCAACAGCGCGCATTCCTTAAAGTAGGGAACTTCAACCCGTGGCCCGCAGAAGGCATTTTAGTGGACCCTCATTTGAATCTGAGGCAATTTCAAGAAAAATTCCCTTATCTGCTTACAGTCGTAGGAAACGCCATTTTTTTTTTCTGCGGTCGTGTATGACTAAGTGCAGATGTTGTACCAAAAAACATAAGGATATAGTCAGATATTGCCAAAGGCTTGAATCACTGCCATGGCAACATCCATGGCACGATCCGAGTATAGAATGGCCATGCTGCAGTCATTGACTATTTTAAAAATGGATTTTTTTCTGTTATTCTTGATATTTAAAACATTTTATTTACATGTTTGATATCCATTTGAGGTAAAATTTTCTTAAAATGACGAATTTTTCAAAAATTTTATTGTATTTTAAATAATTTTAAGTGTAAAAATTCAGAATATGCACAAAATCTCAGGAATTTAAAAAAGGTGAACTTTTACAGTTTGACTTCCATTCAACGTTTTTGAAGCCGATATTTATATACAGAAATCTGTAACATCATCTCTTCTCCTGGGATCAGTTGTTGTCTAGTAAAAAAAAACCCCTCTCATTCTAATTTAAGATTTCTGACATTTTTTGACAATCGCGTGGCCCGCGAATCATGGCGAATTTATTGATGTGGCCCGTGGGTCATTAGGGATTTATTGATATAGCCCTCGAGCGTTAAAGGTTGAAGACCCCTACCTTACAGGTTGTCAAATTATTTTTAGTTATAAAATTGCAAATCAGATATAATTTTTTTCTTTAGAAAATAATGTTTAAACAAGAAAAATGCTTATGTCAGCTACATATAAACACTTGGCAAAATGCTTTATGAGTAAACATTTGTGTGTAATTTTGAAACAGTTTTAAATAAAATTTGCTTTTCAAATAAAGTTTGTTATATAGAAAGCTATTTTGTAAATATGTTATTGTTCCTAATGTAAGTAGTGCCTTTTCTCTGAATTTCCGTAAAATCGACCTCTGGGGTTTGATTCTAATTTACTCGTAATACACATCTACACTATTAAAATTCTAGTTAAACAAACGTATCTATTTGACTACGTGTATTTATCTTCTCACGAACCGCAAGACGCGGAAACTCGCCGAAGGTACCAAATGCTCGGGAATGATTCGAGGAATCCGTTTTGACAATTTATATTCCGATATTGCAATTAGTTAAAAAGATAGTAACTAAAAACCTTACAACGCATAATTATTTTACCCCCTGTGGACCATTTTTAACGCCGAGCGGCGAAGTTCCAATTCTTCGACGTTTTAATTTTATTCCCGATGTTTTTAAAACACGATCTAATTTTTTTATGAGACTCAGACACAAAATAATTGCAGAATAAGAAAGATCATTTACTTCGCCATGATACAGTATAATTTATTTTTCAAAATAATGATATTTTCTATTTTTTACGATTTTTTCTAAAGTGAGTCAAAATCGATGAGTTTTTATGAAAATGATTTGTAAATCATTCCCTTTGCATTTTCTTTCGCTTTAATGAAATGATATTCTACACTAAAAAAAATCCTGTTTTTCTCTTTTAGAATCAGTCATTTAAAAAATAAAATGTCAAAAACATTTTTTTTTACAATTTTTCAAAAATACTCAAAATTTTATTTAAATTCTTAATAACTTCTTTATTTATAAAAAATAATCTCACGAAACTTTTTTCCGTGTGTAGAACGATATTATCCGTAATCTGTACAAAGATTGAAAAAATTACTTAAAAATTATGTTTTTTTTTAAAAAAAATGTTTTTCGTTTTCTCCCTTTTTGCAAAAAATAGGCAAGCATTACTTTTCTTACATTTTTCCTTTAAAAATTACCGTTGTTTGCAATCGATATATGAAGTTTGAAGGCATTAACTTAAAAATGAAGCCCGAAAAAAAATTAAACTGTAACAAATAACGCAATTTTGCAATAGCCAAGGGCATTGGCGGCGAAAACCTGTTTGGCGCCAGAGGAGTAACTTTTTTGTTCCCTCCACGTTTGATGAAAGGTTACAGTAGAAAAGAAGATGCACCCACACACAAATATTGAAAATCACCAAATTTGGCGAAACAGAATATCTCTTCCTTTTATTTTAAAGGTCTTTTCACTTCTTTTATTCCGAAGATTTCGTGGTGTGCTCGGCAGGAGCGTTCTACATTTACCGATTGTATCTGGGTTCAAAACAACATCGCGTAATTTTTATGATTTTTTAAAAAATACTCAAAATTTTATTCGTGCATTTAATAACTTCGCCAGCAATTTTGTAATTGATAAGATAACTTATTTCATCACGATACAGTGTTTCTTTTTTTTTCCTTACAAAACAACGAAAAACAACGATACTTTACATATTTTATGATTTTTTCTAAAATGAATCAATATCGATGCGTTTATATGAAAATGACTTTTAAAAACCCATACTTTGATCGTTTAGAGTTAGTGATTTAAAAAATAAAGAAAATGCCAAAAACTTTTTTTACGAATTTTTAAAAAACACTCAAATTTTAAATATTTAATAACTACTTATCAAATTCAATTTTTTATAACTTCTTCATTTATAAAAATAATTGCATGAAACTTTTTTTCCCGTGTAGAGAACATTTCAAAAAATGCTCACAATTTTAATTCAACATTATAGTTCTGAAATTTTGTAGTTATAAAAATTTCTACTTTTTTCAACGAACCACTATTTTTAAAAAGGTACATTTTCGTTTCCAGGGCCTAAAAAATGGTAAAGTGAGTGAGTAAATATTAAAGTCCTACTGTTCACTTACTCGAGAGCTTTTGGCAACGTACCTCGACATTTTGAACCATTGTCAGGTGACGAGGATGAGACTTGAGCTGGCACCCATCTCTCTTAACTACCATACCACACAAACGCTAGAGTGTTTAAACTCAACAGCGGGTCTTCAGCGGTAGCCACAATTTTAAAAAAGGGCAGTAATAATTAATTGTGGAAAATTATACCACGCGGATTTCGTAATGACGTTAATACAGAAATTTAACACACATACCAGTAACGGCTGATAGCGAGAGGGCAAGGGGAATTTCCATGGCAATATGTTACGCATTTAAAAATGTTCGTGTAATGCCAAAGGGAAATAAACCTGTCTGATAAAGAAAAGAAGCGAAGAAATTTCGAAATAGGGAATTTTAAGTTATACACTCAGTAAAAGCCCGACAACACCGGGCTAAGCGGAGGAGGGGGGGAGTCATTTTGAAAAAGAGTATTAGAAAGTATTATTATTGATTTTGAGAGTATTATTATTGATTTTGTGAAGGAAAGGGAAAATTTATAAAAATAGAGAATACCCGTGCAACACCGTGCCATGCAGCTAGTTTTACTATTAACATCCCAAGAGATTAACAAAAATTTTATCATTAGCATATAAAAACATGATTCACCTTCGTTAGATGCTTTCAAGGCCATAGGAAGTATAGCAAAATTCAAATATATATTTTTTAATTACACTTGAACATTAACCTCCTATATGGATAAGTTAAGTCTTAAAATTTTCACTGAGAAATTTAACATTAATGAGCAAAAAACTTGTACTGTAAACTTAAAACACATTTTCATACAAAAAAAGATTAAATTTTCATGCAAATTCGCAAATTTGTAATTCATTCAGCTTTTTTAATCATACGCCAGTTTAAATATATGGCAACACAGTCCATACATAAAAAAAAAATTCTTTTTCACATGTCAAGTGCTAACTCATTTAGCTTTATTGTAAAGGGTGTTTTTTTTTAGAGGTGTAGAACTTTAAATTGCAATAAAACAACGATGTATTATTCGATTGACATGAATTTTTTTTTATTCGAAAGATAATCTTGTGGCATTACATTTTAAATATGATTTCTGGCAAAGGACTGCCACGGCTGGCTCGGATGTAGTCCAATCTGGACGTCCAATTTTCGATGACTTTTTCCAACATTTGTGGCCGTATATCGGCAATAACACGGCGAATGTTGTCTTCCAAATGGTCAAGCGTTTGTGGCTTATCCGCATAGACCAATGACTTTACATAGCCCCACAGAAAATAGTCTAGCGGTGTTAAATCACAAGATCTTGGAGGCCAATTCACAGGTCCAAAACGTGAAATTAGGCGGTCACCAAACGTGTCTTTCAATAAATCGATTGTGGCACGAGCTGTGTGACATGTTGCGCCGTCTTGTTGGAACCACAGCTCCTAGACATCATGATTGTTCAATTCAGGAATGAAAAAGTTAGTAATCATGGCTCTATACCGATCACCATTGACTGTAACGTTGTGACCTTCATCGTTTTTGAAGAAGTACGGACCAATGATTCCACCAGCCCATAAAGCGCACCAAACAGTCAGTTTTTCTGGATGTAACGGTGTTTCGACATACACTTGTGGATTAGCTTCACTCCAAATGCGGCAGTTTTGTTTGTTGACGTAGCCATTCAACCAGAAGTGCGCTTCATCGCTAAACAAAATTAGCCATTGAAAATCGGGAACAACGGCAATCTCGTTTTGGGCCCATTCGACGAATCTACGCCTTGCTTGATGATCATTTTGATGAATTGTCAAACCAAACTGAGAATAAATCACTTGACAGCTGTTAAATCGGTCGCCATCTTGGAAAGTAATGCCAACTTAAACTTCTATACCTGGGAAAAAAACACTCTTTATAAGGGACATAAAATGGAATGCATTTTATCCCAGAAAAATGAATAGATTCACACAGGAATAATAATACAATTAAGTTTTTTTTTTTGGAAATGATTATTAAGTCACAGAATGTGTAATATTAAAGTTTTGCTGTCTTAAAATATGTCTCGATTTTGAGTCCTATTTTTTAACATTTCTCGGAGATAGTTTTAAGAAGATATTATTTATATATATAGACTTATAGGCGATGACTTGGATTATTTAGACTTAAACTTCTTACGATGTATAGAAACAAAAAACATGTTTTAAATTTGAATGACCTTTAGAAATAGTCTTGTGTACAGTATTTGAGATTATTTTGTAATCTTTTAAGATTATTTCTAAGAAAAAAAAAAAACTTAAAAAAAGAGGGGGTTTACGGATAAGATTATAGTTATGTAAGGTATCCGACAACGTTCGGAACCGTGATTTTAAAATGGCATAAATGGATAATTTTCATGATATTTATAGTCACTTAGATTAGAACACATGTATAAAATTGTTTTCAGAACATTTTGACAAAAAAAAAATTATTTAAATACAATATTTCGGCAAAAAATTAACTTAGAATAATCTTTTTTTAAACTGTTCTCCTTTTGTGAAAAATGTTTATATTGTAATAATGTTTTGCCTGTATATACAGCTTACAACTCTGTACAGAAGTTCAACTACGATTTTTGAAAAATTCACATTGTTTTCAGTTTCCATCCATTGAAATTATTATCAGCGTTTTTTTCTTAAAATTTCTCCCCTCTGTTGTCGTAAAACATGGATAAACCCACTTCTAAGTTATATATTTCAAAAATTCTAGTTGAGCCTCTCTACAGAGGTTTGAGCTATATACAGGCAAACTATTATTAAAATAGAAGCATTTTTCGGAAAAGGATAATATTTTGAAAATTGGTCATTTTATGTTAATTTTTTGTCAAAATATTCTACTTAAATATTTTTTTATTGTAATATTTACTATTCTTAAAACAATTTTATATACATTTTCTAATCTAAGTGACACTAAATATCATAAATATTACCCGTTTATACGCTTTTGCTAAATCACGGTTCCAAACAAGGTCGGATACCGTAATGCGTGAGGCTTTTAAATATTTTTTTTAAAAATCATTTAATTCAGACATTCGTAGGTAATTGATAAGACAAAAATTGGAAATGCTTAAACAATAAGCCATTCATAATTCGAGCAATTATCGAAAAAAACCCAATTAAATGAGTTCAATACTTCTTTATAAAATCAATTTTCAACACATTACAAAGATTAAAGTTAAATCCTATGAAATATAAACATGAAAAAAAAATTAGAAATGTTTGTTGAATGTTTTTCGTATCATATACAACTTTTTTTTAGCTTTACAGCATTTCTAATTTTTAAAGATTTTTTTGAATAGCTCTAATTAAAAGCTATAATTCGTATTAGTCTAACTACGAGTAATTTTGGTTAGTATCAAATACCAAACAGTATCTCAGAGCTTATTACTATTTATAAGATATCAAGAACATATATATATATAATTTATCAAAATATACATAAAAATTTACTTTCCCTAGTCTGCAATCATTCGAATATTTTAAGATGCCATTTCTTTCTGAAATGACAATGTTTATAGGGAGACATTGAATTTTATAAAACCGAAGTCTTCTTAAAAACTATATTTTTTTACTCAAATTATGTCTTATATATTCACACCAGATACACTCTAAAAATAATAAACAATAATATGAATGATATATCAAAAAGGAGTGATCTTAATTGGACAATACCGCGTACGCACATACATACAATACATGTAAATGCTGACATTTTAGGAGAATCTTAACGTCATACTATAAAGCAACACGTGGGTTATTGTTGACGGTAGTCGTAATTGACGGACGACACCGGAACTGGCACTCCTCTCTTCGAACTTCCATACCATCCCAACGAGCTTAGACAGATTTAACGTGCATCCGCCACTCAACATGGTGCGTCTTCAGTGACAACAACAGGCTTGAACTCGTCGGTGACGAGTCCACTACGTAACTGTGGCGACAATTAGTGGAATGACTGAATAGCTGGAACATTCTAATAGAGCATCCACAGATGGTAAAAAAACGAAGAGCACTGCAGTGCTGATTTCCATGAGAAGGGGGTTTTTCATCGACCCACGTAGACTGTACCTATGTCTTTTTAGACGGATTCATGAACAGTATGATCAGAAATCACTATTTGACAGATAGAGCATGCAATTAATTGGATTAAAGGAAGCAAGGTAATCAAATAGCAGGATCGTTTGACATCGCAAGCGTTCCAGATCGTTCTTGGATCACGTCAGTCTAACTCCCCAACTAGAATGTTATGGCAAAAAAAATCTCGCGGGAGGACAGTAGCCAAGTATTTGAGTCAATGCCCCTCCCAATAACAGTTTGTATTAGATATATTCACTTCCTATATGTCATAGAACTAATACTTTAAGCAGATAGAAAGATAATGTCTCGTATGCTTTAAATATATAATTTAAAGTTAGAATGCGCATATTGTTATAAATTCAGGTAAATAAATTTTTACATTCTAAATATCAGTTTGAAATACAGAAATATTTACATATAAATGCAATCTATGTTATATACTAAGTTTCACTACATTGATTGCACAAAATAAAAATTACTGGAAATGGATAATTCATCGATATGAATTAAGAAAAAAAGTACACAATCAATCGGATTAAAATCCTCGGCTGGGCATGAGAATTTTCGACCACAATGCTCTTGGTTACTAGGATGTTATGGGTGTCTGGAAACATGGAAGTAAAATATCTAATCGAAGTTTTTTCAGTATCTGGTTTTCTTTCATTTGATTTGCGTGGTACTCTTATGCAACACAAGGCCTCTTGGAGGCACACTTCTTAATCCTCTACATGACGAGTCTTCAGAGCCACCAGAATTCGAGCCCGTTACTCGAGAACGCCGGGCATGACTTCGCGATAATGACCTCTTGGAAACTTAACCACAGTACCTTACTGCATGCTTAATGAGCGAGTAATAGGATTGAAAATCATGCCACATAAGGCCTGCTAAATTACTGGCAAAAAAATTTGAATTTCAAGAAAAAATCTTGAGTGAAAGATATATTATACGTGGAAACCAGGGCCGTGTGTTTTGTGTTGTTTTTAACTTCCATGGCGCCCTAGTTACTTCTAATTGTTACGCCCCTCCCTCCCTGTTATTTTCAGAGTATCCCCTTCTTCAGCTCTTACCTTGCCAGTTTTGGTTCGGTAGGAATTTTCTCTTAATTCTCTTTTCCCTTTTTTTGCTTTTGCTGTTTGTAGAGTTTCCATTATCCACCACCTATGGACCCGCCATGTCCTGGATTGGCAACTGCAAAGAACGGATAATGGCATGGTTTGGCCACTCATGTTTATTTTTTACCTTACGACATCCCGGAGGAGCACCCACCTACCCTTTTGTAAATTAGTAAAGTAGATTGATTAAATATTTTTCAATTACAGTATAGAGCAGTGTTTCCCAACCTTTTTTGTACCATGCCCCACTTTAACCTTTCTTAAGTTTTTATGACCCCCCCATGTAACATACATAATATTTAATATTAAAAAATTGATTTGTTCACTTAAGAAACATAAATGATGGATTCTAGGAATAAATCACTATCAAATTGTTAACAAAACACAGTAAGTAAAATTTCAAAATATATAATGAAAAACAGAAATTAAAATTCAAAATAATTTTACTAATGATTCTTCCATATTAATTTGTCATTTTAATTTAGTGAGATCCTTGCACTTGATGCTTGCTTCAGAGAGATTTTATATTGGGTTCCCCAATTTGGTTAGATTAAGTCTCAAATCCCCACGTTCTGTTATATCCAACCGATTTCTTTTTTTTTTTATCAATAAATCATTTACAGCACTAAATCCAAATTCAGCCAAAAATGAAGATGGAAACGGTAGTAATAGCTTTCTTGCGCATTTGGTTGAGTTAGGGTATTTGATTTCCGTTTCCTCAGAAAGCCATGCCATCGCACCTTTTATACTAAATAAAGTTTTAACTGAGTCATAATTTTGCAATTCGGCGAGTTCTGCTTGATACTGCATATTTGAAATATCAGACAAATACACTAACATTGGCTGCATCATCCATGTTGGGAAATCAATTTGCTTTAAATAAAAAAAATCTTTCTGTAAAATTGGCCGATAAAATATTCAAATGATTTACAATAACATGTAAAGCGGTATCAGTTACTTCACATTTTTGGAGCCAGGGGAACTGTTCAAAGTTTTTGTTGTTAATATGCTTCTGACATAACTCGATATTGGTAATAAAACCAAATATCTTCGCTTTTGCATCGACAAGAGTTTTATTTGTTCCTTGAAGTTGCTTATTTAATATGTTTAGTTTTTCAAAGATATCAGTTAAATAACTCACAAATGCCTTCAATCGATTGTTAGCAGGTGCTTCATTTCTGGCTTGTCGTTCAAAAATTCACTAAGAGTATCAAACAGTTCAAGCAGTTTCCTTTAGATAGCCACCTTACTTCAGTATGATGTAAAAGTCTCACATGGACTTCATTTGGTTCCTCACAAAATAGCTTGAAAGGACGCTCACATTTGGCACTAGCTTTAATAACATTAACACATTTTCTTACAGTATGTAGTATTTCGTTTAGAACAGGCGAGATGTTTTTAGCTACGAAGTTTTGCCTATGAACAACACAATGCACAATAGCATTTCTGGATTCACATCTTTCATCAATTTTAAGCAGCCATTTTTCTTGCCCATCATATTAGGAGCAACATCTGCAGCACAAGATGTTATATTTTTCATTGGTATATCATTAACATCTAACTAGTTTTTTAACTTATATCGTTGGATGTAGTGGTGCTTTCTAATCTTTTACAGAACAACATTTCTTCTGTAAAATGCCCTTTATCAATATATATATATATCTTACGGAAGTTATCAATAAAGCCTCACTATCTCTCAAAGTTGATTCATCCATTGGCACTGAGAATTTTCTGGTTTTTAGCTTATCAACAAGTTTTTTTTTTCAATATCTTCGCCAATTTCATCTATTCTCCTGCTAACAATATTTTTACTGAGTGGCATAGCTTTTACATCTTTGTCATCTTTTTCAAGAACCGTTTTGAGGAATGCTTTACTATTTTTTACTTTTGAACATCCTTTTTCATTGTTGAGTCACTGTCCTTGTACTGGTACAAAACCTAGGTTTTCTTCGAGCTTTAATCATTTCAAAATCGTTAATAACATCGTTGTAATCAATTTCCATAGTAATCTAATTTTTAGTACACATAGTGACATCAAACACTCTTAAGCTTTTCACTTTCAATAATATATCTCATTTCAGGCTTTACTCTCTTAAGGGCAGAAATGCTTATCTTATGACTTGATAGGCAATGGTACGTTTGTTGTAATTTTAATTTTATTCCCTCTTTTTTCGTTCCCATTTTTTTCGTCCTCCAATTTTTTGCGGCCTCCAATCTTTTGCGCTCTAAGCATTTGCCTAAGCGGAAAAGTAGACCTGGTGGAAACCCGTCAGTTTTGCTTGGATCTTAAATGCAAATTTCCATGTATGAATTATTTTTTAGATCCTGTTTACGATTATGAAATGTAAAAGTAACGAAACATATAGAAGTATGAGTAGCAGATAAGCTTCAAATCAACTCTAAATTCAGACTCACTTACCAGCACCATAAATGATTACGTATTTCCCGCTGAGTATATGAGTACGAAGATTAACAATTCCATTCTAGGAAATTCATACCTAAAAACCTCGTTGAAAAACATTGAAGAGAAAATATCCATAAATTATATTTCCAACTCAGAGGACACTTAACGCTCTCTAATAAAACCACTTTTCAACTGCTCTTATTTTCGTAACGTGGTATTGTTTAAATAAGTAATTAAACCAACGGGGTACCCATGCCCTCTTCACCTTCATTTGCTTTTGCATAGACCTACCACACTTCACAAGAATAATTGATTAATTTCTAAAGTTACCCCCGCTGTGTCAGTTTTAGAGTCCAGCTCAAAACACAGACTGAAAAAGGCTTCTTTACTATGTATTATTCCATCTACAGGTTAGTATGCAAGAAATGTCTCACTTCATTGTGAATTCTACAAACAGCTTTCTTCAAGAATCGATTCTACTATTCACTTCTTATGCCCGTTCCTTTTGTTTATATATTTCAGCCACCTTCCCCCATTCTTTTCTGTCAAAAGTTATTATTTTCGTTTTTATGTGTTGGATTTTGGAGTAAGAACCGGGAGAATTTTTTTTTATACTTCTATAAGCCAAAACTTTTCACTTCTTTAAACTTTAGAACATTGTGGTAAAAAAACGTACGCGTTTGCTTCTGCAATGGAAATGCATATGAAATTCAGACAGTGAGTTGTTTGATTGAAGAATTTACTTTTTGAATCCTTTTGGAAGAAATGTATGTTTAATAAGCTAGCTTGGTGGCAATGTAAAATGAAGTAAAAAAAATTCTTTGAAGTAGTTAAATTGGGAAAATGTATTCAATTAAACTACATATGTGTCAGTGATCAAAAGTATTATTAAAAACTTTTTTTATTGAAATTACGTGTCTTGTTTTTGTAAATTATAAAATCTTGAAGCCCATGTTTAGTTTGATTATTGTTACAATTTATTATCAGAAATTAATCATCCAGTTTAATTTATCTTTTATCATATGATTAAATTAGAAAATAACAAAAATATCATTATATTTTCATAACTTATGAACTGTTTTTCTAACTTAACGTGTTTCTATAAAATCTACACAGTTTTTACTAACACTGTGTGGAACATCAGTATGTAAAATTAATATTTTTTTAGCTATGTAATAAACTGGAATTAAATTCTTTACAAAGGTTCGAAATTTATGCAAAACTGTTCAAATATTACTAAAGTATGTTACGATTCATTTCTTTACGAAACAAATGAGTTTTCAAACGTGTCTCTTAATTGGACAATATATCTAATATACTTGGAAAAATATTCTAAAGCTCCTACAGTCAGAGACAAAAACATACAAACATCCAGATGGCAGTAAGAAAGGTTGGAAAGTTCAGTTATGTAAGAAATGTATAAATGGGCAGAGTATTTATTGTCAGGGCATGTATTAAGTTTTGTAGTTTTATCTCTTTATTCCATTCTTTATTCTCCTCCCACTTATCTTATAAAATCTTTTAGCATCTTTTGAGCTGCCAATCAGAGCCATTATACGCACTTTTAAACAATCAGTCGAAAAGCTCTTTATCCACTCTCTTACTTTCACCCAAAACTACGAATTTTAACAGCTTCCTACTCACATGGGCATGCCCATTGGCCCCTAGCCACACGACCAATCGTCATGCAGCTACTCATCAGCATTATGTACTCCATTTTCATCGTTCATCCTCATAGGTAACGAGATACGGGATTAAGGGCTACTACGCAACCTATGTGCCTGCAGACACAACTCATGGAAACAAGGACATTCATTTGTACTTCTAAGTGATTCTTGTGGAAAGTTTTCTTACTTGATTATGACCGTATGATAGGAATAATAGACTTTGAACACGGAATGCTAGTTTGAGCTAGACTTACGGGGCATTCAATTTCATTTCTGATATTATTAGGGAATTCAACATTCCTGGATCTCTCCAGTGAAAAGATTGCTGAAAATATATAATTTCACAAATACTACCTCTCACCATGGATATAGACAACCTGGTTTCTTAAAACAGTGCTTCTCAAACTTTCAATGTGTGTGCTTGCGACCCAATTTTTAATCATAAATTTCATCGCACCCCCTTCATACAATAACAATGGATTGAAATCAATAATAATGTGTGCTAAAGCTACAATACGATTTTAATTATAGACCGTACTCATCATTAAGATAAATATTAAATTTTGTATATAATTTTGTTTATGACCAGCACATTGGTAAATTAGCTTATATTAACTTAGCCATTAATTTAGTATTGATGAATTAATGATGAAATACATTGTACAGTACTGATATATTTATTTATATAATATCAGTGTAAATATGTATTTTATTTATTATGTCAAAATGTATTTTTTCTTTTGCTTCCTTTCAGTAAATTAATATATATATATATTTTTAAATTATCTTTCATTTTCGACTTTTCGATATGCTCGCGCCCCCCTGGTAGGCCCCCTAGGGAGGCGCGCCCCACAGTTTGAGAAACGCTGACTTAAACAACCGAAACCACAGAGATGTTTGCGCAATATTAGCAGACAAAACACACTTCGTCAGATAAAAACAATCAGGCTGAACGTATGATAGGCGTAAATGGAAACATTTCAGTGAAATCTGTTGCTGAGGGTATATGGCAACAGAAGACCGTGTTGAGTATATATTTCTTGTAATTTAAAATGATAATAGTCTTTTCATAAAAGCGAAACATAATTTTACTGGGTCTTTTATTAAGGAATTTGAGAGAGGCTTATTTTCTTTAAAATTTAATTAATAATGGAAGAAAAAAATATTGTATTGTTTTATTAACACACACTTGAATCAGAAGATGTGTTTTGAGAAAAAAATAATTATTTAAAAGTTCATTTTTTTTTTAGAGCAGTTATATAACTTAAACGAAAAACACCGTTTTCTCACACAAATATAGCTAGTAAATTGACTAATTTGAGTTTGAACAATTTTTTGTTTGTTAGTTTATGTAAATGTCCTACAAAACCAGTTGATTCGGAATTTAAGTAATTTTTATTTTCCTTTAAAAGGTGGCAGAGTGTGCCGCTTATCATAATGGAATAAAAATGGTTAAAAAAGGTTTAATTAAAGTCGCTACAAAGTTGAAGTATGTAGCAACATTTGATGCTATAAAACTAAAATAATTTTACTGTGAATCTTTTTAGCATTTTAAGTAATTCTTTTCCGGTAAATGTCAGTTTTATTTAATAGAGTTAGCCTTAAAAGTACAAGCGTTTCATTTATGCATTAAAAATGAATTTCGTTTTTGTATTTGTAATGTCTTTCTTTGTTGTTTTTTAAACTTTGGATTATATTTTTTAATACATATCTACAAGGTTAATATTTTCATGTGTGTATGGTAAAACATTTATTATTCATTTCTGTATCTGACAATGGCGTAACGTACATACCGCATTGCGAGAGGGGGGAGCAGGATTCAAGGGGACCCATAGCCTGACTGACGCCAAGTACGTATTTAACCAATTTATAAAATATTAAAGGCAAAACCTCACATTGTAGGGGGGGACTATATTCACCTTTACGCCACTGGTGTCTGGATTTACCATTATGAAAAAAAATACATAGGAACAATATTTTATAAATAAAATAAAAACTTTACGGATGATGTATTTTTCTAACTCCAACTGATGTTTTATCCTCTTGGGAGTCGCGTATCTAATTTTAGACCTTCCCCCACTCTTCGGCTTTCGATTCCTGACTCACTCACTTCAAAATCCTACTCTGAAAATGGAGTAAAAGGGGAAGCATTTGCACTTCCCTATTTTTCCTGGGTTTCATACTGACGGACGCATGAATAAAATTCAAGTAGATTTAAAGATAATACGAAGCATTTTGGTAGAAAATATAATAAAATATCTTTAATACAATTTTTGCAATTGATGTTTATGCATTTTGAATATTTGAAAATTTAAGCAGTTTTAAAAATCAAACTTTATCTAATATCCACTTGTATTATACGTTTATTTAATATTCAGCTTTAACTACTAAACAAATTTATACCTACGTTATATAAATATATTAAAAGAAATTATTTTTTTCTTTTCATTGAATCTTTACCGGATTGGAAAATTACTTCCATTATTTTCTCATTTTTTTTCTTTTTTTAATTTATTTTCTTCAGAATACATTTTTTAAGGCAGCTCATATTTAGCTGCCTTAATAGTGTTATTAGTTATCAGTTTTTACCAAATCAAAAACAAATTTCCTCATAAAAAACGTAAGACATTAGAAATCTTAAATGTCGTACAAACATAATTTTTCTCCTTTTCTGTAAATTTATACCTATTATCTCGAATGGCCTGTTTTCTTAAAATTAAATTACTAAAGTAAGTATTGAAAATTTCGACCTCTCCCCCCCACACACACACCTGACAATTTATTTGAATATATACTATACTAAACGTTTCGAATGGCAAATTATGGAGATTTTTCGGGAAAGGTTTTTTTTTTTTTAAATTGTTCACTAAGACAACTTTTAACAACTCAGCGAAAGTAAGCCAATGACAACTGTCCTGATTTTGTGTTGGATTGTATATTTATCTATTTATTCAATAACTGCTAAATCATCATCTTTTAGTTTAGGTTTCGAAGGGAGAGTAAAGCGTGGGAAAGTATGACCTATGGGGCCATAAAAGGAAATGAAATGGGATTGGAATTTTAAAGTTGAATGATCTTTTAAGAGAATGTATTAGCTGTTTAATTTTGAAAGGGACTATGTGCGTTGGGAAAATAAATATTAAATTAGAAGTAGAATTTTGTGTAAGAAGTGGACATTAATATTATCCTTACTCATACTCCCATTTACATCCACAAAATAAAATGCGTTTTGAATATTTTGAAAGAGCTTTAAAAGAAGAAGCAATTGAAAAGTGTGTTTTTTCTCATAACTTTTCCTAATTCCTTACTTCTTACTCATTGCTTAATTAATACAGTGATTTTATGACTATTTGTGTATTTTTATATATAAACTATAATGTTTAGAATTCCTCCGAAAGTATTGCTTATCGATTCTTTTTAATCAATAAAAATTGAGAAAACATTTTAAAACGGTTTCCTCTGTTTTTCGAGATTTTCAAAATAAGGGGGTGCTATTTATATATAAGGAAAAATATCTAAGATACTAGAAATAAACTTTTGCAGCTTATTATGGAGTTATTTTATCAGTATTAGGAAACGGCTATTTGGTAAATATATTGTGTGCGGTTTGTAATTCACACTGAAGATGGAAAAGTCTCATTATAATAGAAAATAAAGTTAAAATAAATTTCAAAACTTTATTCTTAATTGCTTTAATTGTTCTAATTAAAACTTTATTCTTGTTCTCTTAAAAAAATACACTTTTTTAAACGCAATTATTCTTCCTTTTTTTTATTCATACATTGTTTCCTTCAAAATCAAATATTTGGTTCGGTGTTATTTAGTTTCAATACTAACTCTAAATATGTCAAGAGGCTTTAGGTACTGGTGGTACACTCTTTATCTAATTTTCTGCCTCTCTGCAAACATGATGATTTAATTTTATTTCAATTATTTCCCCAGTGAAGGAAAATGAACTTACTATACTGAAGTATTAATTAAAATGCATATTTTTCTCTTCAATGGTGAAGTATTTCGATTCATTGTTTCTGCATCATTTAATCTGCACCAATTTCTCATTACGGTTCAGCAATCGCTGATTAGATTCATGTTTTCTATTCGAAAATATTTCAAGCTCGGGAAGAATTATAAATATATAATTTTTAAGAGCTGATCAAATTTACATATTCTTGCGAAACTACTGGAAACATTCAATTGTTTTAAGTTTCCTTACAGGAAATAAGCAATGAAATACGCGTTAAATAAATTAGATACAACGCTATCAGAAAAAAGGTTAATGTGCTTATAAAATGAGTATTTGGGATGTTGGATATTTTGTGTAACAAGTATGATTTACCTAAAACACAAATAATATTTAACTGATCAGATAAAAATTTTCACAGCCCAAACAATAATGAAACTAGACTTAATTAGTCAAATCGATAAGTTACGTATGCGTAACTATTTATTACAAACTTATAATCTTAAGTTTCAACAAACTACCATGTCATCTGTCTTTATGCGCAGACACACTATAAAGTCATGTATCACAAAATGACAAGTCCATTTATCTTAAGTACATTCCGCTACTTTGCTGCAAACTTTGACTGTAAGTAACTTTAAGATTTGACTTTCAAACTTGACATCTATTACATTTCTATTATAAATACTGTTATCCATATATAACACTTTTAAAAAGAAAGCTTGGATTTAATTTAAAAATATATCAATATATTTGATAAAATTTTACTTTTATACGTGTACATTTCTTTAATTTATAACCAAAAATACAAATTTATTTTGTGTATTTCAATTTCAAATTTTAGGAACAGGTATGATAATTGTTCGTATATTATCCCCATTTTGTTGATATGGGAAAGCATAAATAATAAAGCAATGAGTTTAATAAGAAAAATTGGTAAACTCTATATAAAAAATATAATACAATACTATATTTTAACATATATTTTTTTCAGATACTACTGGTAAAAGCGTGGTACATTTTATTCAAATTAATATTACTTTTGTATTTATAGTAATATGATAGTAATATTTATTTGTGTACTATAGTATAAAATATTACATTTAATTATTTTATCAAAAATTATGAAATATTCTAACTTTTATTGAGAAAAATTCGAAAGGGTATACTTAAATTTTGAAGAAAGTATTATAATTTCAATGCCCTGTATCTGAACATACGTGTAACTACACATGATAATATTTAGAAGTTTTTAAGAGAATGAACTTTTTCCTTTCGAATTATATATTACAAAATTGAAACTTATATATACATTTTCTGAAATGCAGCTGCATTTATTTATATATGAAATTAAAACAATTTCTTTCTTTAAAAATATCCCTAATCTCAAAAAGGAAATATTGTTTGTTTGGAAAATTCGATAAAACAGTTTTATTGAAAAATAAACACAAATTTTCATAAATGAGTTTTTAGGCTCTAAAATTTCAAAAATGTTTCCCAGAATTTATTTTGTGCATTTTTAATATTTTATTAAAAGGCAAATAAATCTTAAGCAAGAACGTTTATATTAATATCGACAAAGGTAACGTGTTTTTTTTGTTTTTGTTTGCCCGTTACATGTAAATTTGCAACACAATATAATAATATAATAGTGACACAAATCCATAAATTGAATATAATAGCTAATGATTCCCATAGTATTAATAGAAATTATGTATTTTTTACCTAATGAAACATATGTGACAAATAAAGGCTAATGAGAATAAACTTTTTTTATATATTACATAGTTTTTTATTGCCCTTGAAACACATTTTTTTTTCGCGCCCAATAAAAGTTGCACTACATCTACAGAGTTAACTATCAAGGATGGATTACCACTGAGCTGATATCTCAATCTCCTAATTTTTATCTTGCTCGCTATTTATCAAATCATAGGGATTCTGAGATTAAGTATATACGGTGGAATAAAGTCTCGAATCGCCATTCCAATGGTTTACTAATAAGACACACTTTCCAAGAGTTGGTCTTCTTAATTCACTAAGCCGAAGGGTTATAGTGACGAACTCATGAAAGGTGTTATTTCTGACCAGTGGTGGGTTCGAATCCTAAGTGACACGATGTAAAGAGGCTGATGCATGTTTACATCAAAGCTCAAAGTTTTCACGTAGGCATGGGGAGTAAAGTGCCTATTCAGGTGTCATCCACGTCCATTGACAGTGGTTCAAAGTTATGGGGCTCGTCTCTATTAACCCTCAAATTGTTTCGAAGGGCGACGTTTATAAGAAATTCGTTTTAGTTTTCTGTTATAAATGCTTTATAAACTTTTATTTAATTTATGACAGGACATAACCTCTGTACAACGTCTGTGGTAAAGAATATGTAAATGGGAACAAGCTTGTGGGATACCCATGCGACCAGAGCGGTGTCCGCACGCATAGGTCGACGCATCCACCAATAAGCGGTCGCTACCCCACAAACTACATGTTCTGCTATTTTGAAACATATGCAGGACTTGTGATTAAAATATTTAGATCATTTTATTGTTACATAAATCCAAAACTGAACTGATATAAGATAATGTGACAAAAATGATAAAGCTACATCATTACGTTACGTTAACGTTTGACAAAAGGTACTTTGAAAGATATATCAATTTATCTATGTTGCACCTTTTAGAGATAAAAGAAAAGCTACAATATATCATTAAATGACAGCTTCCAAAATTCAAATGAATATCAAAAGAAATTTCTTTCAAATTATTACTGCCATTAATCAAAGAGCCTTAAAACAAACTTGCAAAAACCTTCTGAAAAAAATTCTTTCAGGTTTAAACATTCAATGATCTCCAATATTTATGCTTAATATTTAAATTAAATAAAAAAAAAAAAAAACAAGCCACCAAGGTTATTTGTTTCACAAGCTGTCGAATCCAGTATGTACCCCTATATGTATATATATATATATATATATATATATATATATATATATATATATACTTTTTTCTAGTTTTAAATATAACTTAAGTTGTGTAGAACTTTTTTACTAAATGTATATATTAGCTTGATTTCAGGAATAGGACCCAGAATAAGATATCTTTTTCAGATAATACATCCTGATTTCACTATCTTATAATTAGAAATAGAGTATTTTGTTACACACACACTTTTCATTTTTACCTGACTTCGTCCATTTTTTCCGTTACAAAATGTACTTCATGTTTCGCTTCCTGTACCATAATATTAAATAAGTTTTCTTATTATATACCAAAAGGAAAACTGGAATGCTTGATATTTTCAAATTTCAAAAATAGTTATATGAATTACAACGTTGTGAATTGTCACGAAAATTGAGTCAGTTTTCTTTTAAATCACAAAACGTGTGTTCCAAACTTAATTAAATTTGATTTCTTATATTTTGGTGAAACGGTCTTATAAAATCGAATAAATTTAATTTCTAGCCTTCTTACTCAAAACATTTCCAATGTGAAAATATGCTATTATCTTAAGTGCTTTTTTACTCTCCTCATCTAAAAACCTAGACTTTCTAAAAATATTAAAAAGTATACATTCAATAGAGGCTCCAGACAGTAAAAAAGAGCTATATTTTCAGTCTTTCATTTAGTGGCAAAGATAGAAAAGCTCTTTAGAGAACAATGGGTTATTTCCTTCGTAATTAAATTCGATAAATATCAACCGAAACGTTAATCACTCTCTCAGCGATGCGTATTTTCTTATCGCTATAGCAGAAGCCATTTTCCAAAAGCGCGCAAAGTTTCCATTCTGTTAGAGACCTAATCTATCTAGTAACAATTTTTCTTAATAAGAGTGTCAGAAATATATTATGCAGTTGAAAAGAAATCCATCAACATCTTTATTCTCCGTTTGACTGCGAGCCTTATTTGAATTGAAAATTTTGACGTTCTGAAAACCGCAGAAAGAGGAAACAGAATTGCTGTTTCATTGTCGGTGGGAGGATTAATGATAGGATTTTTTCGAGTTTTTTGAAGGAGTCAATCGTTTATGCACGTAAAATGCTTTCATATCTTTGATAAATCTTTGTGCCAGAAAAATAGTTTTTATTTGGGGACTTTTCTCGAGCTTTCGCAACTTTCTGGTTCAATACATCGCTGTGGATACGAAAAAGATATTCTTATTTATAAGAAAAAAACTTCTTCTCGAGGTGGAGGTAATATCAATTGCTGAATTGAATTTTACGGTAAAAATTATTGTATAGAGCTTAAAACAGTGATAATGTTTTCACAGTGAGTGCTCATTCACACAATAAAGTAATACGAGGGATTACAGCAGCTTTCGATCAAAAACTCGTGGCCGGTGTGCCGTAGATTCGAGTCTTGGTGCCTCTGAAAACCCGCCGTGTAGAGGAACCAATATCCCTTGTCCTATTTGAAAGAGATTTATATTGAAGTCTCACTTTCGATGGATCTCGCGATTTGGGGCATCGGTCAAGGGAAGTGGATTACACTTGAGCTGGCAACCTATTTCCGAACTTCCACACCACACAAACAGGAGGACTTCGAGCCTCGACAGATTTAACGTGTATCAGCATCTCTGTACGGGGGGTCACCAGAGGCACTAAGCTCGGGCTCATGACAGGCTGGCCACAAGTCCTTGACCTCTAGGGACAGGACTACTGGGCTAGCGCAGCCCCTGTTAAAAGGCGTTATTTGTAACATTAGTAAATAAATATTACTAATGTTACAAAAAAAATTATTCAGACTTGGAAAATTCAAGTACACATCACGTGAAAAGGAAGAATAGAATTTTTATTGCAGACTATGAATAACCTATATATCATCGTCATATAATTATTTGTATGGAAAAAGTGTATTTTTCACAATACACACACACACACACACAAAACAAATTATATGTATCGTAATGACTCTTAATTCGAGCTTTCGTGAACATTTTTAACCCTTAAAAACCCAGCAACTTTTCTAAAATGCATTTGAATCTAAACATTAATGATTAATTTTAATGAAAATTTATTCAAAAGCTTTTTACTATGAAAATGTATTAAATATATTTATTCAACCTATGAGATGCCAAAATGTATTTTTCATATTGGCAAATTTTTTAAAAATTATATTAATTTTTCCTTCGTTGTGTAAACTTTTCTGAAGTATCAAAAAAGTTTTAATTTAGAAACTCCTTAACTGCCGAGGAAGAGTTGCACGATTCGCTCCTCAGTGCCAACGCTTTGCACACAGGTGAGCGTATTTGCGTGGTGTGTAGGGGAAAAAGGCATCATACATCAGTAAATCCTTCTCTAAAATAAGTAAGCTCTTCGCATTCTGTCAAGGTCATTGTATTGCATTCCAAAGACTTCAAGAACTTTAACAGATAGTGTGATGCAAAGTTTCGTTCTTCGGAAGGTGTGTTTATACGCCAGAGGCAGTTAACGCACTAGCTGAGCAAGGCGTATACACTAGCTAGAAAAGTCTGCCTTCACGTACTATTGCTTACATGAACAACGAAAAAATTATTAACTGGAATTTTTAAAAAAATTAATTACATTTTATTTAGTTTATTTTAAGTATTCAGAATAATAAAAGTAAATTTGTTTTGCCTTCATAGATTTTAAAATAAAGACAGATTTGTAGCGATACTAACAAAAATCAAAAAGGAAAAGTCTGCATTCCCTGTTTTAGTAGTAACTTTAAAAATTAGTTGAGAGAAAAGGGTATAATGAGCTATTTAGCGGCAGGTTGGATAACCTCATCATTTGAGAACCTTCTCAAGTCGTTTCAACATTGAACTAACAAATCTGGTGGCTTCTTCAGCGCTTATCTTCTCCCATTGGTCCTTAAGAACACTCTTCAGCATATCTTTGCTAGATACATTGTGTTGACGAATCCTATATTCCAGCAAATCTCATAGAAGTTCTGTAGGATGCAGATCAGATGACTGCGGGACCATGTGCAGTTGATTTGGGACATTATACAAGAGCCAAAGCTTCACAATCTCAGCGGTGAGCTTAGAATCGTTGTCGTGTTGGACACGAAACGTTTATCTTATGCAGAGTTTGGTGAGACTTTTTTTAAAAATGTTGTTTAAGACATCAAAGTAATCATATTTGTTCATGATTGATTCTGTATACTCCAACTTGCCACCACCATTGCTCGCCATGCACCCCTACACGATGACTCCACCGCCACCGTACTTTATCGTTGGTACTAAATGCTCTTTTCGAAGTCCTGTGCAAGGTTTTCTCCAGACTAATTTACGACCTTTTACGCCGAATATGCAAAAATTGCCCTCATTAGAGAATAAGAGAATATCACAGTCCTTCAGAACTCCAGGGGCTTATGTATATGATCTTTCGCAAAAGCTATCCACTTAAGTTGGTTGGTCATTGAAATGTAAGGTTTTCTAGGAACAACTCGACTACGGTATGCGGCCTTTTTCGAGATTTTTCTTGCAGTATACTCCCAAATATTTTTGTTTAACTTCTCGTAATTATCTGTTGCTATTTGAGTTGCAGTCAAACACGGAGTTTTTTTCACCATTGATGTCATACTTCATTTTTCTCTGATTGTGAGTTTAGAGGGACGAATTAAACGAGGTTTGGATGGGTAAACTCTTGTAGATTTAAATTTAAAAATAAGATGTTGGATAGATGTATACTGCCATCCAACGGATATGGCTATATCCTTACGTCTTTTTTCATCTTTTTATATTTTCACAATGATTTTACTCTCACTGATACTAATTTCCTTCCCTTTTTATTTTCCATGTCCTTGAATTGCTTCGAATCTCACAAAAACGTAAGAATTATTGCATCACAATTTTTTTTAAAACTATTTTACTTGATAACTGAACGCAAAAACTCTGTTAACTTATAGCCTCTTGATAAAAATTCCAGGAATCAAGAATATCCAAATAGTGAACGCAGACTTTTTCTGTCTACTATTTGTGTGCTTTGCTACAAAACTCGTTATCCTAAATATAGTTTTAATTCAAAATTAACGAATTCTTGCATGCTCAATATTTAAATAATAGTTAACAAATTCATGAAATTTTGTTGGAAAAAAAATAATTTTCATTAAATTTTATCTATGCTGTATGATTTCTTATGGGTGAACGCAGATAGATATGACTGCAGCAGTTAAGGGATTAATGGAAACAAAGTGAAGCAAATTACACACAAATATCACACCCAACTTAATTCGAATGGTTTAATTTTAAAATTTATTCTATGTTTTCATGTTATTATTTTTCGCCAATAGATGGCGCTTCCAGCGAATACATGTATCCCCCCGGAATGGAGGTTTCAGGGAAGAAACGATTGTGGTGCAGACCGAGAGAGACGCGAAAGGAAGAGACTCCGGTTTTACAGGCCAGAAGTCACGTTTTTCGGTCAACGTGGAGGTCAATAGGCTTAGCGACAATTTAAAGTATGTTCCGTGAAATAACACATAAGGTTTTAATTGTAAATAATCTAATGTTTCATTAAACAGAGAGTAATTTCATTCTAATCTGCTTATTTCTTTGAATATCAAGATCCCGAACATGACTTACCCCTAGACACCCCTATATATATATATATATATATATATATATATATATATATATATATATATATATATATATATATATATATATATATATATATGTTAAAAAATAACAATAAATAAGTTTATATTCACTTAAGAGCTTAAAAAATATTGAAATGAAATTTAATACACATAATGACAAAGATGAGAGATTCACTTGATCTCAAAAACAAGACAATTAAACGAATACAGGGTGTGCAACGACACAAATACTGGGCAACTTCAATAGCGCGTTGGACCACCTCCAGCTGCAATATATGCCGCCACACGGTCTGGCATTGAGTTGATTAGACACTCTATGCTGTCCTGAGGCAGATGGGCCCACAAATCTTGAACAGCCAACTCTAAATCATGTACAGAGTGACACGATGGCATCTGCCGTTTTAGCTGATCCCACACGTGCACAACAGGGGACAAATCGGGGGAGCGGGTTGGCCATGGAAGAGTCTGAAAATCACGTAGGAAGTCTTGAACAACTCTTGCTGTATGCAGACGAGCATTATCTTGCTGGAAAATTGCTTCTGTGAGACCATTTAGGAAAGGTTCTACATGGGGTCGAAGAATATCACCAACGTAACGTTGGCCCGTTAAGGTTCCACGCAACACAATTAAAGTGGACTGGCTATCATAGGCTATGGTCCCCCAGACCATTACACCAGCTGTGCGGGCAGTGTGACGTATAACAGTGTGGGGGGGGGAATTGTACCGCTCACAAGGGCGCCTTCACACCCGTACACGGTTATCATCTGTCCCCAAAACAAACCGGGATTCATCACTTAACACAACCTTTTGCCAATCTGTGACATTCCACATTGATATGGCTTGGCACCACTGTAGACGCAGTTGCCGATGTTCCGGTGTTAAAGGGAGTGCACGGAAAGGGCGCTTGGATTTAAGATTTGCTTCTGCAAGGTGTCTGGAAATTGTTTGTGGAACAATTGCTACGCGTGCTCGTATCGTTGAACGAGTCACTGTGGGATCCACAAGTGCTTGCCGCTCGATCCTTCGATCCTCTCTCCTCGAGTTCTTCCTGGTCACTCCAGACCCGGTTTTCCGCGCGTGGGTACCTTCTCGTGTCCACTACTCCCAATAATTTCTAACGGCACACTCCGAAAGATCCACCTGGCCAGCAACACGGCGCGTCGACCTGCCTGCAGTTTTCATCCCGATGATCAGGCCTCTCTCAAACTCGCTTAGCTGTGAGAAATGTCTTCTAGCACGTTTACTTGGCATGTTTCGCTTACCAAAGTCTTCCTACAATCGGCGGGTAATCGTCCCGTTTATGAATCTTCGAGTTTGCACTAGCTTATATAGCACCCTCTTCCTGATTGTAGTGCCACCTCGGCGTGTATGAGCTTGCATATTGGCACCAAACTTGGATCTTTTGCATATCACATTACGCTGTACTTATTTGCAAAGTTTCGCGATTGTACTTAGCTTCCTTCTTGGGTCGCTATTTTCAATGTTCCTGAGTGTATATAAGACGCATTTGTTGTCTGTTTGTCTGTTCCCTTATATCTCAAGATCCAGAGAACCAAATAACGTGAAATTTGGACACGTATACAAATTACATGGGGAAGGTTCTTAAACAGGTTTCGCGTTCGTAATTCTTTCTAAATTTTTTAAAATTTAATTTTTAAGTTATTTTCCAGTGTTATGACGTCTTATGATGTCACGTTTCTCACTAAGTGGAAAATTTATACTTTACATGCAGTTTTTCAAGATTATTACATATTTTTACTATAGCTATGTTTATCGGTTGGAATATGTAATAAATTTTTCTATTCTTTGATATTTAATTAGGATTATTTTTCGAATAAATCATTTTTTTAAAGATTATTCATTTAACAACTAAAATTTTGTTTTGCTGTTTTGGTAACATTTAGGTATTATAGCGGGATGTTTATGTGTGTGATTTTGCTTACAAATTACAACTTATTTATTTCTTTAGAATGCGGATTATAATTTTGACAAACTAAAACTTCTTATTGATAAGGGTATTTCAGTTCTTATTACTGCAATTAATGTAAGTGTAGCATTTCCGTTTTCCTTAACTGTTTTAGATAGTATGAAATTAATAATATTTTGCAATTTCATGTGTCTTTATTTTAACCTTTAAGGGTATACTATTGGCTTCAGTGCATAAAATTGCCTTGCAGAAAATCAAACTTGGGTAATCATACTGCCCAAGCAAAATCAGTGTTGGTAGTAATTACATATCAAACTGGAATAGGCATCATAGAATGAGGAAAACAGACAAATGGCTTAAATACCTGTTGAGGAAGCAGGTAGTTGTAAGATAAATTATTTTTGGCACTTATTTACTATCCTAACAATCTCCATCGTTCAAAATAACTTGCCAAGTTGGCTGGCCCGATTTCGCATGTCATATATATGCTGAATTGTGAGTCATGTGCTTCGTTCCATATGTCGCCAATAGGTTGCGGTTATATTTTCATATATACCTTATTTTTTCAAATTATGCTTTTGCATTGATAAAGTTAAGTCAGTTATTTTTATGTCAGTTAATGTTAGTATTGTACTTCATTTTTCAATTTATTTTTATGCTCGGGATATATATACTTTGAATAATTTTTTTATTTAGTACTTACGTATTATTGCACAATCGCCAACGTTCAAGACAACTCGCCACTTTGGCAATCCCAACTTTGTATGCGTTGAATTGACAATCATGTGCTCCATTTTGTATAATGTCACCAATAGGTTGTGATAATACGTTAGTCCCTCTAATTCTGTACATTACTATAACATTAGACTGGCTGCACCATACCAATTTGGCGTGATTTCAAAATCATGCCAAAAATGAGTAGCCTACCATTATGAAATTAATATTATGAGTATTATCTTAGCCTGTTTTATCTTTCCCTCCAGTAATCTTTAATTAATTCAATATATAATTTTATTTTTTTTTATATTTTAGTACTTATATTTTTTTGGCGATTATGTACTGCAAATATTTTTTTACACATTCGATGTCTTTGGCAAAATTAATCAGTGGTATTTTTCTTAAGTATATTTTTTATCTCTTTTTGACAATTTTTAAAATTTTGTTTGATGTCTTTTTACAATATATATATATATTGTGTTTGTACAAAAATGTTTATACTGATTTATTCAAAATATTGTGCCTTCTTTTATTTTTGATATATTTTCAAAATTTAATTTTATGTTATAACTAGCTATACCCAGCTAAATGTTGCTGTGGCTCAGTCAGCTTTAAAAGACTGGTATACCATAAAGTATGTCATGATGCTTACAAAAGTAATAATACACAAGAATTCAAACAAATCTATATCTATATACATGTAAGACGCATTTGTTGTCTACCTGAATAAACTTTCTCTTTCCCACTACATCATTTGGAAAAATTTTCAAAATTTGTTTGTGTGGTTAGTAGTTAATTATAACGCTATAATTTTAATTGAATAGGCAGATATTGCATTTTTAAGCATAAAAATAATTATAACTTCTTCTTTATAAGCGTAACAACCTGTTACAGATCTTGGCTGCCTCCACAGCTCGCTTCTTCCAACGATACGCAGCAACTCTCTGCCAGTTTTTAATATTTAGGGTTTTTAAGTCATTTTCAACATCATCTATATCCACCTTGTTGGTGGTCTTCCTCTTGTTCGAGATCCCATAGGTTTCTTAAATGTGTAAGCTCTGGTCTGGTTGTTTTCAGGGCTTCTCCAGATGTGGCCGAGCCATCTCAATCTTTAACTTCGGATGACTTGAGTAACTTGAGGTTCTTTCTAAAGCCTATATAGCTCGAAATTATATCTAGTACGCCAACATCCTTGATCTTTAACAGGCCCAAATATAGTTCTCAGTGCTTTTCTTTCGAAGGTTCCTAGAACTCGTACAATCTCCAAATCCAGCGTCCTGGTTTCGCTTGCATACAGCAACACAGGAAAAATTAATGTCTTATATAATCTTAACTTTGTTTTTCCGCTGATAAATTTTGATCTTAATGTACTGTATTTTTTGGAGTGAGTGAATATTAACGTCACACTGTTCAGCTACACGAGAGCTTTTGGCGACGGACCACGTAATTTTGAACCATGGTCAAGTGACGTGGACAACACCTGAGCTGGCACCATCTTCTCCTAACTACCACGCCACACCAATTTAGCAGGAATATTCTTTGAAATCCGCTCTTCCAAGATATATGACATCACGGGTTCTATGATGAGTATTTTAGTGGGGAAGGCGAATAGTTTTGTAGCAGATATTGCGTTTTCAGCGGATTGCAAGGTTATCATTTTTATCCCCAAAAATTAGTTAATGTCAAAATTTAAGTGTCTTATGTTTTTGTATGTTTATGGAGACCTCAGAAAACGATTTGACTATTTATTTTAAGTGAACGGTGTATATAATTAATTTTACAGTGGAATATCTTTGATTAATTTATTAGCTCTAACGGATTAAATTTCCCTAAGTGGAGTATTTTGTTTATGTATGACCCTTAATTTAAAATGTAGTGACCTAAAAAATATTGCATGAAAAAAAAACTGCAGTAAATCCTAATGCGGTAGATAAAGGCATTTGCCAAATTGACTCTATCGTCAACATTTCTCTATGGGTTTCATTGAATCGCCATTGTTATTCAAGAAACGGCGTTGCTTGCGAATATTACAATTTTAATATAAAATAAATTCAACAGAAAGTAATATTAATGTATGACACTTTCAGATATAAATTATTTACAATATTTTAAGTGTCACAAAACTTTTAACAATGTGTTACTTTTGCTGAACAGATAACAGCTTAGGGAGGTATTTTCAAAAATCGACCCTGAAGAGTGTTACGGGGAGTTATAAACATAAAAAAAAATCCTTTTTATCAGCTATTAGATCTACAGACTTAAAATTTAACAAAGGTATTTTTTTCTTTCTGTTTTTTCTTCAGCTGAGATATGCAAAAAGCTTTTTTTTTGTTTAATTTGCAATTCACTTAAAATTAACTCATTAAAAACTTCTTTATCCTTTATCTGTGTTATTTAATTTTTCAGTTCACCCGTGCGAAGAACGGGTATACCAGCTAGTTTAAGAATATAACTCTTCCTAAGCAAATATTGTAATGAAAGTTAAGCACATACACAGAGCATCAAGAAAACAAGAAAAATATGAAAACGCATTAAAATTCTTACAAACTATGTATAGTTATGCATAACAGTAATAAACACTTTTGCCTATTTAGTTTCATATTAAAATGTCGTCGTACTTCACTGTTTTGGACCACATCCTTAATTTGACATTGATTTATTCTTTTGAAAAATAGAAACGTAATGACAAAAATGCAATCTTCAAAACAATTAATCTACCTAAAAGTGTATCATATTTTGAAACATGTGACTTCCCTCTAGTTAAAATAATTCAATAACAAAGAATAATTTTTGCCTCATACTATGGGAAGTACACGCTGCTGTATTCAGTGGCGCACTCAGGAATTTTTCAAGGGAGGGGGTTCCGGGGTCGAAAGTTCACCATTCTTGTATCATGCTCCTTTTGATTTTGTCGATTTTCGGGAACAAAACAAAGTAAAAAACTAATTATTGAATAAATAATTAGCATTAATTAATAAAATTAATCATTAATAACAAATACATACTTAGTTAAATTTTACGTACAATGTACTTAGAATTATAATCAATTGGAAAAAAAATCAAGGGCTTTGGGGAGGCGGACCCCAAGGACCCCCTTGTGTGCGTCACTGGCTGTATTACTTTCTGAATTGGTTCGTTTGATAAAATGCGTCAAATGTCTCAACTTTTTCATTATCCAAGACTCATCTGTCCAAGACTCAAAGTTCTCCCATTGAACCAGTGTATCTGCTCAGGTGTCGACCTCATCACTTGACTCTGGTTTAAAATGACAAGGTTCGTCACCTTTAACACTCTCACTTCCTCGGAGTGTGACGTAAATTCAAATCAAATCACTCCGATGTTTTGTACCTAAAATATCTTGGATCGTTCTCAACGTGGATGTAGGCATCGTAGCTATCACAAATACAGATATAATTAAATAATATCTATTAATTGTGTAGCTTTAGTTTATCGTGAGAAGATAAACGTGGACTGGATTTATAAGAATTAAACACACTATTTTTCTGATTCCAATTAGAAGGGACCTAGGGAAGCTGGGACTTGAAGTAATTCGCAGGTGCATCCGCACAATTTCGGATTAATAAATATTTAAGAATTTTCTTCTAAAAGAAAAACTAGATTTAATGGAAATGAGCCCCGCGCGATACTGTCCAAGGAGTGATTCCCTTCTATGATATTTTGCGATAACTCTGTTTCGACATGCATTATTTATTTATTTTTTCCAATGGATCGGTGGATTGGTATTTTTAACTTTGCAGATCTATTACATTCCCCAGGAGCTGGAATCACATTTTAGTGTGGCACCATATAGGTGATACTAATTACCGCAAGTAAATTGAGTGCTCAGCTAATGCAAAATTTGTACTTAGAAATTTTATTTTACCGAGAGCATTGCCGCCAAATGGACACTCAAGGGATATTTTACATGCTGCATAATTATGTGACATGGATGCTGTCAATTTCTAGATTATGAAAATCCACCGACTTGAGCCGGGGTCGAACCTGCAACCTAAGGTGCAGAAGGCCAGTGACAAACCAGCTACGCCACCCAGCCGGAAAAATTCACATTATAAAATCAGCCTCATTAATATGTCATTTTTCCTTTGTAAGAAGCTGGTTTCAAAACATTAAAGAGAAACCCTAAATATGTTTTTAGACCTGCGAGATAGCGAACAAATATTTCAATAATCTTGCGATTTCTTAAAGGAAGTCTTCTGCTTTACTCGGATCCACTTTTTGGATATCTATCCGGAATCTTCAACTGAACTATTCTCCACTTAATCTCACTATACTCTTGGTAACTTCTTAATCACAGCATATAAACCTCTTGCCATCCTGTTGACTCTTTTCTCTCTCTTGTAACACTTCACTTCTATTAATATAAAAATATACATTTTCGTACATCCCAGTTCCTCCACACATGACGTGGTTCTCTCTCTTCTGCAAACGCCATGCAATATCCCAAGAGGTTGGTTAAGGGAAATGAGGGAGAGAGCCACTTACAGAGAGCCACTTACTTTTTGATTTGAATTTTCTGAATTCTTACCTCTCTCTGATGAAGTTTATAGTCTTTGGTAAACCCGGTTAATGCCTTCCCAGGTTTTTCTTTAGTGATATTTATCTATTTTCAACTCTCAAATCATTCTCATTTTTTTTGTTAAAAAATAGCAGATTGTCCATACATATGCCATTTGTGCAAACGAATTAACTACGTATCAATAATAAAAACAAAAGAACTGTGATAATCCCCCCTGGGGTGAATATCCCTTTGGGTATCAGCGTGAGCTAGAGGTGTAGAATTAACGGAAGGGCAAGACGTATACATTATCTTAATATAGCTTTATTAAGATATAAAACTTAATCCTTTAACAAATTAAATTTATATGAGAGAATCTACGGTGGAAAAACATACACAATATATCTATCTATCTATCTATCTATCTCTCTCTATATATATTACCGAATTGACCTAACTTGAACCACTATCAATAACTGACTCGCCTAAACACGATCCCAATATTATTACAGATCCTAATATTAAATAGTCAATCCTACCTCGCCGTAGTTTCAGTAACAATCACAACAATTCTAGATGAGGTCTTGCAATAACTTGAGTGCAATGGTATGCACCTTGATCAATGAATCTCTATCACTTATAATTACTGTTCTTCGCCACGTAACGTTATCTAGAATTTCTTCACTCTCGAACCATGAACTGTTTACATTCCTCTAATTGCCATTAATTCTGGTCCTAAAGAACCCAAATGACATGTTAAAGAAAAGACGCGTCAGCACGTCACAGAACGCATCCTGTTAGGATTTATTTTTTATTTAATATTAATAATATTATTTAAGTACAGTAACCAATGATGATATAATGGTCTGGGTATTGAAAAGAGATCGATTAATTAAATATTCTGGGAATACACAACGTGAACATACAAACAACTACAACAGTTTTTCATTTAAAGGATGGATTTCAATACTTAAAATTTTGAAAAAGTAATTCGTGAAAGTAGTTTTATTTAACACACAAACTTACTACATCAGTTATGTAAGCAATATAAGTTTCTATAATATTTCATTCTATTTAACGTTTGAAACACATAACAGAAATATCTGTTCAACAATGAAGACCGATGAAAACAGCAGCTGTGGTTACATTTGATATAGAAAGTTGGTATGATGAAAAAGAATTTATTTGAAAAAGAATCGTATCATTGGTACAGAAGCTTGAACGCTGCATAATACCCTGTACATGTCAAATTATTATAATTAATTGTTATTCAAACTTTTTTTCATTGACCTTAAAATATATATTTTTGGATTTATATTCTTAAATTTTTTAAAAAAATTAAAATTTTATTTAAATATAAAAATTTTAAAATCGTTTAAAGGGAGATTTATAATAAACCATTGTCAGAATATAATTTGTGTCTATTGTCCCATTGAAATTTTTAGTATATACTTGTTCTCATTAAACACTAGCTCATTTCTTATGGTATGGTAATACCCGCCATTAAATAAGTGCAATAATATTTCGTGCGGAAAGTAGTTACCAAAATAAACACATTTTAAGAAGCTTTTATACGACTGTGAATGTGTGCTAAAACTTTTACCCCAAATAAAAGATAAAAATGTAATCTATGAATGATTTTTCTTAAAGAAAATTGCATTTTTTTCTTTGTATCTATGCGAAAAAATATTTTCTCCTCACATACGGACTTTTCAAATTCTCAATTTCAAACCAAATGGGAAAAAGAATAGAAAAATAATAAAAATGAAAAATGACTACATCACACAGCAGTGACTTAAACTACCTGTGGCGTATATTCATTGGAATCAATATTTTCCATCATAGTACCACTTTTTCACAATGTGACTTAGCAATTCCGAACCATATTTTGACTCCATTCTCTGTGCTTCGAATTCCATATCAGATAATGCATAGCAGCAGATGGGCGTTAGATAAAGCTGCTAAAATACCCACTACTGGGCTTACATCTCAAGAAGGCACCGGAGAATATCATTTCCATTCTTTCGTAGGCAATATTTTTATACGAGATACTTACGACCACATGTTGCTTGGTGGATATATCTTCTAGCCACATGTGGATGGCACTTCTACGAAATTCGGATTTGTTATACTGAAAAGTGATGTCTTTGAGGATATATCGGTCTTTTACAATATGGTACTACATGTGTGATTATACTAAAAGTTCTTGAGATTCCGTCCCACTTTTTATCTCATCTTTTACTAGAACTAATATTCGTTTTTCTTTCATTCAAAAGATAGTCAGTGTTTCTTTATAGAATACTAAAGTGTTTCCAGAAATGTCTGATCCTTTTTCAATTCGAAGAACGTGATTTAAAAAGAATAGGACTTTCCCTTTTGGCATTTCATAGAGAAGATATTGTGTCAGGAATGCCGATTATTTTATTCTAAAATATCAATAGAGGATGAAGTGTGCGCGTTGAAGTCATGGTTTGGGAATTTGGAATGACATTTAGTTTTGGGGAGTGTAAAATAGTTTCGACGTTTTCTTGACTATTCTAAAAAGAATCTTCAATGAGTAAATACTAAATAAAAGAGAACATTGACCGAAATAGATCGATTAAATAATTCCATACTTCAAACACTTACAATAATTTTTAACCAGACGTTAGTGATATATATATTTTTTATTTCTAAAAAAGTTACTCTTCTCCATACAAATTTTAAATTAATTTATTAAACTCATTGATATGTGAGTTATTTAAACCCTAACTAGAATACTTTAAGCCCGTAAGTGATCATTCTACTTTTTTTGCCCTATAGTTTCCTAAAAGGGCACATTTTTTTTTAATTTGCATGTTATTAAACATAATACAAAAATGGAAGAATTGTATTTTAATTTTCAATTTTAAAGTTTTCACATTATTTCTTATTTTATATAGTGGAACACAAACCCCCTAAATGTTTGCTTTTTATAAGTATGATCTGCATGTTATGAAGCATGTTTCATACATCTTAATAGAATTTCTCTTAAACTTACAAAAACTTTCATGTACGTAACGCCTTTTTCAAACAATTGAGGATTTTGTGAGTGTGTTTGTGTGCATATATATGCACACACAGTTTGGAACATGATGCAATACTAAGTCATACATTGCAATGAGGATAGGGATAATAATGGTTCTTTTGGATGATCTTTCCAGTTTCATTTCTTCTCAAGCAACAAATTGCACATTGGCTTGCCAACCCCAAATTTTCAACTTTATCGTATATTCTCAAGAATATAAATTCCTGACTTCTATAAAAGAATCCCACTTTCACCCCAAAGGAAATCCCGGATGAAAAGTATTTCAGTGCCATAGACAAACTACATCTCTTAAAAACACACTAGCACTAATGATCTCACTATAAGAATTAAAAATATGTGCGAATCACACACAAAGATAGAAAGAACATTCAGTACTTTGCCCGTACAGCGTACGGGCAAAGTGGTTGTGGTAACAACTTTCGGTAGCCCAGTTAAGGGTATAAACGAGATCATGTGGAAAATAACGTGTAAAATATTAATTATTCAGAAATAAATTTAAAAATTCTGCAGAATTTTTTTTTAATATTTGGTTTCAAACAGTTTTGAAAAGAATATATATATATATATATATATATATATATATATATATATATTGAATAATTTTGTCCCTTGCTCCCCTGAACACAGTTTGTGATCCAGCTACAATAATTAAAATCTCAATGTCTCTACAAGCCGTGTGATGGATCTTCATTACGAATATCATATTGATTTTTCTCTGAACTAGATCGAATTACGTTTCTTACATAATTTATTAGGAATATTCTTTTCAATTTTTTCGAGCTGAAGTGAAGTAAAATAGTTTTGAGTTTTAAAGAAAATTTAAAATGTATAAGTAAAGAATTATGTATTTTATAGCCTCAAAATTTTGGCATAGTGTAAGTGTTTGAGATACCAACTTATTCGTGTGTTACCCTCTTTAACTTAATGAAGTGCAAAAAACATTCAGAAGTGCTTTTTCAGTAACTCATTATTAAGGTTTAATGTTTCATTAATTTAAATAAACGCTAAGCCTATAACTATGAACTATTAATGCAAATTTTAACTTTAAGACCACATAAATTAATTCGTTCTAAGATTAATTTCTTCAGAATTATTTTTTTTCAGTAGATGTCATTTATTTTTTTTAAATAATATTTTGATCATCCAAAGCATAAAAAGCCAAAATTTTTCAAAAATTTTAATAAATAATAACTCATATCATTTTATTATTTGGTAAAGTTATCACATTTTAAAGTGTAAATACAAACAGAAAAAATGTATATTAAGGATCATAGGAATTAATTTCATGAATAAATAATTATAAGGGAATTAGTTCAATATTCTAAGCAATTAAATACAAATTTATTTCTGATTTCCAGTTACAATGAAATGCAATTTGTTATAATTTTATTTGCATTAAGCATAAATAAAAACGTTAAATATTGTATCGTAACGATTTTCAGATCGTTTATTTTTTTTAAAAAGCTGACATAAAGCTTTCATACCTTAGATAAATCACAGAGTCTATTAGTAATTGCTGATTCAGCAAATCAAGTATTTTAAATATATTATATTAATTAAATCTATTTGAAATATTTCTAACATACAAAGAGCATTTTCTCAAACCATATTAGGAATCTGAAAACCCTTTCCCAAGAAAAAATCTAGCATGATTTGTTTATTTCATCGAATGAGCAATTTTTTAAAATATGTTATACCATATAGGTCATTTAACTCAGGACTTTTCAATCTGAGTTACCTTACCTGAATTTTTTCCTCTTCATAGGAAATAAATAACTTCGTTTGCAGATATACGAATTTAGAGTACCATTCCGAATTCCTTTCCCAAACTTATGGCGTAGTATAGTTTTCCAAATTAATTGAAATGAAGGAAGATCTTTACTGGTTCATTTACAAATATTTCCTTTCTTTCCAGTTAATTTTCAGCACATCTTTCTTTTTTGTGGTGTAGACAACTTTCTTCTCTCTATGGTTGCCCAAAAGATTTCTTTTTACCGCAATCGTCTTCCATTCGAAGGAAATTTAAAAATATCCCAGAAGATCGATATAATTTCCCCGCGATCGATTAGAATGAATAACTGCTCGTTAAAAGCAATTATCATTCTTTTTTTTAACTCACTTAACACTTTTCCCTGCCCATCCTTAAGAAGACGAGAATTCTTCTCTGATTTTAAAAATTAACCTACGAGAAAAGATTTATGATTTAAAAGGTCACAAAATTCTCATTTCAAAGTCCTGTGTATTTCTATTAATTTTCAGTAGTATAAGAATTTAGTCACAGTTTCACACCATGAAATATATAATTTAAGTAAGCATTAAATTCACATTATATAATATAATGTACATGCTGAGCAATCATATTTCACATTGGTTTTTCCAAACAAAAAAATTTAGCTCTTAGTTTATATACAAAAGTATATTACTTTTTTATTATACAGGGAAAAATTAATTATTAATCATAAATCCTTTAAAATAAATTATTTAAGTAATAACTGTTCTTGCATCAGTATCTACACATACAATGGGCTCATGATTTGTAGTAAATGTTAAAATTTCAGACTTAATGCACTTAATGCATTGTATATATTTATGCGCCTTGAATTTTTGATTCTGAAGTAATAACAAGTCTCTGAGGATGTTCCTTTAAGCTTTTCAGCCACATATTCTGTCATAATATTTTGAAAAAGAACGTACTTTTGTGATATAGAGGCATAAAAATAAAACCTATCCGATGAATTAAATTCAAAGAAACAGACTTAAAATATATTTTTATGTTTAAATGTGCGCTTTTTATTAGTTTACAAACCTGTACAGAATGTAATTTAGACAAACAAAAAATTGAATTATGGAAGGAAAGTAGTAATCTCCACTTATAGGTATGCGGTAGAAACGCTGAAAGAAATGCATATTTCTAGTATTATTATAACCATTTTTAATTTGTTTTGCTTGTGAAAAAGGTTTTATGGTCCACATGAATACCTTTTGTTAAATGTAAGCTAAATTTAATATTTATCTATGTGTCTGTATGCTTAGGTATGCATAGATAGTTTTTCTCACAATTTAATACAATAAATTTTTAGACAATAATGTAGTAGTATAAAAGAAATAATTATTTAACAAAAGAAACTGTATAAAACCTCTCTAGAACCACATTGAGAAACCACTTATCTCTAAAAAAAATACATAATTTTTAAATTTTTATATACGATAAATCCATTATCTTTTCTCTCAATTTCCTTTCCTAATGTATTATTCCTTATGTTTAAAGAATAAACTATTGTATTAAAAATGATTTTTTTCATATAAATTTAAAGAACTCTCAATGGGGCTTTTCTAGTCAACATAAAACTAAGAAATTTAAGAGTTAGTTTGCATATAGTATTTTCAAATGCATATACCCTGAATCCTTTCACATGCTTAAAAACTAAGTCTAAAAGAAGAAAAAGCTTTACAAATGTATGCAGGTCCCATAATAGGATAGTCTACGTTTTTCAAGGTAAAATTTTTTCAAGTATGTGAGTGGCTTTAGCCAGACATTTTATATGACACACACAAGAATTATAAACCCTTGAATACATATTCCAGACAAGATATGTTTGATAAGAGCCAAGAGAAAGGGATATTATAGGTTTTATTTTGTTAAAATTGTTAGATTTTTTTCTACATTCTAATATATTTTTGTTCGATTATACTGTCTTCGAGTTACTTTTTTGAAAGGTAAAGCAGATAACGATGGGAAGAATAAATAGATAAGAAGAATACAGAATTTTAAATTTGAATATATATTTTATTATATCGATTGTGCAGGATTTATTCTCAAAAGTATATTCCGAAAAGAGAGAGAAAGGAAGATGCTGCCTTTATTTACCTGTTTGTACATGCAAAGTATGTACAATCGACCCCCAATTTAACTAACCCCTATTTAACGAATTAATGATTTTTTTCTTTCCCCCGATTAAAATGGAGACAGAAGCCCATTTTTAACGAATAATAAACCCCGAATTGATAAATTATTTCTTCAACCGAACTTATTTTTTTAGTCAGTTTGGATTAGAAAACTTGGACTTTTCAATTGATATCCTTTTTGTCCACAATAGAAAAAGGCTTCTTGAATGAAGAAAATATTCGACAGTGAAGAGTGCAAACCATTATTATATTTTACAGGAGTAGATGAGTCATTAGTGTAACCTATCACGTCAGTTTTGATTAGGACAGGAAATTTCTTTATCTCACCGTACTCCACAACACATGGGATATTTTAAGAGATTTTATTTCTCTCTTTCTTGAAAGAAATGAGATTTATTATACTTACAGTTTTGCAGAAAATTTTATTTTTGAAAGTTGGTGAATCACTTCAGATTGTCGAGAACGAATGCGTAGCAGAAATTGATTTTGAAATTCTTAACACACACACACACACACGCGCGCACACACACACACACACGCACACACACACACAAACATTTACTTTTTTAATTCATGACATTTCTTGGAAACTGTGAAAACATACCTTACGCAGTAGGATATAAAGGACGTAGTATTTTGTACTTTGCATAAAGTCGAAAAAAGACTCTTTCCGAGTCTGGAATCAAAAAGATTGCCAAACGTTTGTTAGTATTTTAAAATTTCCAAGTAATTAGTGGGTAATAATTCACTGATAGCATTTTTAGATTATGAATAAAAAGTATGTAGTTTCTAACTATGGATATTTTGTGTAGTTGCTTATTATAGAACTTCCAAAAAGTGTGCAAACACATCCTGTTTTTTTTTTACCTTGATATTAAGAATAACGCCGATTTAATGAATATAAAATGGTCGGTTCCGATAAATTCTTTAAATCGGGGTTGAGCTGTATTTTATTGAATTTTTTATTTTTCAAAATACTTTTTTTTTAATTTTCTTCTTTCTACTCATTCATGGAGAATATTTTGTAAATGTTGTATCTATTCCATGCAGATTTAATAGCTAGATAGCTAGTTATAGCTATCAGAAAATTCTACTCAAAATAAAATATATCTATTCCCCTGGAGCAATATAAATGGGAGACGCCTGGGACATCTCCAAAAATTTCTGGAAATTTGTTTTCCTTTATTTTAATAAATAAGATATGACTGTTTTATATTCGATAAAATTATTAACAGATTTTATAGATTTTCTAGCAAACAGTAAAAAGAGTTTCGTCTGCAGATAAGAATATAAAATTAATTAGATATAATTCCTAATTATACTCTGTCCAACTTCGTCCATTGGCCATTATTTAAGACTATGATGCCTGTCACTAACAGATCTCGTGTTGCTTCTGAGTACGATGTTAATAAAGATTCAAACAACGTTAGTATATAAATAATTTTACTAACACAAAAATGTTAGAAAGAATTATAAAAAAAACAATTCTTATTTAATCCATTATTAATTAAAAACCTATTAGATTATACTAAATTTTTATCAGTATTATAATAATAACATTAGGATCAACGACATTATTTAAAAAAATATTGGTATGGCATGTGAAGTCGCTCGACTTCAATTCTGAAGAGAACGCTCGGGATGCATTGGAGGGTCCATTGTGATCTGTCAACACTTTCCCAGGACTATTCCGGCGCTAGTATCGTCACTTTTGGAAGAATGGGAGTTGAAGCCACAATCGTTGATCAACACCCCCCACTAACAGTATTAGGGTTCTTTGTGATGCATGTAATGCTGTACAAATTGGCTACATCCCTTTACCGCCGTATTCAATGCTAACAGGACCGACGGTCCAAGGAAGAAAACCAGTTTTCGCCGTAAGTTCATTCCCCCGCAAGTTCAGTCAGATGTTTCTGACAGGGCTCAAAGTTCGGTTAGATTTAATCGCAGTAATCGCACTTTTAACGAGTCCTATTCGCGATTCCCACTAATCATCTTGGGAAACCTCTTAACTGTTGTATGATTATAAAATCGCTTTTCGTATTGGAATCGAGATTTATGCAAATGTGAGTTGATATTTAAAGTCAAGAGAAGTGAGAGAGGTAGTCGCGCGCGCGCGCGATGGTAGTCAGGATGATACTAAAGTTAACTCTCTAGCTTCAGTATCATCCCGAGTACCGTCAACTTCAATTATTATAGAGTTATAATAATTGAAGCTGTCAGAGTTTTAGGTAGAAGATCTGAGATTCCTACAGGAAAAGGTCACCAATGCTGCGGAATTAATTACTAAAGTTAAGTAATTTAATAATTATTATTTAGGCCGTTATTTAAGTTGACGCTCTCCTTGTTTAAGCTAAAATTTATAGTAAATTGTTACGTAAAATAAAGATGTTGATTTTATTAAAATGTTTCTTCAATGCATCTGAATTCACAAGTGACATCAGGGTTGCGACACAGTCACGGGTTCTATTTTGGGCAATGAAGTTGCAAACTCATCTCATTGGTTATAAGTAAATGGAGTTAAAATAATGGTGGTGAAAGGAAATTTTAATAGGCAGTTTGTTTTCTCAATTGACCTCTGTTACTTAACTTCAGGTTTTATAGCCCAGTTCAGCTAGCGGTATGTACGGCAGTGAATAATCTGACCAATCTGGCATTGTGATGTATTATTATATCTTGTCCAATGTTGCTTTTACTCTTGCTTATCACCATACTTATAACTTATGTGTTTTTTTTTATCTACTATTGTTTGCCCCTTAGTCTATGTTTACCAAACTCCTAATCATTAAATTAACTTTTTTTTTCAGTTTTTTTTTTCATGTTTGTAACATTAGTTTTAGACACCAGTGCTTATTCGTAGTTTTTTTTAAATATGAAATAACTGTCTATCATTGTTTTTAATACACAAAATTGCCGCAAAATTACTTGGCTAGTAAATGAGTGGGCTCGCGGGTTCGAGTCAAGGATTTTCTTCGGGAGAAAAAGTCGGACTTCCGCCTGCAATGGATTCCCGTCTAGAATGGAAAGTAGTGCATCCCTTCATGTTATATTCTGGGATCATCATGTGTAATAAATATCTATATTCTTCTGTTTGTATTGTAGGTTTCTGTTCTTCCACTTGTAATTCATATGTATCCCAGGAGAAAAACACACGGCAACAACAACAAGAGCAACAATAAACAAAATTTCAATGCTTAGTTTTTTTTTTTATCTGATTGAATTTTTTGACCTTTTAATACTATTTTTAAAAGCAAATTAAAACGTGTTTACAGGAATTTCCAAATGTATAGAGATAAAAAGATAAAGCAATATTTGTGATTGTTTTATGTTTCCTAAGTCATGCATTATATTCATGTTTATTTTACTCTTAACTAGTTTTTCAGATTTCAAAAAAATATATTTACTCTTTCCACTTGAAAGTGCAGTTAGAATTATTAGTAGTAGTGTAGACACTCATTTTATTTGAGTTCTTTTTAAATGACGCTTTCTTTTCTCTTTAAAGCAGTTTTATTCACTTGATCAATTTTATTCAATTGATTCCCATTTAAATTTGAAACAAAAAATGAACAAAATAAGCAAATTAATTTAAGGAACTAATATTTGGTACGTAGATTGCTATTAATTGAGAAGAGTTATTAATTAGTTTCATTGCGTCTTTCAATTTTATTTTTCAAGCACTGATATTGACTTGGAAAAGTTAATTTTTTAGGTAAATCTGCCTAGTTTATTCACAATTAAAAACGATAAAATGGCGTCAAATTAATAAGGAGTATATTTGATAAAAGAAATGGGATGGAAACTATTTGCGATAAAAATAATTTCACGCTCCAAAAAATATAAAAATTAGTAAGTATATTAAGTAAACAAAAATGAAAGATAAATACTTTAAGCAAACAGCGTAGAAATTGTTGGCACTTCAAATGACGGGAGACGTTTTTTTTTCCTTTAAGGAAAAAAAAAATCTGAGAGAACAGGAAAATTTAACAGATACTGAAGCTTGTGTTAACTTAGAAGTAGTAAAAATCATAAAATATATATGTTGAAAATGACTATATACAGAACACAAAAAGTAGAGAGAAATCAGTTAACTATTAGAAAACAAAACCAAATTTAATTTCAAAACTTATTAAAGGATTAGCGAAGCATCATTCCAAAACATATTTGTCAGATGAGAGAAATAATAATCAAAAAGAAAAATTAATTAATTTTCTTTCAGAAGTATTCAACATAAAGAAAACCAAACTTTGTAATATCTGCATTTAAATTTTTGATTCCTGATATTATTCTGTGCGTACACAAGTTGTCAAATTAAAGTTAATTAAATTTTAATTTACGAAAGAAATTGTCAAATTAATTCGAACTGTTTCATGTATAACATAATGTAAATAGAGTAACTTTAAAGTGATAATTTGGAAACACCTTTTTCAGTACTTTTCTTTCAAATCGCGTTATGCATTTCAAATTAGAGACCGCAAGAGCAGATAAGTATCATACAACAGGCAATTTGAATTACGTTATCCCAATTAAAATGGATATTTAATTTTTGAGACTATGTAAATGTTGTTTCTAAAGAGGATTAAAGAACAAAAAAAAATATATTGAGAGCTTAGAAAAGTTGATTAATTAATTTTGAGAAGCTGTTGTTTTTTGATCATTTTCAAAATTGTTAAGACGATATTTAATTATTATTTTAAGTTATTATAGAGAAAAACAGATACTACAGATATATGTTAAGTGTAATTTATATTTATATCACTATGCTAAATTAAAAGCTAATCTCTAATAAATTCAAGTGGCCGTGGTAATCGAGTGGGCAGGGTCACGAACTCTTGGCTGACATTTGTCGAGTTTCGGTTTCGAGTCCTGGTGCCAATGAAGACCCGTCGTATAGAGGGGTTGGTTCACATTAAAATATGTCAAAGTCCTCACTTTGGCAGGGTGTAGAAATTAGGAAAGAGTGGTGCTAGCTTAGTGTCACCCTCATCACTTGAACGGGGCTCAAAATTTCGAAATTCGTCACAAACAGCCCTCTTGTGGTCTCAGCGCATGATATTTATAAACATTCTCTCACTAATAAATTCAAAGGTTTTTAGCGAATAGCATGGTTGCGTTAATAGAGTTTAAATATATATACGCTGAAAAAAGTAAGCGGTTGAAAATTATATATAAGAGAGATAGATAGACATAGTTATAAACCTAAGTATAACTAGTCAGAACAATAAGAAATATTAGCCATAGTAGTATAACAGCAAACTCTTGGCTTTAGGAACCAAGATTGCCAGTTTAAACATGTTTTTTGGCCAGCCAACCTTCACCTGTAATTTGCCTACATCACTAGGTCATAGGGTAAAGATGAATTATAAATGTGTAATTATTACCAAATAAAATACACTAGTTTTAATAGTATGTAACCATAAAAGTTAATAGATTACTTACTAATATTGAGTTAAGAATATCAGTGTTATATATCTTTGTTGCTCAATAAGTAATTATTTAATAATATAACTTCCATGCCTGACTCTAATGATCGGACTGAATCTTATGACTTATTAATGCTATTTTTAGCAGTAAATTAAAACATGTACACACACAATAATTGTCAAAGATAGTGAGAGAAAAACAAACTAATAATTATAATTATTTCATGTTTCCTAAATAATATATTCTAAATATACCATTTGAAAAGCTAATGTAATAGAGAATGGTAGCTAAATTTCCGAGGCTCGAGTTGCTTAAGGTATCCGACTACCCTAAAACCATGATTTTTTTCAAAAATTGGCAAATTTTTTTATGACTTTATGTTATAGACCATTTTATTAACTTAATAACAAAAAAAATACCAAGTACTTCATTTTCCCTCCACTAGAACAAAAACTACAAGCGTTTTAGTAAAAGCAAATGCCATAAATTTACACAAGATGTCAAACTTTGAAATGCGTTTTACTCGAAATGTGTTTTTTTCGAAAAACTCAAACGGGGACCACGATTGCTCAAAAAGTTTTGAAAATAATTAGCTGAAATTTTTTGCTTATGTTCTGCATAACAGTAGAAGTTTTTTGATTTTCAGATTTATCAATAACTGTTTTATTTCAAAATTTGCAGTTCTTTATGTGAATAAAGTCAATGTTTTTGTAAGCAATTTCGTATAATGACTTAGATAAAGTGCTCTAGTTTTTGTAAAAATTAAAATATCTCTTATCATGAAGATCACTTCAAACAGGAATAACAACGTAACACATCAAAATTGAGAATTTGTTCATAAAATCTTTGTAGAGAGCGGGCCCCGTTTATGTAATTTTTTGTACATTTTTACTAGTTTTTTCCCATTTTAATAATAATAAATTTTTTTTTCTTTTACCAATTTTAGGATTTTTTTCTTAAAATATACTAAATAAATATAAAAATCTCAAAAAGATCTCCATATCTCCTTTTTTTCAAAAAAAAGTTGTCGCAAGTAGTCGGATACCTTAAAAAACAAGCAAGAATTTCATACTCGTGAAAATTCCACAAAAGAGTTTTCAGCATACTGTAGGGTGGAGCACTAATGAGGATTGACTAGACTATAAATAACTTTTACAGTCTTTCTAAAACGTTAATATTGTGCTAAAGAAGTCAGTTATATATATTAGTATAGAAGGACAGCTTTAAACTTACGATTACCTCATAATATTTAGAAACTTATTATATCTTAACCCATGATAAATTCGAGTCGATTCAATAACTCCGAAGCCCATTCATTTCCTTTTGCTTAAGACAACTCCTGGTCGAATCTTCTGTGAGACTTCTTATCATTTCAGAAGCCAACACATCTAGGTTAATTCATTTAGTCATAGGAATTCTTCGCGCGTCCATCTGATAGAAAAACACAAAATACCTGTGCCTTATCAGCTCTCTATCTCACCGCTGCCCCACCAAAAACTATAAAAGCTCTCAACCCGGCCGGGCGAGCCCCAGAATTAAACCAGAAACGCCCCCTTGCAGAAAAAAAACATTAAAAAAACCAAAAATAAAACACCCACATAAAGGTCATAGTCTGTCCCACCCAATAGAACAAATATAAAAAAAGCCAAAGTAGTGAGTAAGATAAATTACATGGTAGAGGGGGATTGTAGTGGAGCTTTTATTTATTTGTTTTCAAGTTGGACTCGAATGTTTTATGCACTTGCACACTCCAACCGAAAAGCAATTAGAAATCGCAGTAGGGTGCGCGTGTCTAGTGGGACTTGGTTTTCGCATTAGGACACCTAATCCACGGCCGAAGACCACCAATCAAGTTAAGGCCCGGTAGTTAACTTATGCGCTGTCTTTTATGAATAGGCATTACTGTGAGCTATATACAATGTTTAGTTCAGAGTTGATACATGGTTAACGGTTTAGATATGCTATAATTGACCTTGGTCAAAGAATACTGAAGACTAAAACGAATGACCTTGAATATGTTTTACTATCGACTTTTGCTAATCAAAAATAATTCGCTTTACTTTATCAAAGTAAGTAGTAAGCCTAATTTGCTTTGAGAGTGATTAATCAAATCCACATCTACTTGTTAACAAGATATTTATTTGCATAAATGTATGTGATGAATTTAACGGAAAGACAGCCATATTTTAACTTTCTTCAATTTGGAGAGAAAAAATTAAAACAAATAGAAAAAAAAAGAATAGAACTGCGGCTAACTATAATTGCTATTTAAAGCAGGAATAAAACATTTCATAACGTTTCTAGTTTCAAATATGGATTGAACAAATGGTCGTAAAACGAGTTTAGTGATCAATTATGTTGACGTTCTTATTCTAACTAAGACTGTCTTGTGGGAAAAATAGAATTGAGATTCAAAGCCGAAGAAAAAGAGCTCCTCAAAAGAAAAGTGTCATCCTCGTTTTACTCGTGGCACAAAAATGTACTTGGTTTGACACTCCTCGAATGGGGTTAATTGAGGCGATAATTCAAAGCAACTTGTCCTACGAGATACAGATTTAATGTATGATAGATTACTTTAAAAATAATTCATAAGAAATGAAAGAAGTCCTATGAAAAACAGAGTTTATATATGTTTTTGCTGTTGTCGTGCCTTAAGGAAAGTTTTCAGAGACTGAGACAGGTTGGACTTCTAAATGTACGCCTGTCGTTGGCCGTAGCCTTGAGCACCATGCACGATTAACTTGGTTCCACCCCAATTTAGTGGAAGAACACCCTGGGGGTCAGGGGCCTCTCACCTCTCTTCCCCTTTCACCAACTTCACGAGAGGACTTGTGGTTCGACGGATATCTAGAGTACCTCAGGACGTAGAGGCACTGTACATTTACAAACATCCATGTCTTCTCCGGGATTCAAACCCAAGCCCTACGGCTCATCAATCAGCGTCACTAACCACTATATGGGATGATCAATGTAGTTTACATATGATAGATTAATTTATTTAAGAAAGATAATTTATCCGATTTTGTAATTTAGTAATTATTAAGTTTAAGATTATTTGACTAAAAAAAGACACATACACACACTATTCTTTTTAATATACATATTTTACGCAAATTGTTTTGTTATATTTTGAAAATGCTTTTACTGCTAGACTTTCTCACAACATAATATATATCAGAGCCCCCAAAGTTAAAACAAGATACTAATAAAATATGCTAGGGATTTTTTTCCGCGTGTATGTTTTGTTTTAAATGTTTACATATTAACCATGTTTTGCTTTGAAAGAAATACATAATTGTGTGTGGACTTAACTATATATGTTTTGCATTACCACAAATTCCTTTTATGATGGAATAAATTTTATATAAATTATTAGTCTGCATATAGATACACTATTCGAAAAATAAAATGTATTGAGCCTTTCATGAGGGCATTATGCTTGAATTATATTTACAGCTAAATTAATATCACTAAAATCACATTTCTAAATAAAACCTTTTGCTAGTGAAATTTTTTGTGTCTATACATTTAGTCTCCTTTAAGTTATAATATATATATATATATATATATATAACGATTTGTAAACGAATCTCTGAAACAATAATTTATATATAGATATCTTAGAAAGTATGTATGGAATGTGAAGTATTCACTATTAGGAAAATCTCATTTTTCAGAAACATTGTGAAAATTCTGTAATTGTTATTAGAAAAGACATGTGAGCGCTTTTAGTGAAGAACAAACAGCATTTTTTAAAGAAGAATGATAAAAAGGTGAAACTTTTGATAAAAACGTTATTGGTAAAATATTGTAATGATTTCAGAATTGACAAAGAAATGGAAGAATGTTTTTGCGATTTATTTGAAACAGAATTATGAATTTTTTTTATACACTGCGAATAATAGAGAAGACAGGAAAAAAGTTATATTTATCTTCCTTTGTTTGTTATTTTGTTTACCCAGACATTGTTTTCTATTTTTGTGAGTTACTTTATGTATTCAAAGAAGTAAAATACATTGTTTACTACATTATTCAATTTTGTATTTGCTCAAAAAAATTCTTCTTCTTTTCGAAACGAATTGTGAGCTGTTCTTTTTTTACCAGCATCAAAGGCAGGTAATGGTAAACACAATTTATTGTTAAATTTAGCTCGTATTATAGAAAGTGGAAATCGCAAAATCACGTTTTTAAATACAATAAAAACATTTTATTAATAGTGATGAACCTCCAGTATTAACAAGTATTGTCCTAGAATGATATAAGCCCAATTATAAATATATTTAATGCATTAATTTAGAGTTTAATGTTATTAATACGAGGTTTTATGTTGATATTTTTTCGGCTACTTAGAATCAGTTAATGTATGAAGGGAACCATTTGCATTTTTCTCTCTCTGAAATTCGTAAAATTGCAGAATTACATTAAAATGTGAATATGCCTTGACTTGTTTCACTGAAATAGTAGAAATATCGAACTAACTAACAAGCGAGAGGAAATCAGGAGAAGAAAAATATAATTTCTCGATGTGTTCCTTAAATATTCTAGATACGTACCAGTACTTCAAACTTATATATAAGATGAAGAAAAGTCTACGTTTGAATTAACACTTTAACTAACGCATTATGATTTACTGCAGTTTTTTTCAAGCAATATTTTTTTGAACCACTACATTGAAAATTAAGGGATATACATAAGCAAAGTACTAAACTTTCAGAAATTTAATTAGTTAGAGACAAGTAATTAATTAAAGATATTCAGCTTTAAAATTAACTATGCTCACTTAAAATAAGTAGTCAAATCATTTTCTAAGGTCTTCATTAACATACAAAAAATAAGACACTTGCCTTATTTCGTAACGAAAATGACAATCTTCGCAATACGTGGGAAACGCTGTCAGCTGAAAATGCAATTTCTGCTATAAAACTATTCGCCTTCTCCCCTAAAATACTCATCATAGAACCCGTGCTGCCATGTATCTTGGAAGAGCGGATTTAAAAAATATTCCTGCTAAGTACCATCAGGGTATCCGTAAAAATGGTTATTCTATGTAATTTTAAAGTGAGTGGTACTTTTAAGTACCGTCGGTAGATGGATGGTTAAAATACTTGATAACAGCCTTTAACATAACTATCCTGTAAAAATTCTCTACTCTGATTCTGAAAAAGGTTTAATGCTGAATGTGGCAATGAAGTTTTTAAAATCATTGAGCAATGAAATATTGTATGCATACCTCTAAGATAATTTATATATTATTTCGGTGTAATAATTATATTAATTCATTTACTCTGGGAATATATGCTCTAGGTAGTATTATTTAATTGAAATGACTATAAGTATTTAGTAAATTATATATAAAGCAAAAATATGCAATATTTTTTACTTTACATCGTTTTTTAGATGCTAAAATTTGATCTAATTCAAAGTAACTACATAATTGCCAATTTATTTATTAATTATAATCAGGGTCGGACCGTGACTTTTGGGGGCCCTGGGCTAACAATATCTGAGGGGGGCCCTAAATAATTAAAGTTTTTGCCATTTTCCTAAAAACAATTTTTGTGAGGGAAAATTTAAAATATATGAAATTTAAGGATTTCTTTTTATTTCAAACAACATAAATACATCATAAACAATAACATAATTTAGAAAATTTTTTTTTACTCTTTTGTGTCGCAAATTCTTTTATTTTCCCATCCAATTTTAAGTCTTTGGTGAGATCAGTATTAATACAAAGAAGTAATAAATAATTAAGCCTAGTATTTGTCATTGTTCTATATTTGTTTTCTATAAAGGACATTTCAGAGAACGCACGCTCCGATTCAAACTAGTAATAAGGAGCGTTAGAAAAATCTTTAAAATGGTACACAAATTTGGAAAAGCGTCAACAAGTTTCTTTTCAAAAATTACATTGAACATATCTCTACAAGTATAGAACTCTAGCTCAGTTTGTTTTAGATAAGTTTTGAATTGAACACCTTCATTTACTAAATGTTGGTCTACGTCATCTGATTAGTAAACAATAATAGCGCGTGCATTCTCCAGGTCGACGTTCTTCTTACTTTGAGATCTGGCAAATCCATCAAAAACTTTAATTTCTTACTATATTCTTCTATTTAAATCAAGGATTAGCTTGCCTAACGCAACACACGCACAATAAGCGTGTCTCTTTTAAAGTTTTCTGTCCCATACACAGCTTTTTCTGTGGATTTATCTGCTAATTTTGAAACAACCCGTCTCTCGTTCACAACGCTATGTTCTGTTTCTATACTAGGACTTAATTTTTTGGCTGCGTCTTGATACTCCTTTAGTTTTTGATATGATTCATGCCGTACATTGCTTATAAACGTTTTTTAAATAACATAATTAAGTTATTCCCTTCACAGATGTCGAAACCAGGATCCTGTAATTTTTTTGTTAACTGAATTAAAGCTTTATAAAATTTCTTCCCAAAATATAATTTTAAAATGGCAGTTTCAAGTTTTGTTAATCTATTAAATAAATTTACTTCCTTTTTTTCTAAAATCAATTTTCTCATCTCGTTGTCACTAAATGTCTTAAGAATATTGATATTACCATAATTATCTTTTAAGGCTTCAACAGCGTCGTAAAGACAAGACCATCTGGTCTGACTTAAACTTTTTAAAGTAAATTTCAGTTTAATTTCATGATTTAGAAGTTCTCACCTATGGGTCGAAGCAGGAAAAAAAACATTAATTGGTTTCAATAAACCAGATGCTCTCAAACTTTTCATCTCATAGACCTCTTGCCATGTTTTTCGGTTTTGGGGTCACCCCAGCTTACCTAATATAGAATTTTTGTAAATTATCAGCTTAAATGTCTTTTTGACTGATGCTATAGAACTACTTAAGAGGACTGGGTACCCTAAAAATCACAAAACTATCGTTTTTTTATTTTCATTTAATCTTATTCTTTGCATTATTATCTTCACTTGTGCATGTCGGAAAGTTAGAAGTTGAATAAAACTTCATTTGAAAACAAATTAGGCAATTCAGCCACACCCCCATTTTAGAAAAAAAAGTTAAAAAATGCGTTATGATAAAAAAATCAATTTTATAAATAGAAATAATAACTATAAAAAAGAATGTGTAGTATTAAAAGCAGAATATTTCCGAGGCAATACAATAATGTAATTTTTCTTCCTTGTGAAATGTGTGCATGTAAAATTTTTAAATTAAGGCATTTTATATTAATAATTTTATAATTTAAGTTCTTATTCCTGATATATTTTTCATACAAATGTAATACTTTAATATTATAAGAAGAAAAACAGCTAAAATTTCTGTCGTGACAAAAAAAAATGTTTTTTTTAAGTTTTTCTTGGGTTTTCTTGTGCAATTAGTACTCTCTAAAAGTTGATCATTTATAAAAATGTGTGGGTCGAAAACATATGAAAATGCAATTATTTTAAAGAAAAACGTATAAGTAATATCTTAATGTGGTATTTTAAGTTTAATTAATCTTATAATAATTATTTTTTCAGAATTATAAACTTTTAAGTGGTTTTTCTCAGTTTGTGTTTTTCGAAACCTTAGTGCATTCAAAATGCTACTCCTTCGACATTTATTTATCAATCACTTCAATTTTTTTCCTGCGTGTTAAAATTAAAGCAAGTAATAAAATTAGGGATCCGTTTTGCTATAAACTGAATACTTTTTTTAAAAAAAATAAAATGTAAGACATGTTGGCTTTTTCGTTGATTTTTAGCCTGTATATCAACATTTTATTTTTTTTCTCGAAAACGAATGAAGTTATTCTAAAATCGATCCCTAAAGTTGTTAAGAACATCCATAAGAATGTTATAAAAAGTTTCAGGTCAAAAATTAATTTTTACAAAAGGGTAGGATTTTAAAATTTTCCCAATTTTCTTCAAAAATTTAAATTTTTAAAATTGTGTGAATAATATATGAAAATTTTCATCTGGTAACATTTTCTTGAATAGAAAAATTGTATAAAATGTTAAAATATAATTTTTAAATACGTAAATAAAGAAGTTTGCTCAAAGGGTGCCAAGTCCCCTTAACTAAAAGATTTAAATGTCTAACTGAAATGTCTAGCGAAGTATGGTGTTTAAAACTTAAGAAACTCATGCTAAGTAAATTAAAATTTAATTGATACCAATTGAACAAATTTTTTATTAAGAGAAGGATGAACCTGGTGCTTCAATAACTAATTTTCAACTTTTGGCATCACTCTCGGCAGGTATAACCCGAAATCTCCTCGGTTAGTAGTGTCCAGTCCATTTCTTTCTTTTTTTCGAGCTTAGCAACCGCACTGAAACACCTTTTCACTAGGAAAAGCAATTAAATACTCCATAATGCGGGATAAATAGCAGGCATGTCTTTTTAAACCCAAAATTGCTGACAACCGTTTTTAAACTTTACTTTAAGATCTCAATTACTGCCCATTTCGATCAGTTCCTCTTGTAATATGACATTTTTTTTATTACTAGGACCATACGTGTTTATTGCCTACTGTGGTAATTACCATAGTCAAAGCATTCTCAAATCTAGTTTCAGAATCTGAATAAAGGGCGTCTAAATGTTGAACGTAAATTAAAACGCCATTTTCTTAGCAGATTATCCGTGGTCAATTGACAAACTGGAAAAATTCGAGAAGTTGTGGCGGTTTGCTTCTGAGTAATCCCTAAGGTGAAATATGTGTGAACCTTCCCTAACCGATGGGGGGATTCAGTCAGTCTGTAACTTACTTTGGCCGATAACGAAACCCCCGAAACCGGTGGGTGTGCCTACTCGCAAAATAGTAATTTTCAATTTATATTTAATTGTTTGTGTGTCGTGTGTGTTGTCATATATAATAAATGTTTCAAAAAACCTGATATTTTATGGAAATTTAAGTGGAATATAGGTTGAAAGTGAACTGATTTTTGAATTGATTGTATAATCCTTTTTCTTGGATGAATTACGACTCATAGTGAGGAGCTGAGAATAGATGTAGGCATATTTTCTTTGTTCAAATTTATTGATTTATTGAATTGTTTAAATTTAAAAATGGAACTTGAAAGGTTAAAAGAGAAAATGAAAGTTTTAAGGATGTCTTTTACTAAGCATTTAACAAAAATAGAATTTACTTTAAGTAAGGCAATTTCTGCGGAATTTAATAAAGAGGCACAACTTGAGGAGCTTTTGAGCTTAAAGTCTCAGCTCACTGAAAAATTAAATGAGTTGATTAAAGCGGATGAGAATATACAATTGCAAATTAAAACAAGTGAAATGGCAGCTGGCATATCATCTTGCGAAGAATATTAAGATAGAGGTATAGATTTAAAAACTAAACTGCATAGACAAATAGAAATATTATCTGAGAGACAGGAAATTAGACAAGCAGGGGGGTCCAAGCACAGTTAATAGGGATAATACTATTTCTTTTAGAAACGAATCTAAAACTGTTAAATTGCCTAAGCTAAACATACACACCTTTCAAGGTGATTGTAGTCAATTTCTAGACTTTTGGAATTCTTTTGAAGTTGCGATTCATAACAATGATTCGTTAACTAAAGATGAAAAGTTTACGTATCTAAAAACATATCTTGAAGGAATTGCTTTAAATGCAGTTTCGGGATTTTCGCTAACAGATCAAAATTATGATGCATTGATAAAACTATTAAAAGGAAGGTTTGGGTCGAACAGATATAATAATTTCATCTCATATGCATAAACTTGTATTAATTGATCCTGTAAAATCATGTTTTAATGTAACAGGTTTAAGAAAAATGTATGATTCAATAGAAACGCAGATTAGATCAGTACAACCGCTGGGTGGGGCTACAGGTATATATAGTAATTTATTGAGTTCGGTAATTTTACAAAAGTTGCCCGAAGAATTAAATTTAGATTATAATCGTCAACGTGAAACAGATGAATTATTTGATATCAATATGATTTAGTAGAATTCTCAAGAAAGGAAGTAGAATGTAGAGAAGCTTCGTTAATGTTAGCTAACCCTAAAAGTTCTAATACAAGAGAATATTCTTTTAAAAACAAAACGGGTCGAAGTTATCAGTATAAATCTAACTATTCGAATACAGAAAATAATGATTTTGCTGGCATTAAATGTAGTACCGCCGCTTTAGCCACGCATGTATAGGTTCATATCAACATAAACATGAATTCAATCGGAAATTTGTTCCGCGGCGAAACTTCCCTACTTCTTCCGCTGATAGATTTGTAAAGATTCAAAGTTGTATATTCTGCCCTCAAAATCATATGAGTCATGATTGCTCGCTTAGTACTTTTGAAAAGAAAAAAGCATTAATGGCTAAAAGGAGATGTTTCATTTGTTTTCTGAATCATATAAGAAAGTTTTGCAATAATAATTATCAAAAATGTAAAATGTGTGCTTCCTTTTCGCATAACTCGTTGATTTGCGAAGATGGGCAAAGAGCAACGGGTGGTCTTTTAGTGACACCTGCGATGGGGGTTCAGTCACCCTGTGAAGAAAGAGGAGATTCTAGGGATATCGCGACGACATCTCTTGTTTCTCTCTCTGCTAAGGAAAAGAAAAATAACATATCCAGTTCGGTTTTATTACAGACTTTCTCGGCTTTAGTTAACGCAAAACCGAAAGGAAGTGTTCAATTGCGCTGTATGTTAGATGGTGGCGCCAATAAATCTTTTATACTGAGGGAAGTCGTTGAGTTATTGGACTTAAAGGTTGTTGATAAGAAGGCGTTAGTTATTTACACTTTCGGAAGTGAAGCCGGCGAGAAACGCACTTATGATATAGTTGAAGTAACGTTACAAAATGTACTAACTAATAAGCATATTAAAATACAAGCGGTTGTTATGGATTCGATCACTTCAACTAGAATTCGGATTCCATCGAAGTTTACTAGAAACATCGCGTTGGAAAGGGGAACCGAGTTAGCGGATAATAGTACCTCTGAAAATATTGGTGTTTTGATTGGTTCCAGTGGCGCACACAAGGGGGGGGGGAGGGTCCTGGGGTCCGGACTCCCCCAAAGCCCTTGATTTTTTTTCCGATTGATTATAATTCGAAGTACATAGTACGTAAAATTTAATTAAGTATTTGTTATTAATGATTAATTTTATTAATTAATGCTAATTATTTAATCAATAATTAGTTTTTTACTGTGTTTTGTTCCCGAAAATCAACAAAATGAAAAGGAGCATGATACAAGAATGGTGAACATTCGACCCCGGACCCCCTCCCCTTGAAAAATTCCTGTGTGCGCCACTGATTGGTTCGGATTACATTTTAGAAATCTTAGGTGAAAGGAACATCAGAATTAGCAAAAGATTAATTGCGGCTGATAGTATTTTTGGATATTTAATACAGGGAAAGGAAGAGGAAGTTAATTGTAAGGATATAATTACTAATCATTTAATCGTAGAGAATGAGGAATTCGATTTTGATAGAGTAAGGAATTTGTGGTCATTAGAAAGAATTGGGATAAATCCGGACAATGAAGTGCCCTTGTCAGATACAGACATTTTGAAATCGTTCGAACTAAATAGGTGTATACAAATCAAAGATATGAAAATCGATTGTTGTGGAAGGAAGATAGTAGGGAATTATATAAAAAGTAATTATGAAATAGCAAAACGTCGTTTACTCAATTTAAGTAAAACGTTTGAGAAAAACGAGGAATTATATTTAAAATACGATGAAATCTTAAAGGAACACTTAAGGGACGGTAGTATAGAACGGGTGAACATGAATTTAGATAAAAATATCAACACAGGATATTTTCTTTCACACCTCGCTGTAGTGCGCGAACAAAAGGATAGTACAAAGGTTAGAATAGTTTTCGATGCATCATCAAAAGGTAAAGACACGTTATCATTAAACGATTGTTTAGAAAGCGGACCAAATTTAAATTCCGATTTATTTAAAATCATATTACAGTTCAGATTACACAAAATTGCATTTTGTGCAGATATTCAGTGCGCTTTCTTGGAAATAGGAATCGTCGAGGAAGATAGACAATTTATAAAATTTTTATAGATAAAGAAAGGAGGGCCTAATCTCGATCTCAGCACTCATAATGTAGAAACTTTTCGCTATACGCGAGTGACATTTGGTGTTCAATGCAGTCCAATCTTACTTGCCGCTGTCATAAGACTGCATATAGAAAAATGCATTAATAAGTACAAGAGAGCGTGTGAAATGCTCAACGAACTCTATGTTGATGACCTAATTAACAGTACTTCCGATGCAACAGAAGCCTTACAGTTGAGTGAAGAAATGATTCATATACTTGGTGAAGCGGGGATGAATCTTCGTAGAATGGCTACAAATTCTACTACTTTATACGAGGCTTAGAAACGTGCTAATATCAATTGCCGGAAAACATCGGAAAAATCAGGTGTACAATTAAGGATACTTGGAATAATAAGGGACAATGTGAATGGCAACCTAAATTTCGATATTAGACAATCTGAGAAGTTGAATAATTTTATGAAGGCTGACATATGTCATTCATACCAAATTCTGAAAAACCACGGGATTCCCGACGAAGGGATCATTGTATTGATGACATAGCTAATAACGGAGAAAATCTGACAACTGGAATAGTTATAAATCCTCCTAACGGAAATGATGTTTACAAAGGTGTTCCAAAAGACTACACTAGTGAGGATGTGATTCCTAAGAATTCCATGGCTGTTTTGAAAGGCAGTGAAAAATCATTAGCTGGTGTTGGAAGCGGTAAAGTGCGAAAAAGTGGCCCAATTGATCCCGTATTTGTATATTTCGCTGGCCATGGGACTCCAGGTCTTATTGCTTTCCCAGAAGACGAACTTTCTGCAATGAATTTAAATCGAACGATAAACAAACATGTACGGCAGCGTTTCTCAAACTGTGGGGTGCGCCCCCCCTTGGGGCGTGATAACTCTACAAGGGGGGCGCGAGCATATCAAAAAGTCAAAAATAAAAGATTTAAAAAATTGCAAATTTACTGAAAGGAAGCAAAACAAAATACATTGACATAATCAAAAAGTAAAATACACTTTTACATTGATATAATATACTTATAAATGCATCTGTATTTGATAATTAATCTATCAATACTAAGTTAAGAACAAGATTAATAATAACTAGTGACTCTCATGGGCTTATCTTGATGCTTATCTTAATGCTTATCTTGATAATTTGTACGGTTTATAATTAAAGTCAAATTGTAGCTTTTAGTACGTGAATTTTGAAATCAATACATTGTTATTGTATGGAGGGGGGCGCGATGAAAATTATGATTGAAAATCGGGTCGCAAGTATTGAAAGATTGAGAAGCACTGATGTACGGAAAAAACAACATGAAAACAATATGTACGGAAAAATTGTAATTTCCATTGAAGCTTGCGAATCTGGATTAATGTTTGAAAATATACTGCCAAACAACATAAATGCTTATGCCACAACGTCTGCCAATTCTAAAGAATCTTCTTATGCTTGCTACTTTGATGACAAGAGGAACACTTACTTAGGAGACTCTTACAGTGTTCACTGGATGGAAGATTCTGATCAGGAAGTGCAAACTACAGAAACTCCCTTCAAAAGCCTGTCTTTGTGCCTAAAGTGGAGAAGGATTCTGTTCGCAACAGCGATGTGTACATTGAAATGGTCAAGAGGAAATTGAACTCGGAAGAGAAACAATCAGTGATGATGACAAAATTGAACTAAAAAGACTCTACATGAACATTTGTGAACCAGATGTACAAAATTGTTTAAGGGGAAAAAAGAGTATCTTCCTCAGTTAAAAGGTGCTAATTTAAACAAAGATGAAAATGTAAAAACTCAATTTAATGTAAATAATATAGTATTTTTAGGTGAAGAGAAGGTGTTCCTCTACAATTGTGGAGACTTAGAAGGATCATTGAGATCCACAAGGGACTAGTAAAGTAAGATCTGCCACCATTAAAGCATCAACAGGTATTATGAAACGTCCTGTATAATTACTATATAATCTTGAAATAGTGAATGAATAGATTTCTTCTTTGATTTATATTTCCTTATTATTATTTTCTTGTGAATTGTATTGCGTATAATTTGGTAATTAATCATTTTGAATAATATTTATGCTTTGAAATTCATTGTATTCTTAACATCGAATTTATTGGATTTGAATTTTGTTTATGTATTGTATATTTAATTTGAATTTTGTTTATGTATTGTGTATTGAATTTGAATTTTGTTTATGTATTGTATCTTGAATTTGAATTTTGTTTATATTACAATTATATTAAATTTGTATTGAAATATTGGGGATGAATTTCTTCATCGGGGCGGGAGGATGTGGTGGTTTACTTCTGAGTAATCCCTAAGGGGAAATATGTGTGAACCTTCCCTAACCGATGGGGGGATTCAGTCAGTCTGTAACTTACTTTGGCCGATAACGGAACCCCCGAAATTGGTGGGTGTGCCTACCCGCAAAATAGTAATTTTCAATTTATGTTTAATTGTTTGTGTGTCGTGTGTGTTGTCATTATAAATGTTACAAAAAACCTGAAACCAAGGACTGACATCTTGAATACGCGACAGAAGTAAAGTATTATACTCCTTAGGCTTAACTCTGGCACATGAAGCGCTGAAATGATAGTCTTTGTTTTAATAAAATTTATACTGTCACCTTGTAACTGCAAACTAACCTCATTAAATCTTGAAAATAAATCTGTTAAATATGTAAATTCTGGCTTCCATTTGATTAAATTTTCTTTTTAAAATTTAAGTCACGATCTGGTTTAAGGAGAGCAACTATAGTAATTATAACTATAGTCTATAGTAATCCCATTTACACCTCATGGACTCCCAAATTATTTTTTTGCTGACGTGGATCCTTTGTATGTCGTCATAGACCACTGGGGACAACTTTGGAAATCACTGCCCTAAACCAATGAAGTTCACGATTTCAGAGCCACAACCTTAACAGATTCTGCACCAATCAGATTAATAGAATGTGCAGCACACGGCACATAATTATAGCGAACTTGTTTTTTCTTTTAGAAGAGGTTGCACACCATTATATCGACCGGACATATCGGCAGCGTTGTCAAATGACTGTCCCCTACAATTACCCAATAGCAATTCATTTGTTTCTAAAAATTCTTGTAGAGAATTAAATAAGTATAAGTCAGTGTGACTATACTAATCTTAATAAATGAGATACATCTTTCATACACTTCCCCCAAAACAATATCGCAGTACAATAGCAAGTTGGTCACTGTGGGCCAAATCTGGTGTTGAATCCATCACAATTGAATAGTACTTTATGCCATTGTTATTTATTTGAGTTGTAGTTGCTTTAATAATTTGCTTGCCAATGATCTCAATTATTTGCTCATATATTGCTTTTGATAAGTACGATATTAATGATTTTGATTGTAGTTTTCGCCGTTCAATATGTTCACGAATGAATGGGTCGAACTCTGTTAGTAGTTCCAGGGCACTGATAAAATTACCATTATGAGGAGAACCAGAAACTTTTTTCCTAAATGCTAAACTTCTTATAGCCAAATACTTTACTACCGCAATTACACGTTTGATGACATTGTAGTAATATTCTTATCTTTTTTAGTTGGTCCGGTAACGGTTTATCTAAAACAGACTTATTTTCTTTTCGTGTCAACCAAACTAACATTAAATTTTTATGTTCAATAGAATTTTCATGATTTTTTAAAAATAATTTGTTACTTGTTTCCAATCAGATAAGCCGATTGTGTATTGAGAATTTGTTTTAGAAAACATTTGCACATCAAACAAAAACACTACCAATACTAATTGAATAACATAGCTAAGATCTTTCCAGCAATTGGCCATTTTTAAGTTTTTTAATGAAATGATTATTCGAAAATGATCTCTTAGGTTCTTTGCATACTCTTACCCAAACAGAATATATATCTCTCATTTGGATCTTTATTTTGAAAATAACTCCATTCATGTGAAAGGATGTAACCAATAAAATTAATACTTATCGATTTAGGCCACAAACCCACGTCAACGTTTTTCTCAAACTCAAATTTTTTTTAACACTTTTCAATCGGGGCATTACTGATGTCCTCTGGCTGAACAATATCTTATTCAGAAGGCTGTGCTGGTCATCTACATCTTGCATATTTTAAATTTTCATCATTAATATGTGCTTGTGTTTCTCCATTTTCTTTGGCTAAGTTCCTTTTTTCACACTTTTTAATGCATTGGTGTTTGTTATATTCTTGTTACATTGTTCCATTGTAAAAAAAAGTCAAAATTTTGACATTTAATTCTTTCTTTTTCTCGATTTAATAGTAATTTTCGTTTTTCTGCTCCACTTTCATATTATTTTCAGACATATTTATATTGTAAAGCAAGAACTTAATTTTCTTGAAAATAAATGTAAAAGTTTAGGTCATAAAATTATGATAACACAGCCGACAATTCTTAATAAAATAAAAATATTCTAAAAAATTTTACAAAAAAATATTGTATGTTTCCGATATAATTAAAAAAAAAGTACCAAGTTTATTTTAAAAAAATAAAAAAAATCTCTTTGTTTATACTCGCTAAAACCTAAAACGCCGATTATTATTATTTATTGGCCCGTCTATTTAAAGGGGTTTTTACAAAAATAAACTTAAGAATTATTTGCCCCACTTTAAACAAATATTATTTTTCCGTTGTCGTCCATTATTTGCTGTTGCTATTTATACTTAAAAAACCCGATATATTACGAAAACCAAGACCACTTTACTTTTATCCATAATATTCGCAGGAGATCTCCATAATCTACATAAAATGATTGTTATTTTTTCCATCATATAAAAGTAATTAAGTTACTCACCCCAAATTTTAAGATAAAATACATACTTATGGGAATTCTCCTGAGGGTTTCAATCTTTGAAAAATTGAAAATACAGAAAATACTTGATCATAAATTCAATATATTCCTACTTAAATAAATTATAAATGTGTATTGGTATTTAATTTTTACTTTATTAAACAGGTACCTTTTAATTTCAGGTATTATGCACAGGTCACAGCAACAAATCACTATATTATTGTAACTTAGGATTATTATTGCACAAAAATAAATGGCTGAAAAAATAGTGCTACTACGTTTGTATAAATGCTTGATGCGCCGCCCTATGATAATGCCTATTAGTTATTAATTTCCGCGTATTCAGTGGTAGAGCGAAAGGATAAAAGGAAATTGCTCTTGCACTCGAAAATAAAAATAAATTTCATATAGTATTTTATTTTTGGTTTGTATTTTTTACTGGTTTATTATTTTATTACTATTTTGAATGTAAGCATCTTTTACTGTTAATTATTTTCGACGGAGAATGGGGCCCCTTGAACCAGGGGGCCCCGGGCAGCAGCCCATTTAGCCCATACGTAGATCCGGCCTTGATTATAATTAAATAGTTTATTGATACCAAAAATGTATTTAAAAATACTAATCTTTTTATTAATATATTAAAATTATGAATAATTTGATGTAAGATGTTATATATAGAGTAAAAAAGAGAAACTTTTTCCAAAAAAAAAAAATCCCCGTATTATTCAATAAAATTTTAAGTTATACTGTCCGGAATAGAACTCATTATCTAACTGGACTAAACACTGAAAATTATAAAATGCTGCAAATTTAAGGAAATTTTTTTTGATGAAAAAATAAAAATCGGTAAATTATACCTAATTATGATTCAAGATCCTAAGCACTCTAATTAGGTTGAAAGCATAAAAAGTACCTTAAAATACAATTGTTTATTATATTTAGTAATAAATATGTAAGATGTTTAGAAGCCTAACTAAACGTAACACTATTATTACTGCAACATTTATGAGTATGTGACTTAAATATTTGAGAAAGCGCATTGAAAATAATAAATACATAATTTCTAAAATAAAGGTAATAAAACAAAATGTTTATTATAATAATAAGTGAAATAAGTGAGTTATGTGTGGCACTTAACAAAAAATGAGGAAATTTTAAAATTATATATATTTTTCTTGACTCCAAAACTATAAATATATTAATGAACTCATTATGTCATTCTGAAACTATATAAAATAATTAAAAAAATAACACTATGAAAATCAGTTTATTGTATTATTCTAGGAGTTAATTATTAGAGTTTGCTATATTTATGGAAGAACACTGTACCCTTTTTACGACTGAGAATTCCATATGGACAAGTTAACACATAATATCCCTTTCAAAACCATATAAAAATTTTGAAGATGACCAAATGCAAGAATGAATTCTCCTATTTTAGGAGAGAAACACATTTCTCCTTAAGTAACATTTAGGAGAAATCTAATGTTAGATTCAGGACTAATCACATTTCTGAAAAATTTTATAGCTAAATTTTCATTTACATCGTTCAATTAGGTGTTTATGTCGCCCATCCGGTATAGTGGTTAGCGACGCTGACTGCTGTGCCGCAGGGACTGGGTTCGAATTCCTGAGAAGACATGAATGTTTGTAAATGTATAGTGCCTCTACGGTCTGAGGGTACTTTAAATAGCCGTCGAGCCGCAAGTCCTCTTGTGAGGTTACTGGAAGTGGAAGAGAAGTGTGAAGCCATTGACCACCTCCAGGGTGTTCTCCCTCAAAATTGGGGTGAAATTGAGTTAAATTGTTCTGTCACCTGTATGGTGCTCAAAGCTTTGACCAACGACAGGCGTCACTAAGCCCTTTGTCATGATGTATTTTATGGGCCTTGATCTGGCGTTTGCCGATCAGGTGGCATTAGTAACAACAAGAGAATAAGGTGTTTATAATTTCACATCATATATTCATGCATCCTGAATATACATGAAATATAATTTTGTTATGTGACCTAAAGTTATTGTTTAAATCCTGTTTTTTAAGACGCACGATAAATAATTAAATGATTGAGCCTAAATCCATGGTAATAGTGATACAAATCCCAGAAATAAGCTATCCAACCATATTAAATACTTTGAATTACATAAGTAGCTATGGTTAAACAAAGACCTGAATTAAGTAGTTAAGTATTAGAGTTTACAAATTTCCATGCTATCAATCCATTACAGCAGAGTTACTCCTAAATCGGTAATACCGAAACACGATCATATACAATAATATAATTCTTAATAAAAGTATAATTGAATGAAGTAATTATACTAATTTGAGAATCTAAGGGAAAGAAGGGTCATGTACACACACATAATTTAAAATACTTCTTCATTCCAAAATTTTTATTATAACATAGATTTTTGAATTTTATCATACAATTAGATATCTAGCCCCTTCATTAAAAAATCCCAATGCTATACATTTGGCGAAATTCTTTGCGAGAAAAATGGAAAACGTCGAAATGCAATACCAAGACCCTATAAATGTGTATTCATAACAGCGTGGGGCTAAAAACATTCCTTGCAAAGCCAAAATATCACCTGCGATATAAATTCCGGGGGCATATGATCCCTTGGCTGTTTTTGATTGTTTTGGAAATAGTCGAAATATTTCCATAATATGCAATGTCGGTCCAAAAATGCGTATATTTTTCTACCGAGCATAAAAAAAAGCAGAGTTTTATTGCTTTCGAATTCCAAACTGAAACGGCTTTCATCCCACAAATACATAGTCATAGCTTGTATTGAAGGCTCCATATTTTTTCAGAATTGCTATTTTGAACAAATATAGAGTCGATAAACGGTTATGTCCTTCATAAGATTTCGTCTCTCGGCCGAATGTCTCATAAAATAGTCGTAATAAACTTTTCGAATTTAAAACAGCTGCTTTTATAATGGACTGGACACGACTTAACGCTATATTCTTAATGTAAATCATATTAATTAGCAATTGAGCTATAGAAGTAGCAGAAAATAACAAAAAAGTATTTTTATTTCACAAATTAAATAATATATGTATTTGTTTGAATATTTCTTTGTATGTTACTGTTTTCTTAAAAAGTTATGCTGTTGAAAATACATACAAATTAGATTATATGATTTATCATATATACTCAGTATATCTTACCTAAATGAAACAAAAACTTAAGCATAAGTAAAACATATTACACTTTTTCTAAAACTACAATATGATTGAATCATTCATACATGCTTCTAATTTTTTTTTGTTCATTTAACGGCTTATTGCTCATGGAAGTTATATGATTTATCTTCCTTTTTCAAAGCTAAACTGAATTTACGTTTTGATGAGTTGTAAAATTCCCTATGTATATATAAAAACACCAAACAATATTGAAAATAAAATAAAATTAATTATAATTTAAATGAAAGAAAGTTTTGAACACAAGTATGACTTTATTTGTTAACCCTGTATATACATTGATATAGATAGCTTGTTAAAGTTGTAAGTAAAAGTTAAGAATTATATAAATTAATATATGTGTATTGTACATGTTTTTATGCTAAAAAAAGCTGCTTAATAAATTGAGTTTTTTTTTATTCAATGACTTTTTTTAAATAAATGTAGCACTAGAAAAGCTCATTGGGTTGTAGTGTATTTTGCGTTAATTTTATATCGCAACACATAACGTTATAATGGTAATAGATGAGCTTTATATCATTTGGCTCATTGAAAAAAGTGCTACATTACACAAAAAAGGAGTTTTGGAAACAAATAAGTTTCAAGAGCCAAAATAATTTTATATAATTTAGATTTTTTAGCTATGTGTGATTCATTTATTTATAAATAATAGAGACAATAATATTTCATTAAAAACCTATAACTAAATTAATTTACATTTTAACTAATAATCATTGAGTTTTTATTTTAAAAAAATATGTCTTTATTCCGTAATAAAATAATTCTTTTTATTTGGAAGTCATGGATTAGAGCTGCATTTTACTTAAACTATGTCGATTGATGTGGAATTCGCTTGAAATCTTTTGTAAACTTTTCTACGTAATTGAATTACTTTCAACATAAAACTGCCGGAAGAAGTTTTTAAAAAGATTTGTTGTAACCAGTTGCATAAGAGTGAAACAGATGATTTGTGTGTGTGTGTGTGTGTGACTGCCAAGTGGTACGAGTTGCGTTCTTCAGTGCCAAAGATTTTGAGTTGAATTCTAAGCTCAAATCTCTCTTTCTTGATTTAATTGTTGATCTTCGTATAAAATAATAATGCTAAATCGAAATGGATGAATAAAAATCATGAGGCGTTGCATAAATCGAGGAAAAAATCTCTAACCTAATGACAAAACTGGATACAAGAGTGGCACCGTGTTTTCGTTTTGGACAAAACTCGTTTTTGTATGCAGCATCATGATGGATATTTCTGTGTCTGAAGGCACCGTGGAAGACGGGCGTGGTTTGCTTGGATTCAATATCATCATATAGGTTTTGCACCAGGTGGGATGGTATGGAAAGCCATTGGGTATACGATGGGATCACCTCTTGTTCACAACGTTGGTAATTTCAACAGTCAGAGTGACATTTCTCAGAACTTAAGACCGATGAATGCACTCTTATCCTTAAGGCCACGGAGAAGTTATAGTTAAACAAATTAATGTCCTGTTACAAGTCGTGTCCTGTTCTACATCGACACAGAGGGTGCTCGACTGTTGCTCTGGTCAGTATGCTCTCAAAAACTCTTCTCATTGAAAACATCCGGTAATATACTCTGGCCATCACCACTCTCTAGCCATTATTATTGATGAATTGGGCCATTAACATGAAGCAACATGGAATGACTGATGCGCATCTATCATCCAAGCCTAGTTCGACTTGACACCTAATAGGTTAGAGTCTTTTTGAGCTGCTAGCGGAGGCAGCTGTGTACTGTTTTCGAAACTTGTATACTCCCCAAACTGATTACAAATGTAATAATGTTTCCTTTTTGAGATACTGTAAGTGTACAATAAGTAAAATATTGTTATTTGCTTTCTTCCCTGATGGTGAAATTTGATTGGACAGCGCGGTGTAGAAATTATTCAATTTCGTGTTTTCAATCTTGAGGGAAAAATAAGATTTCTAAAAGCCCATGGAACACTACATTTTATTCAATTTATGCAAACTAATAGATGAACATTATCTTGAAAGAAATGAATATCGAAATGTACTAAAATGCAATGTAGTTATATTTATATTCTTTTTCCCATTTTTTTTTATTCATTTGAAGTAAATATCCGACGCCTTAATATCGTCGTGATGAATTCAGAAGCAATTTCGTTTGGAATGACTTCAATATCGCTCTTATCAAAGGTCGTTGTAAGTGATAAAAAGTATTACATACAATCCAATAAGTGCAATTTCTGAACTTCTCCTTTGCCATTTAGTAAAGTGAAGCTCGTTTTCACATCTAAAGAAACAAAACTAGAAATGTTTTATTGCAGTAATTTCGGGAGGTGTTGAGAAAAAAAGTCTTCCAAAAGGTCATTTTTTCCAGACGAAATCATTTACCACGTTAGCGTTATAGAGAGTGAAAAAACAGAAGTTTAGAATACCATTGTATATAGAAAAAACCCCTTTAGACCCCTTTAAAATATAAGTTAAGAAACTGAAGTGTTAAACAGTTTTATATTCTTTTCCATCACACAAACAGTAAAAGAATAATGTATACATAATAACAAAGATTTTAAAATTCTATTCGTGTGATTTGAGAAATATTCTCGTAATTTTATTAATATTGTATTTTATCTTATATATATAAAAACAAACATTGTAGATTAATGCACACAATCGGAAGCTTGAATATAAGCAAATAGGATTATTATTTTCATCACAATAAAATAAAGCCGTACATGTTATTGAGCTTTATGATATTTTATAAACTTAGACCGCATCATCGTAGTGGTCATAGTCACATACTCGTAGCCAGATTTTTTAAGTCGCAGGTTTGCTCCCTGCCGCTGAAGACCTGTCGTGCAGAGGGGCTGATATACGTTAAATCCTTCGAGGCTTAAAGTCCTCACGTAAGTGTGATGTGGATGTTAGCAGAGTGAGGGGGCAGGTAAGGTGTCATCCTTGTCATTTGCCGTGTATCAAAATTACGAGGTCAGTTGCCAATAGCCCCCGTGTTGTTTTAAGTGCAACGCTGATGAACACTCGCTCATTTAATAAACTCAGGAAGTTTTTGCGTTCGATTCCAGATAAAAAGGATCCATGACTTAATACCCTTTTGAATAGTATAGGGTGTTGGAAAGTAGATTAGTTAAATTTGTACAAAATATATATAATGCTTTTCACAATATGTACTTAAAAGAGACGAATTCAAAATGTACATAAATAAGTGCTAGATTTAAAAGTAGCTACGTTCACAGATGAATGTCTCCTCAGTATTTAAGTTATTTTTCACAAATGCACAGTTTAAGTCTATTCCACAGAAATTAATTAAAGAAACTAGGTACCTCCCATTAAGTGAAATTGACCTGCATGAATTGTAACTACACAGTACAACAAATAAAACTAGACATTTTTAGAACTTGAATTAAGGAAGATAGTATCTACTAAAAGAAAGGTCTTTTTTCTCCTTTAAATAATGTAATACGTAATATATAAAGGTTTTGAAAAGTAAAAGTATCAGTGCTGTATGTGTCAAGAATAAATTTCTGAAGATATATAAACAGGAAGTTGCTGAAATAGTATATTTAATACTATTATATAGTATAATAGTATACTATATAATAGTATTAAATAATCCTATGTGAACTTTTCGGGAAAGATTTGTTTATTTAAAAACATTTGATTAATTTGAATTGTACACATTTCTATTTTTTCAAAAAAAATTATCTCTTTCTTTCTTAACTTCATTAAAAAAAATATGAATGCTTATCTTAAAAAGTGCACATACATACAAAAGTAATTTCATATTTAAATTTTAATTAGTTTCTTTTAAAATTTATTAATACTAATATAAATCATTCATTCACTTCATTCTACGTAGAAAGTAATGATATTCATAAAAAGATAATGAATAATTTTAATAAAAATTTTAAAAGCAATTACTATACATTTCGTTAAACATACTTCTCTCTAAATAAACTACGGTCGAACCACTGTATAACTAACCTCTATATTGCGAATTTTCTAGGTAGCGAACTTTTTCCTGGAACCTTGAACATTTCACGATTCTCTTCATAAAATAACTTCTCTATAGCGAAGCGCATTTTCTATATAACGAACTTTTTCTTTTGTGATTCAACTTTGTTTCTCCCTTTTTTAAAGTATTTCTGAAAAAATTTGAAGTTATTCTCTCTTTAAAACATTTTATGGTGGTCATAAATCTTGAACTGGTTGTATTAGATCCTAACTCGCCGAGAGCTACAGAGTTCTGGACGCTTCATCCAAGAGGTGCAACCCTTAACCCCCATTGCCTAGTTCACTAGAAAAATCTTCGATATCCTCTTTCACCCTCAGTGGAGTTGTCCCGTGTCCCCGTGTTCTAATTAAGAATAATATATGTTTAATAATTACTTCTATGCTTTAAATTATAAAATGTGCTTAAAATTCATTAATTTTAGTATAAAATCATTTCCTTAATATTCAAAAGACAGTAAATTCTTCGACATTCTTTTTTCTTGTTTTCATAGCAGTTTTTTTTTCTGTCTTTTTTTATGGGTAAGACATATAAAATAAATATAAATTAATTTTAAAAAAGGCGTGAAAAATTATTTTTTAAATATACAGTGCTTATGAATTTAAAATTTGTTTTATATGGTTTATAAAGTATATTAAAAGTTGAATCTCTATTTAATGAATTTTCCATATAACGAACTTTTCTCCGGGATTTAGCGACTTTGTTATATAGAAGTCCGATTGTATTTGCAACAATTTAATATAGGCTGCAATCTATGTATTTAAAGGGCCTTGTGATGGCAATATCGGCAAACGATAATAATCCAGTTTTGTTTCCACTAAAATTTGACATTTAGAACAATGAGGCCTCTGTATATAAATTGAACAGGACTTTTTTGTGAGATGTACTGTGGATGTTACGAGAAAGAGGTACTAGTTCCAACGTTGACTTCTTAATTTGATATTGGCTATGAGAGTCACAAGATAGCTACGTATATTTAAAACATAAGAACATAGATTTAAAAAACACACAAATAAACAAATATTTTGCGATCTAAATTTCATTAAAACAACCATTTTTTTGCGTTATTTGGATTTTCTTGGATCCATTTTAAAGAAAATATCTAGAGTATGAATGAAACATTTCTTTTTAAAAAAATCATTTTTCTGAACATTTTATTTTTGGGTGGGAGGTAAAAGACATTGCTCACATCAAGAGTGCTTTCATTACGAAAATATACTCTAAAACCCAAAGGAATACTGGACATCGAATAATGTATAATTCAAGAAATATTGAAAAATTTAAATAAGGAAATACTCCCTTAATAATTAAATTAAAAGACACACTCAATAAAAATAGAACAAATAATAATTATTTGTACTATTTAGTGTATAGTCTTATTTTCATTGAATTTTAAATACAGGTTGAATAAGGAATATTATCGAGAGAGGGAAAATTTGTTTTGGTATGTTTGAAAACATGTCTGCTAAGGAATTGTTTTTGTTGTATGTATATTTCTATAAAATAAGAAGAAAATCTTAAACTAATATCAAATAAGAAAAAAAAATTAGAAAAAAGTATCTGAATGTTCTTTAAGCCATAATTTTAATAAAAAAAGATTTTTTTTCAACCAGGGTATGTTAAAAGCTACAAATTAAAGTAAAGAAAAATATTTTGACCTCAGACAGAAAGATAAATACATCCATACATATTAAGAGGAACAAAATCTAATTAAATCTGTAAGAATTGCTGAAGCAATCCACATAAATTTCCTTCATTAAAAACTACTAGCAATATAAAACAAAAATAGAAAAAACACAAATGTTTTTGTTGCACTTGTCGGAATTGGATTTATATTAACATTCAATCCAAAAATATAGGAGAAATATTTCCAGAAATAAATTACAAAATAGAAGCGTTAGATATATATGAATTTTGCAAAGTGTCAATATCGTCTTTGCTTTTCCAAGTTAATAAATAAGTATTATAGTGATTTTTTTTTCCTTTTTTAATATTATTACTGAGTTCTCTGTTTTTATTATTATTATTCATAGAGTCAGTTCTAGTGCCACATAGAAGAAAAATATTCCAATAAACATTCTCTCGTAGCCAATCTGAAACCTAGTTTAATATAATCAAAAGTTATTAAATAAATATACCATGAAACAACTAAACATATACGATTCATAGAGTTGAAATTGTCTTGTCTTATTTCATGACGACAAAGTTGTAGTAGAGAGAGATTTATCTTTATTTCACATTTTACTTTTCGAAAACTCAACAATATTTTTCCTGCTAAAAAGCATGAGATTATTTGATTTTTTTTACTGTATTTCTCACTTTCAAAATTCCTCTGGAATGATATTTAAATTTGGAAAAACATACTTGTTAGAAATTATACAAAATGTCTGAGCTGTAGGATAATTTATTTCTTGTGACTGGTTTATTTCGTTATGATCAAGCCTTCAAAAATAGTTTCATTTCTAATTTTTTTAATTTTAAGGAAATGTTTTTTTTAAAAAATACACTTGGTTGTTAATTAATGCTCTGATATCAAATTCTAATTTATTTACTTTTTTAATTGAGAACTTCATGTACACTTAAGTAATCATTATGTTAAACTCTTCTTATATAAAATAATACTCTCGATGCCTATTAAAAATCATTATCTTCTAAAAGGTTTGTTAACAAAAAATCACAAAAGTAATGGATTTTCAAATTTTCTGCACAAAGTACCTTTCCGTAATAACATTTTTTTCCTGAAAAAGCTTCGATTATGATTAACATTTCTATTATACCCACAAAATATAATGACTCTTAACTGGTAAATTTCCATTGTTCCGTTTTTGTTGTTCTTTGCTGAAAGTTTACAGTGGTAATTAAAAACTGACAAAAAATACGATAAGGTTGTTGATTTAATGGCGCCATTATAAATTTACTTAGCGTTTATTAACAAAAGAAGGTTCCTTTGTTTGAATTCTAAAATAAAGCATTTCATTTAAAATTATTCATATATATCCATCTATTTTGATTTTCTGCCCAATTACCAATTCAAGTACTTCCAAGAATTCTGTTTTTACTCCTTAATTTTGAAATAAAGTAAATTTTGGTGGCTGTATTTTAACTTATCAAACTATTGTACATTTTCTTGGTATAATAAAACTCCTCTACTTACAAACAGCAAATAAAATGCACAATGAGGTATAGTCCTATTTCTAAATACATCTCCCACGCTTGCGTAAATTTTTCGGATATTACTTGTATTAACTATTAAATTCGTAATAGATTTGTGGTTATTTTTAGAAAGTTAAATACTATTTATTTTATAGTCATCTCTACTATCTAAATAAATCTCAAAATGTACTTCGGTTGCTTACATAATTTTACACAAATGTTTGTGGATATTTTTTAAAAATTATTTTTGATAAAAGTATTCTCTGGAAGTCATTCATCTGAAACCCATTGTCTGTCGAAGGTACACACGAACTTTCTAGAAATTATTTACATCCCTTAACAATGTGCTTACAATCGTGTAAAAACTACTAAAATAGGGTGATTTAGTTAATAAATGTCGCTTTAGAATCATTAATATTGGTTGCCAACCTGGGAATAATCAGACAGGGTGTAAAAGCCTAATTGGAAAATATTTTCGAGGATAATCGTAATACTTTAGGGAAACTTTAGGGATTATCTTTGAAACAAAAACAGGTAAAACACTACTGTAATCAATTCAACAAAGGGAAAATTATTTTTTTAGGTAAATAAAATCGTCTATCGTTAAGGGAATAATAGTTAAAAAGATTAGAATTGTCATTAGCCAACAAATATGTAAAGGTTACGTCCCTTTAGATCCTGAGTTTTTTTTTTAGATTTATGAAGTATCGATTTCTATTAGGATGACCTAATTATGACTAGCATCCGATAGCAAAAGAAGAAATGTTGCTGACTAAAAGTAATTTTTTCTGTCATAACTATTGATTTAAAAGAACACTTTCGTAGATATTTATTTACAATTTTCAACACCCCTTTCAGTTAAGCAATGCCTTAAAATTTTTTCATGAATGAACTTGTTTGAAACTGCCTTCAAAAGTTAGGTAACTTTCGCTATTTTCAACTTTGATGAAAAAAATTGTTATTAGTGTTAAAGATTCGAAGGGAACTGAATTAAGTTGTTAATAAATAAATAAAATTAATTAACATAGCTACTTAACTTCTAAAACAGTTTTCCCACGCAGAATCCTTTTCGCAGAATTAGATAGAGAATGATTTCAAAATAGTTTATGTCCTAAATTTAATTTAAATGCGATTGTTAGCACCATAAATATTCGGGCAAAACTGCTAGAGAACTGTCGATAGTTCTATTGCATAAAACGATTTGTTCACCATACTTTTTACTTTTCTTAATATCACGTCATGATTTGATCAATAATTTATTTATACACGGGTAAATCACTCATTAAAACTTCACAATATCCGATAATTATTTCCAAATTGAATTGTTTCTTAAGCTATTGAAGGGAAATAGAACATATTACTTGGATTTTAGTTTCCTTTACTCAAGAAATTCAATGGTTAAATAATTTTAGTATGTTACGATTCCCTTTTTCTTACGAAACTGTATGTAGTAATTAATATTTATCAAAACGATATATTTTACTTGTGTGATTTTGTATAAGTTTCTTTAAATCTTGCCATACTTTTCCTTGATGTATCCCTTTGTGCCTTCAGAAAAGACTTTACGAGACGTGCTACTGACAGAACATTTTCAGCAGCAGCAGTCCAAATACTATTTTAAGTCTCAATTCAGGTCGTTGGTAAGAATCAGTGCTTGTATTTATTACAACATCGTCCTGGATCACTATATTTTCATTTGTCAAATTTTCTTGGTCAATATAATTTTTTTTAATATTGGAAATAAGCAATCCATTGTTTAGTACAAAAAGTATTGAAACATATTAAATTGTTTTTTGTCCTCAAAAGTTGTAAGCAATGGTTAACATTGGGCACCAATTTTTTAAGCCCCAATAACTCAATAAGTAGTTACTCAGTTTTGAGGTAACTATGAAGCCCAGTAGCTCAATGATAGCGTATAGGGCTTCCATTCTACAGGTCCGGGGTTAAAACTACGGGCTCGACAAGGTCGACTCAGTCTTTCACCCCTTCAGTGGGTCAATAAATGAGTACCAAGCTTGTTTGGGAACTAAACACTGGGGTTTTTTGCGTCAGACTGACCACTTGACCGGAATATCTGACCATGGTCACGTATATTGAGATGCGTACAGTAGGCCTTGACCCTCATGGCTGTTGCGAAACTAAGTGTTTTAATAACTCAATAAGTTGTAAATAATTTTTTTTTGTGAAATTTGAAATCTAAGCTAATTTTAAGATAAAAAAATCAAAAAAGAAAAGAAAAAAAAATCATGAAAAAAAACTTGAGTTTCATAATTTTAAAGTACTGCTTTCGAATTTAATTACCATGTTATATATAATTGTTAATAAATTAATCCATCAAAATCATAATTTTTTTTGACTTTCTTAAGCCATTAACATTAATGTAATTTTTGACAGTAAATTACATTAATGTTTAATGGCTTAAGACTATTTTTTGGTTTATAAATAAAATAGAAAAATATTTTAAATAAGTTTTTTATGTTAATGTCTCTCTTTCTTTCACTAATGTATTTGAAAACATGAACTTCTTACAAAGTAGTTTTGAATTTTAAATTTTTAAAATCAATATGGAGTTTTGCAAAAACAAAAATTGAAATATCCGTAACAACTTAATAAAAGCAAGTATCGATTAATAAAACTAACATTAGGTATTTGTTCTTTTTCCCTTTTAACGTTTACACGTTCTGTTAATAATCTCAACATCAACGACAAATCTAATCGAAACTACTGAAAGCAAATTCCCGTACTAGCGCTATAATGGGTATTTATCCGCATGAAATCTAATGATTAAGTATGCTCAAACCCTCGTTGTATACCTAAAATTATGTGTTAATCTAAAGCTAATTATAATAGTTGAAGAACAAAATCACACACACATCGGATTTTTATAAATATTAATACTACCTTTTAAATTTTTAAAGTAGTGAAAGCATTGAAGGGGCACGAAGTAAAAATTGACTCTAGGAACATCAAAATTTAATGAATATTAAATTTACATTTGATTTCACTTTTCTCATTGTTTATTCCACTTTTCGTTCGGAAGAAAAATAGCGCTGCGCATCATATCTTGCTTTAATTAAATTCATTTCGATAAAAAAGGACAAAAAAAAAAATACTATCTCAGCATTCCAAAATTGTTCAACAAAATTAATCATGGATATGTACTTCAGTTTTACCGGAGACTACAACTAAGAATTCTATCGAAATATTCTACATTTGATAACGGAAACAAGCAGTCGAGAAGGTTTGTTCTAGAAGAATTAATTACTCTTATTTTGTGTTCAGAGATTTTTAATATATTCTGATTAACTTAAAAGAAAATGTTATCATCTCATGGATTGGTTATCAGAAAGCGATGAACAATTCTTTTTTTAAAGGAAAGCGTTATAAATATATGCTAAAATGTTAGCGTAGTGTAATTAGGAAAGAATGAATTTTACATGGCTGCAGTTGTTTTTCGAAAAATAATGCAGAGAAAGAGTTTCCTTATTGGCAATAAATTGATGAAGCAGGTATACACGGAAAAAATTTTTTTTTTTTTCAATTCTTTGAAGTATTGAGATTATTAAACTGAAACATTCTTTTGGAAAATTTTAATGGAAAATGCAAAATGTGATTCCGTTAGAAGTAGTATATTTTTTTTTGAAAACTTTATAACTTCTTTCAGTTGTGTTTCTTGTGAAAGTTTACTTAAGTATATGTTTTGCAATATACATATAAAATTAATCTAATATTTTTTCTATCGAATTTGGCATTATGTATCAACCTGACAAAATGTCAAACGAAGGTCATATAAATAAACTTGTACGCATTATGCTTTTCATGATGCTTAGAGCAAAATGTTGTTATTGAACTTCCTTAATTCCAAATTTTATGATTAAAAATGACAATGATAAAGATGAAGTGCAACTATTAAATACTCTCTTACATTTCTATCTCTATATTTCTTACCTAGCATTTGAAAATAAGTGATAATATTATAATTTGCATATGCACGAGAGAGAAGTGACATTGAAAATACAAGAAAGAGTAGCCAAAACATTTTGTAAATTTCAGGGATGAGTTTTATTATTGGCCAGAAATACCGTTATCTTAAGATTTCACAAACGAAATAAAAACAACAAATTGTGAAAATCCGGCTTGCCAGATATCTGATAGTTGCTGTAATACATTCAAATGAAGATAAGTTTTAAAAGTGGATAGAATGCACGCATCAGATTTTAAAGCATTATGCATTGGAAAATCTTAATGAAAGACGATTTGTGTTTAAGTTTAGCCTGTGGTTATGTCTGCAAATAATTTCCCGTTTCTGTCATAAAGCCACATTCATTATTAATAATCCACAAAGACTTTAAATACATTTAGAAACGAAGGCTTAAGTCTTTGCGGCCATTCAAGGGCTGTATGCTCATCTGCACAAAATGAGGATCATTCACCCGGATTAATCACATGAACAGAGCTAAAGGAAAAGTCCTTCAACTGGCTTTGCGTACTTCGATTTATATCTTTTCCATTGGGAATCACCCAACTGCTTAAAATCGCTTATTACTCGAAAACTGTTTAAGAATTTTTGTATTAAAATTAGGTGCTTGCTAGTATATATAATTTCTCGCTGTATACGATTTAATTAGTAAGTACTGTATGCTTAATACTAATTTTGAAATGAATAATGCAAATTATAAATGATTTTAAAATTAATTGGGTTCGCTTTACAACATCTCATTCCATTACTAATAATTTCACATCGTAATCTATAGAAACAAGGATGAATAATTAAATATTTCTTAAATGGAAGAAATATATTTAGAACGAGAAAATTCGAATATGAGAAACATGCACGCTCCTTTATTAAATTTAACGATATTCTAGAATTTTGTAATGCAATGTAAAAGCGCAGCATTATCAGAATTTCTTAGTAGATTTTCTCTTTCAAGAAGGAAGCCAGCTTATGAAAAAGACATATGGAAAACCTAACACAAAATAGTGAACTCAAAAATTATTCATTTGACTTCGTTTTGTTGGAAGGGATTTTATAAATTTTCTTATGTCCATACCTATAAACTAAATTATCCTTCAATAGATAAACTTAAAAATAGGGTGCGAGTTTTTTTGCAGACAATAAAAAGCCTAAATCGATATTTTGTTGAGTTAAAAAATCAAAGCCTTTTATATATAATGTTGCAACAAAATATTGAAAATTTCATTCAATTTGTCTTTCTTACAAGTTAAAAAAAACATGATGACCCTAAAAAGTTTATCCTGGAGAATATCTTAGGAAAATTGATTTCATTCATATATTACGAGTGAAAAATAGTTCAAATTTTAATAGTAAGAAAATCAAGTGATTACATAAAATCCCAAAACTTGTAGAGTTTTCGTATTCACCATAACTACCATACAACTAAAAGACTGTCTAGAGTTCAAGCTAAAGATTTGCAAATATCACCCAAAGAATTCTATCGTTCTTTCAAATGTATTTGAAACTCTAAACTTGAGAGGAATAACATAAGTAAGCATCTGTGACGTCTCACGCGTCTTTTCTTTAACAAGTCCTTTGGGTTCCTTGGGCCAGAATTAATAGCAACTCTTTTCCAATCAAACCCAAGAAGTGAAGTGTGAGTAAAAGATGCAAATGAACAAACTTTTAAATATAGGATCTTGGAGTAAGCGGGATGGCAATGTAAGGTAATGTGTGACAATTGATGTTAGTTTGTGACGGTTGATTGTTATTACAGTTAGTGGTTCAAGTCTGAATGAGTTTTGCGTGACGTGAATACATATTATTAGTGATCGAATAGAAAGAATCAGCCAAGTTGCATACCATTGCATACAAAGACAAGATTGATTGTTACTCCAAGCTGTAATATAAGGTAGGATTGATTATTTAATATTAGAATCGGGAATTAGGCGGTTCGCTTATTGATAGAGATCTGAATTAGATTAAGTCTTATTGTGTGTTGCGTATTTTTACTATCGTAGATTATCTCATATTAATTACTATAATTTAATTTGTTAAAGGTTTAAGTTGAATATCTTAATAAAGTCACATTAAGATAATGTTTGATCCTAGTTCTTTCGCTAATCCTACACTTCTAGCTCACGCTGATACTTTGAGAGATGCACTTCTAAGGGGAGGCGAGAACATCACACATTTACTAGAGTGAAAAAGAATATGAAATATTTGTAATATCTGGAATAAATGCAAGGTGCTACTGTTAACCAAAATTTAGATATAGCATATCTTTTTACAGTTCCTACAAATTTACATTATTCAATAATATTAATAAAAAAATATCAATTAACCCTACCACTAACAGGCTCTTAGAGACTTTTATTGCAGGGCGAATACATTATTTATAGCACACAGAAACAGATTTTGGAGACTAGTCCTATTTATAGCATGGATTACAAATAAACAAAACTCCCACACAAGGATATTAGCAATGCATGCTGATCCACCCACAAAAAACATATATAAGAGGCAACATATCGTTATCAGCAGCTATATAGTAGAATATTACAAGCTTTGTTAAGCGTCGACTACTTCTGGTCTCCACTCCCAACTGTATTGCTCTTCCTTATTACCCCCTATCATAGCAACATCCAATCAAAAGGACTGAGCTGTCCACCAAGATAGAGCAACAAAATCAGGCTCACACTTCAACTGATCGTATACTAGATAGGGGATCACTTCGCAATCCAAGTTCTCGATTGAAAAGTCCAAGTCTTCGTTAAGTAGCCTCAACTCTTTCTTTTCTGTCGTATTTCCCATTAGGGAAATTAATCTCAGCCATCCAGAAAGTATAGTGGTTAGTGCCGCGTTGACTGCTGTGCTGCAGGGCTTGGGTTTGAATCCCGGAGAAGGCATGGATATTTGTAAATGTATAGTGCCAGTGTGGCATGGGAGCATTGTAAATATACATCGAGTCGAAAGTCCTCTCATGAGGTTTGTGCAAGAAAAAGGAAGATGGGAGGCCCCCTGACCCCCCAGGGGGCTCTCCCTCAAAATTGGGGTGAAACTGAGGTAAAATATATTGTCACCTGCCTGGTGCTCAAAGCTGTGGCTAACGACAGCTGTAAACTAGCTCCTCGCAATGATGAATTTCATGTACTTTAATTTGACACCATTGAATGATGCAGTTTTCATCAATTCGGATGTTTTTGCACAAAATACCGAAAATGGATGTAGTCTCGATAGAAGTAGAATCCACATAGAACAGAGTGAAGTTAAATTGACTCTATATAAACAGAAAGGAATCTCTCAAACAACTATTCTGAATGTAGTAGAATCTCTGCAAAGGAATCATCTATTGGTCCAGAACTAACAGGACAACATACAAAAGGCATAAAAATATAAAACTTGGCCTACTTATTGTATGTGTGATTACTGCATATTATTTACCTTTATAAAACTTTACAGAACATACTTATATCTTACAACGTTAAAGCACAGTTACAGACATACACAGAATATTTTTAACCGAGTCCGTGCTTTCAATAGCTTTAGGATGTGTGTTGACATTTTTAGCAGTATTTTGCATTGTAAAATAAATTTTGTGTACGATTAACAATAAGATATATTAAATCTAACTTACTAATAGGTAGTTATTAAAAAATATCGCAAAATAACTTACGATGAAAAATGTGATTAAAGGGAAAAAATCCACACGGCATTCCTTAATATAAAGTGAACTTAACCAGTTGAAGTACTGAGTTCAAACTAATGGCTAATTAATACTGTGCGTCACAATCCATATGATTAAAATAGAGAAATAGGTATTTCATTAAATATATAATATGATAATCGGAACCGCAAAGAATCGTTCATTTAACAGAAACTGTCAGTTTTCTATAGAGACTTTACTGCATCTCTAATTTCAGAATAACTGGAATTAAAGTCAGTAATGTCTTTTTCTCTCAAACACTACTAGAACTTTATAACCAATACCTTAAAACTCTCCTTCATGAATAATAAAACGTATAAAAAATTTCCATTAAAATAAACAAACATCAATGCTTCATTACATATTAATTATATTTTAATTGAAGCAATTCGTGTGCGTTAATGAATATACCCGTAGAATCCTTCACAGGTGTTCTTAATTATATCCAAGCTTAATATACCGAAGTATCTCATACAGGAAATAATTTTTCCCCTCTTTTGATATCTGGCTCTTAATAATGTCATTGCTATTCTCGATGTGTTTCGAGGATGTATCTCATTGAAAACAGTAGAAAGATTTTACTATACAAGATACCTGCAATGTCCCAGTTTAGAGAAGAAAATTGAATTATGAATTCCGAATTGTTGTTTCAAAATGTTTCAAACTGTAATAATCTATAACCAGCAATCAGAGAGAGAGAGAGAGAAAGAGAGAGAGAGAAAGTTGGTTTCAATTAGAAAATCTATCAGAATCCTCCAATAAAAATTAAAGAAAGTATAATCAATCGTAAAATAATTTAATCCCGTTAAATTTTACGATTTATAGTTTCAATAGGAACCATTTGTGAGTTAATATAGTTATATTATTAATCACTCTATAATTATTAATTACTATTATTAATCACTCTCATTGTAGTACTTTTACAAAATGAACTCATAATCCTAATACCAGAAACGAGTTGATGTTTTTTTTCTTTGTTAAAATATTAAAATTATTACGATTTTTAGCTTACTCAAAGACACTTAAGTAAATAATCTAATATAAATCAGTAAATATTATTACCATAATGAGAGCTTAATTTAGTTTTCAGAAAAAGCAGATTTAGAATCCTTTTTATTTAAATTTTTTTCGATTAACATTTAAGAAAGTATTATAGTAATTAGTATATATTCCCAATACCTTTATTGTCACGATCAAAAAATGAGAAAAATTTAAAGTAAATATTACATTTTTTCCCATGAATATTTAGTAAATGAGAAAATGTTGATGATTTCTGAAAATTAATGAACAAGAACTTTATTGTTCTGTGTGTGTATGATGATAATTCGCGAGACGAGTTATTCCAGCGTTTAAACTTTCCCCTACCAACATGACTACACAGTTCCTTAAACCTATTTTGAAGAAAAATCACAGTTTTTTTTTATTCAAAAAAAGTGTGCACTGTGAGCTGTGGATGAATAACATTTTAATTTTAAACATCTATCAAATGACAAGATTAACAATTACTCCTTTATCATCACAGATTTCATATGACAAAACCCGAGAGAGGAATGTTGGACTGGTTCGACATAACACTAGCAATTAATTAGTACAAACCATACACATTTATAAAGGAAAACTTAGTTACGACTGCAACGAACCATTACTGGCTTTTATGCGTACTAGAGTTTTACTAGGGGAGTATTCAGAGCCGCTCACATGCACCCCGAACAAAGCAAAGCTAGATTCCCCAACAATTGAACTTGTAATTGAATATCTAAAGTAGAGCATCAGGCTTGATGAGGAGTTTGAACCTAGTTTAATCAAATATTTGGCAGAAACCCCATTGTTCAACCAGTTTATTAGATTAGATTTCCTCCTCAAAATCCTTTATCAAAACTACCATGGACTTTGACAAGCCCAATGACATACACAAGGGGGAGGGACCTGAACCATCTTTCTACAGTCTGTAACAGATTTTTACTTTTAGCCTTAAGGTATCCTAAAATCATGATTTATTTTTAAAAATTGACACATTTTTTATGATTTTATTTTATCTTATTAACTTTATAAAAATACCAAGTTTTTTATTTTCCGTTCACTGAAACAAAAACTACAAGTGTTTTAGTAACATTGCTTTAAGCAAGATGTCATATTTTAAAACGCGTTTTACTCGAAAGGAGTTTTTTTAAAATGCTCAAACGGGGACAGCAATTGCTCAAAAAGTTTTACAAATAATTAACTGAAATTTTTTTGTGTATGTTCTGTATAGTAGTAGAAGTGTTTTAATCTTGAGATTTGTCAATCACTGTTTTATTACAAAATTTACAGTCCCTTATGTTAATATAATCACTGTTATTTTAAGCAATTTCATATAATAACTAAGATAAAGTGCTCCAGTTTTTGTATAAATTAAAATATCTTTTATCCTGAAGGGGTCATTTCAAAAAGGAATGGCAAAGTAATACATCAAAATTAAAAAAATGAGAATTTGTGCATTTACTATTTGTACAGAGCGGGCCCCCGTTTATGTCATTTTTACCCAATTTTTTCCCATTTTAGCAGTAATAATTTATTTTTCTCTTCTTAATTTTAGCTTTTTTCCTTAAAATGTACTAAATAAATCTAAAAACCACAAAAAAATCTCCATATTTTTTTTAAAAAAAAGTTGTCGTAAGTAGTCGGATACCTTAAGATTACGCCACTGCTTTTTTGTCGTCTAACTTTTTTTAAATATGACCCTTCCCCCATAAAATATATATATACGACACTGGATAAGTCAACTGTCAATTCTTAACTAGAAAACAGTACTTCGTATCATAACATAAAGAAAAGTTTATTTTTCTTGCTCAGAGAATTAAATGTTTTTACGATTTTTCTCTAATTCAGGTGATATATTTATAAAATTAATTAATTAATCTGAAGGATAATTTCGAAAAATTATTTTCATTGAGCTCTGAAGGCAATCTGTATTAATGTTTACCTTCAAACATTTTTCTGATCTTGATCTGCTTGTCGATCTCTTGCGAAAAATTCCATTATTTTTCCTTATAATTAACGAACACAGGAAACAAAACTCTGATAAATTCTTACTAACAAAGAGGGAGAAATAAGTTCTTTGTGCATGTACCTGAAGACATGTAGCGAAGTAATTCCCTAATATTGATCCCTAAACGAAAAGCATCACAGTTCTCAACCCCTCAACTCAGCTAAGCGAGATTTTTCCATCGGCATAGTGAACGAATGAAATATTAAAAATTCATACTCCATTTGGACTAAATTAGCTTCCTAAGAACTTAATTAAAATTTAATGTTCCCTATTAGTGAATCTTCAAAAATGAATGAAAGCAATTTTTTTAAAAAATATGTATATTTTCTCATCTCCAGACGGAATATCTCGACACCTCCTGTTCTTCACTGGGAGATCTCTAATGTATTTACTCTTTCGTATAGAATTAGAAAAATTAATGATTTTGTGCCGTTACCATCAAAAGATGATTACGCACAGCCGAAAAGTGGATTAATATTTCGTTTCCTTATTAACGCCAAAAATAAAGGGTTTATCGCTTCAATATCGGCAAAATGCTTCGGTACTGATAGGTAATTATTAAAAGTTTACAACGAGCTGCTGTTATGCGCATTAACGGTGCTATGAGGTATTTAGAAAAGATGATTACAAACTGTTTATATTCACATGGGAAAAGGCGCTTTAAATGCTTTGAGCGTTAATCGATGTTAGATACTTCACAGCGTATTCGAGTGGAAATTGAATATCATATATAGACTTCGTTACCCACAGTATCTTTATTAGTATTAAGCGGTATAAACAAGATTGATTTGCTTGGGGATTTCTCAATAATTTACTTCATAGCTTTGTTACTAGTTGCTTCTTAGTGACTGAAATGTTATTAATGGAGTAAATCCAATTTAGTATTTCCCAGAAAGTGTTACTTAAAGGTAAGTTGAAATTGAAAATAGGGAATACTTTTTATCGTTAAACCTTTTTACTTAACGTATGTGATAAAAAAAGTTGTGCTTCAAGCGAATAATTATTTATCTAGTGAACTTAAAAACACTTTTCTTATAAATTGAAAACAGATCAAATAGCCAATTAATTTTTCAATTAATTTTTAAAAATATGAAGTCACAACCGTTATACTAAAAAAAATGTAATGAAGAACTAAGATTGAATATTCTTTTTTTCTCTTTAACTAATAATTCATTCATTAATTTTACTATTGATATTTTTAAAATACATATTATAAAGATACTGCAATTTTATTAAGCACCATTTGCTTTTGCAAAATATGAACAGAAAAGCATAGTGATATTTTAAAAATGTAAGGTAATTTTAAATTCTCCAAATTCATTTCAGAGAAAAACGCTGCTGTTTAAACATACAGAATTCATGCTGAGTCTCTCAGTTAAGGTAAGACCGAAAAGTACTAGATCAACAAACAAATATTTTACGTTTCTTTTCCCCTCTGTCTTCAATAGAGACTCACAGACTTCTTAAAGATCGCTGTGCTATTGGCCACACCAATGTATTTCGGACTCCTACAAGAATATCAAGGACGTTTTTCAACCAATAATGAATCGCAATCAATTTTTTTATCAATCTTCAGATATTTATAGTTTCTATAAACTTTTTTTTTTTGTGGAGAAAGTAGGAATCTACTTTCTGTATCCCGTGGGACAGGGAGGAAGACTCTACGACATGGTCAAATCTCCCCAGGGATATACCTTTTGAGGGTTCTCCCGACTATGGAGGAAAAACTCTTATAAAGTGTCATGGATCATACATTATTTGAAATTTAATGAAGTCCTGGGAGATAAATTGCTCGCAAAAATTTATTGAAACATAGACTGATAAATCAAATATTTTTTTTAAGCAACTTGTAAAATATCAAAGTTCTTTAAAGAATCAAAGCATTATTTTTATAGCGTCACATTACATACATTTTGTCATCTTTTTTATTATGCTTACATCTTTACTGTGTATCTGTATCTTTATTATTTCTATCTACACTGGCCTTCAAAGGTAAAGGTATAACATGTTTAATTTGTCTAATTTGAAAATGAATTAGCATAGGAACAAGAAATTTGAAGAAAACTTGCATTAAACAGTTTCTTATTGAATGCGATACATATATTTGCATAAGTTTAACAGAAACATACTTTGCAACAGAAAAAAAATCACTGTTGAAAGAAACAAAATATGGACTTGTGAGGAAAAATGTTTTGGAAATATTACAAAAAGGGGTTATAATAAGAAATATGTCCCCCTAACTGCAAATGCACCGACATATCCATGTTACCACTTAAGTTATCGCATACCAAAATGGGAAGCGAGGATCAAATATGAAGTATCCCTCGTTCTAGCTTTTGTACGGACCTTGAATCAGACTTAATACACCAACGTGTCTACCATGGTAGCCCCAAAGATGATCTATCCAATTCTGGTATTTAGATTGACCTGGCCATTCCATTCGTTCCACATTAGGATCCTGCACATAATGCTCAACAAACACAGCTATGTGATTTCACGCATTGTCATCCATCAGAATGAATTCATTTCCAATAGCCATGTTATATGGGTGAATATATATATCGATCTAGGATCTCACTCCCCTCAGAATTCCTCCACGGATCACGTGAAAGTCAGTGTGATCATCAGAGAGAACTCTGCCCAGACCATGATTCCACCTCCTCTGTAATTGTGTTTTTCAACATTATTGCATTGGTTGTTTCTTATGAGTTGTTCTCTCCAGATCAGCAAACATACTGGATCACACTTGAGTGTAAACCTGGACTCATCTTTGAAGAGCTCGGATGTCGACTTCTGTCTAGCCCAGGAAACGTGTTCATTTGCTCAATACAAAGGGGCACATCTCTACAGATGGCTTGGGAGAACACACACACATAATTGGTCGTTTTGCATAGAGATCAATTGTGAAGACCTTTTCGCACCATTGTTGCGAAGATTCTGGCTCCTGATACGAGAAAATAATCTGCAATGAGCTAAGTCATCGTAGTGCTTCTTTTCATTCAGTTTGAAAGATCTATAAAAAAGTCTCCCCGCATATGTTGTAAATCCTGATTGACCTGGCACACGCGTATTCTAGATACATAGTCTTTAAATTTTAATTGATCCCACAGTCATTGGATCGCTCTGAGAGCAAATTTGAGACGCCTCTAGCAGAATCAGCTTGTGAATAGCCCTTTTCCATCCCAATGGCTGCCACATAACTGAATCGAGTAAGTAATTTATCCAATAATTCGAGAAACGAGTTGTTCCTTAACTTTTGGAGCCTAGTGTGAATCTTATACTACTAATAAAGATTTATAATTACTTTTATAAATAAAAATGATTAATTTATACAAACTAGTCACTTTTTAAATACTAGCTTTATTCAAATCACCAAGTAGACACGGTTCATATCCATACTTCGACTTATTATTTAGTTAAAAGAAAATTACTCATTTAATATTAAAATTTTATGTCTTATGTTTCATATTTACATATAATATAAAGCAAAAGTATTAGAATAAAATTAAGAGAAGACACAGGCCATTCCTTTATTAATATATATGGCTTACTTTGTAATCTTATTCCAAGTAATCGGCTCTTGGTTATTTTATACAAAATATAATATCTTCTATACCTTTTTTTCCCCTGCTAAATCTATATTCTAATCATCTTCTGTATCTTTATAGCTTTTCCCTGTTAAAGTTGAAATAAACAGCTGGTTTTTAAAACTCCACTCCTAACTATAAATTGTGGAACGTAACTATTTCTATGAATTCTAAACAGAGTAACTATGACTATATTAGTTGAGATGTAATATATGTAATAGAATTTTAATTGTGTACATTTTTGGACTTGGATGTCAATTAATTTAACTTACACTGCATTTATTCTTTAAGTACTAATGTTAAATACATTTCAAGTGTCCAGACAGAAGATAAAATATCTTAGATAAAAAAAAATCATTTTCATGCACTAAGTTAGTTGAATAAAAAGTAAGTAAATTAATTTGAGAGAATACATATATCACTTTCTTCTAAAAAACATGATACGAAAAACTTGATAGTTACGTTTTGTAGATAAGAATTAGTTAAAGAGTCTAAATTTATTAAAATTTACAAAGACCAGACATAATTAAGAACTACACATTTAATGAAAAATTACATTTTAGCGAAGAACAACTGACATTTTCAGTATTCAAAGTGAAAACCTAATTATGAAAATTGAAGAGATAAAACAAGCATTTTTTTTATAATAAATACATCTACACAAAAACAATGTGCAAACAGGTCCAAATAATTAGGAAAAGCTGCAGTAAGTAAAATATTCTCTGTTTTATAAAAATTCTTCGATATCAAATTACAAATGTAATAACCAAAGTAAAGATTTTAGTAATATGATAAAATATGGATTTTGTGGCTTACCCAGACGACTGCTATGGGAAGTTATATTTTAAAAATACTCAGACGGAAAAACGGCGACGAATAATCTTAATGCTAATAATTAAAAATATGTTGGTCTATGGGGAGGAGGAGCCTCCAACTTTTGTCTTGTGTACGCCACTGCATGAATTCCAAGATCCCATCAATGAAATGCATTTGATGAATAGACATAAAAATTGAAATGCGCTTGCAAATCAACAAAACAAAGAATAAAAGTACTTATATTTTAGCTCTTTTTTTGTCTATTGAGAAATAGTATAGAATAATGTATTTCCTTCAGAGAGAAAAACGATTAACTTTCAGAGGAATAGTCTTAACATTAAGGTGTATGAAGGGTTTGATGTTCCAATTTAGGTTGATTCAGAAATCCTGTAAAATATATGGGACCTCTATGCACATCCCCAGCCATCTTTTTGGAAAAAAAGTCAATCGATATGTTAGCATTCGCTATAGAATAACGACTCAATTTTTCGTCATTCATCCAAAAGATTTTTTTTTCAGAACAAAGCACTTTACAAAATTAAGCCAAATATTGCAAAAAAATTCTAAGAAAATCAATGCTACCAAAATATATGCAATAAGCACTACATAAAAATGCTGTACTTTTTTTTCGTACAGCATGGATATTTAACAAATTATCAGAAATTATTAAACTAAGAATTTTCTTTTCAAATATTGCGAGGTTACATGACTAATTTACATCCATAAAATAAAAAATAAAAACAAGTAAAATAATGAAAAATATTATCATTTGATATATTGAATAAAAATAAAATCTGAAAACCAGTCGTTAAAACACTTGTCTTTTTAATCAATTCCAATAAGGGGATACATTTTTTATAAAAGATTACTAGACTAAATTTCCAATATATAACGGAGAAAGCTTCATTTTTCCGTTTATTTTGTGGTACAATGAACCTTGAGAGCGTTGGAAAAAATTTTAAGGGAAAAAAAGAATACGAATTTCTTATAAATTAACTTGAGGCTATGTGGAATTTATACGTAGCAATTATTTCGGGATTAATTGCGATATTTTCAGAAACAAATCCATTAAGCAAAAATATTAATTTAGAACTATTTTTTCGATTAAAAATAAAAAAAAAGGCTAACATTCTACAAAAATGTCCTTTTTAATCGTTATTGAATAAAAATATTTCGTATATATATTTAAGTTTGGATTAAAACTTGAATTTATTTTTTTTAAAATTTAATTCAGCAGCTGCTGCAAAACAAATAATTAGAAATGAAAATTATGGGTACATAAAAACACAGATAGAATAAGACTTAACTATATTCTGTACTACTACTGTTTTAAGAAAAATGCAGAAGAGTGCTTTGGATTATTTTCTGTGACATAAATATTCAATATACAATAAACAGCTACAGATAAATTGTTAATACAGTTGTATAAATATTACTTGTTGAAATAGACTTTAATAGACCCATTCTATTTTACTGGGTAAAAACTTGTTTTCGTCCCTTCTTAAATACTCTTGTTTCAAAAGTTTATTGGCGATATATTTTTCTCTTTCATTTCTTCTTTAGTTAATGTGAAACAAAAAAATGCTCAGAGCATTTTTCTACTACTATAAATTTTATCTTGTTGAAAATGTGCAACTACCTTGAAAAAGTATAGATACAGTTAAAAGTCATTTAAGGTCAAGGTTGGATACTTTTCATTGATGCAGCACTATTTAGTATAGAGTCTGGCCTTGAGAATAAACCAATTTAATTGGATATTCAAGTACTAAATGCCTATTCATTCTCCGCAGAGTTGTTATTGCAGATCTCCCCTATTCCGACTCGGAAGATTTACGGTATACGTTTTATAAGGGATTGGCAAAATGACAGTTTACGATTACCGTATCTGTGTTGAAATGTATTTTAACTACTGTAAATTATGTCTCTTACAACCACTTGGGTTCTTAAAAATTAGTCATTCACACCGCTTGTTGTTAAGTTCGAATAGGGGTGTAGTGAACCTCAAACTATTCTTTCGTTTGTGTGCACCGAGAAGTATCTATTTGAATATATTTTGTTTATCTTTCTATTTCAGGATTTAAGGAATAAATCACTCATTGAGACTCCAATAAAAATTTAAAAACATTGCTGTGTTCCATTAAGGAGTGAGGGTGACCGTAAATTTTAAATTACCTTTTCATCTATGTATTTTAAGCTGACGTTTGGAAATATAAGCTTACAGAAATTCTATGACATATTTTTGAAATTTATTTTTAAGATACATGTTTAGTTACAAGAATCATTCTTTTCTATAATAGCTATGGGACATATTAAAACGAGTTCATATTCAATGACGTCTTAAGATTTTTTGAAGCCCTGGTACTTCTCAAATGTAGGCCTTACCAGCGACCCTTTTAAGGTAACATTGTCAAATATTCATATAAATCATAAGTTCCCAAACTTCCTTGTCTCATAGACCCCTTGCCATGTTTTTTGGTTTTGGATAGACCCCTGCTTACCTAATCTTGAATGTTTGCAAATTTATCAACTTAAATATCTTTTTGACAGCATGTGTGTGTGTATACTACTACTTATTTTAAAAGAAATTTCTAACAGCAGGAAGTATAACGTTTATAACTTAAGAAGCACATGTTAATGAATTAACTTAGTGCATAAAATAATTGAACAAACAAATGTTTTTAATGAAGGGGATGAACCTGGTGCTTCAATAACAAGTTTTCAACACTTAATATCAATCTAGTCGGGTTTAAACCTAAACCTCCTAAGTGTCCAGTTTTTTTTCTCTTTTTTTGTTTTTGAGGTAGACAAACTCACTGAAACTCTCTCTCACTAGGAAAAAAAAATTAAAACTTTCTCACGATATTCCATAATTCGTGACAATTAACAGGTATGTTTTTTTAAAGCCAATGTTGCTGACATACGTTTCTAAACTTTATTTTAAGATCTTCGTTAGGGCCTATTCTGATCAGTTCCTATTGTATTATGACATATTTTTTTCAATGCTACTATATGAATTCATTGTCTATTACTACAGAAAAATCTATCTCAAACTTAGTTTCAAAATCTGAGTAAAGGACGTATAAATTTTGAACGTAGGTTAAATTGTCTTGACAGATTGTCTGTGATAAATCGAGAAAATTTGCGACAGCCAATATTATACTTCTTTAGCTTAATTCTGGAAAGAAATGCTGAAATTGTACTTGTCTTAATAAAATCTTTGCTGTCACCTAGAAACCACAAGTTAATCTCACTAAATTTAATAAATAAATCAGTTAAATTGGTAAAATCTGGTTTCCACTGGATCAAATTCTTTTAAAGGTTCAAGTCACAATCTGGTTTAATGAAAGCCACTATTATAAACCTTCATTTATTCTTCATGGACCCCAAGTTATTTTTTTGCTGGTATTGACCCCTTGCAAGTAGTCATAAACCCCTGGGAGTCTAAATAGACCACTTTGGGAATCCCTGGTATAAACGGTAACCCGCAACAAATAAATGTACGTTACTCACTATCTCACAAACCAAGGTCCAAATCGAGACTCGAGTGACTGCCGCCTTTCGACTGAATGAGTAATGACGGTGTACAGATGTGGACAGGACACAATAATGCTGTCTTGCCATTGTTGTCTTTTGGCAAAATTCCTCATTTCTCCGAGAATATGTCCAGGAATAACATTGGGTGATTAAAATTATTCTTATTGAGGTCGAGTCAAGAGCAATACACGGCCTTAGGATCGGGCTCAGTTAGCTTTAAACATCCCTATGCATATTTAAGCATCAGGAAATTTAGACTTAACATGAGTTAGAAAGTTCACTATAGCAAAAAGAAATTACCTTCTTTTCTTAATCAGGTTAAGAATGTGTTCTCATGACATCCAAAAGAAAATCTAACTCAGAATTCCTTATGAAATATATGAGCACACTGATAACCATATCAATTTACAAGGTTACAGGACATACATCCATTTGCTATGGAATGTCCTTGAAATTCAGACGGCACGTGGCATCAGGACTCGAACCTGCATGATATAGGTGACATTACTTTTAGTAATCAAGGAGTGTATAAGCAAAAAGATTAAGAAACCTTGTTGCGAGGTTAATCATGGTTCATCAACTGTAATCTTAAAAGAAAACTCAGATGCGTCACTGATGAAAAGCGTCTAAATATAAATATGTTATTTTAATTTTAAGTAAATTTGTGTACTCAGGTAAAAATTTTACATTAGAACCACCCTGTCACTATGATTTTTTTAAAAAAAAAATCTTTTTAATGAATTTTTGGAATAAGAAAAAAAATCTTTTTGAGATGACACAATTAAAAAAATTAACTTCTGACTTGTTTCAATAACACGTCATATCTATACGATGCGCGGTTGTTTCGCCAGCTAATAATGTGTTGCTGAAAATAAATCCTTAATTCATGTATCTTTCATGAGTTGCATAAATTAAAAGTTTTCATACATTAATTTTGAATACGGAATTAATAACAAGTAAATATTTAAACGTGAATTGAAATGAATTTTTTAAATACAGTCATTAAATTTGCATGCTCAGATTATGTATTTGATATACGAAATAAAATTGGGATATAATGTATAGTATGTTTTTTTAAAAAAATATTTTTTACCAGAAATGATGTACAAATAAAACTTACTGTTTCCTTTTTATAAAAGGTATTTAAGAACAATTTTATCACTAGTTTCTCCACGGAACTATTTGCTTCAAGTATTAGATATTTCAGTTTATATATTCACTGTTGATCAGTTCAGTTCAGTACAGTGATATCACTGTAACAGTGGAGACTTGGCCAACGCCTTATGCTCCGATAAAATTTTGATTAGTTTTTAACATTAGTAGTAACGTACAGCTCGTGATTGCACTGTCCATCAGTAATTTGAATTATCGCCTTGTGCTTCAACTGAGATTGATGAAAGTAGAGTATAGAGTAACTGGAATTTTAGAATCTATTGGATGATGTCAGAAATTTTTCAACTTTTTGAACATGCTCTATTGTTTTACATTTCGCCATTGAGGAATAAGACTATTCTTCGTGTGGTTGGAGATAATTTTTTTTTTAAATTTCACGCTGCGATTTGTATTTGATACAGTTTAATATAAAAAGTTCACTAGTTCCTGGTACTTTACAATCTTCAAACAAAGGAGAATCTGTTTGTTTAAAAAGGAAATTTATATCATTTAATGGTAATGTTTTAGCTCGCCACTTATTGATTAAAACTTCTGTATTTTTATTTTTTGCTGCCTGTGTATTCCATTTTTCAAGATGAGGAATATAAAAATAATTTGTATGTCTTGCTCTTTTTCCATATTTCTTCACTTTTATTTTTGTGTTGTTTTTTGAAATGTGTATGTAGGTCTTCCCAAGTTATCCAAGAAATAATATTCCACGGCTCTGGAGAGGCTTTAGCTAATTTATCAACTTCTTCATCAATCCCTATTCCCTTGTGAGCTGGTACCCAAATGAATGTAATTGATTGAGCTATTTGGAGGCACTGATGTAAAGTTGAACTTAAATTTAATATTATCGTATCGGATTTTTTATAAATATTCTGGATACTTTTTAGGACTGATAAGCTGTCCGTCAGGATGATATAATTTTCTGTTTCAGAAACCCAATTTTTTAAACGCAGTCCATATGGCTATAGCTTCAGCTGTGAAAATTGAAATCATTTCTTTCAGTATGAAATTTTGTCGAACTTTTTTCTTAGGGATCAGAATTCCTATTGATGTTTGATTAGTATTTTTTGAACCATCTGTTGCTATTATGATATTGTTATTAAATTTTGGCTGAATGTAATCATTAAACATATTTTGTACTATGTCATCTGGAAGATCCTTGTTTTGAAATGGTAGTTCATGAGTGTAGATGTTTATTTTGCTATTTTCGTAGATTGGAGGAGGAGGGATCCATTGAAGAATATCTACTTTAGAGATACATAATTCTTGGAGCAGGTTGATCGTCTTTTGAAAAATACAGATATCTTTTTCTCTATATTTATAAAACATGTTATTTATATCCCAAAATAATCTTGCATTCGGGGACCAGTTTTTTAATGCAATTTGCTTTAATTATAAATTTTTGGCAAAGGAAATTATGGCGATTATTAATACTTCCATTCATAGACTGCTCTTAATAAATCTAACGGTGTGTTTCTTGGGAGACCTAGGGCTAAACGTAAGGCAGCATTGTAAATAGGTTCTAGTTTTTGTCTGTTGCTATTGCTAGAAAAGGAAAAAAAAAGTTGACTTCCATAGTCAAAGATAGAACGGATTGTGTGGCATTAATAATATTTAAAAAATATCAGATCTTGTTCCTAATTTCGGAGAAGATAAGGCTTGTGAATGGCATTTAAATATTTGAATCATTTCTGACGTAGGTAATTAATATGATTTTTCCAGGTGATTTTGGGGTCGAAGATGATACCCAGGATTTTAAGACTCTTCACTTCGGGAATAGGTTTGTCGCATATTTTAAGTAATGGAGGTATTGTGCTTCTTTTTCTGCAGAGGTGGACAATTTCCCTTTTTTACACCAGACTGAAATTTTATTTAAAGATTCTTGCATTTCGTCTATTGTTTTATTCCAATTTGTACCCCTATTGTATAAAAATATGTCGTCTGCATAAACCAGAAGATGGCTGTCGTGTTGAATTTCAAAAATACCTGCCATATAAACCATAAAAGGGATAAGACTTAAGATACAAACCTGGGGTACATCATAATTACTTTTAACGATTTTTGAAAAAATATTCCTCCATTTGATTTGAATTGTACTCTGATGTAAGAAGTTTTGTATCCATCGTAGCAATCTACCAGAGTATCCAACTTTGTTTAATTTAGAAACAAGGCCATTTGGCCACACTGAGTCATATGCTGCTTTAACATCTAACGCTACCAAAATAAAATATTATTTGCGTTCTCTAGCCAGTATAATGTCATGTTGTAATTGAAGTAATGTATTAATGCTACTTCTGTGAGGGTAAAAAACCTGATGATTAACATGAAAATTTTTTTGAAAACTGAAATCTAGCATTCTATGTAGAATCATTCTTTCAAATAACTTGGCAATTACTGAAGTAAGAGATATTAGACGTAAAATGACGAAACTCTTCCTTGGAATTTTTGTGAGGTTTTACGAAAGGTAGAATAATTGCGTGAGTCCAATCTTTTGGAATTTGACTTGAAGACCAACTATCATTAAAGGACTTCAGAAGGAGATTTATTGCTTTGATGGGGAGATTGTTTATTGTTTGGAGAAAATTTTATCATGCTCTGGACTGCTGTTCTTTTGATGAGATATTGCTATTTGTAATTATTTTAAAGAAAAAGTTTTATTAATATCCTGGCAATTGTCTGGAATAGAGATATTTGGAATACTATCGTTGTTTTTTGTTTTGCGTAATATTGTAAAAAACAGTTTGTGCTTGGGATTGCTCGTTTGTTAATATGGTTCCGTTATTTTCTATAATATTAAAGTTATATAGTTAGGATTGTTCTATTTTTGATTATTCAGATTATTTTAAAAAGAACTTTAGGAGAAGATATTTTTTCACATGTCTTGTGCCAAAAATTTTCTTTACAGACTTTGATTGTTCGCTTAAGTTATGCGCTTACACTTCTTTATATTTTATCCAGTCTTCTTTAAAGTTTTTCCTTGCTTTATTAAGGAGTTTTCTTTTTTTGCTCTTAAATGCCCGCATGCTGCTGTCCACTATGGAGCTCTTGAACTTATCTGTTTTTTTTTCTGATTCTTGAGATAAGATTTGAGCTTTTTAATTTCTTTTATAATATCTATATTTATGTTTTCATTTAAATTTAAATTTTGTTGAATAATATTGATAAATTTGTTCCAATTTGCTTTTTGTTTAAAATTATTAGTTGCTGAGCTGTTTGTTCTTTTGTAATTAATAATTATAGGGAAGTGATCACTTCCAAAATTATCGGTATGTGTGGACAAGGATAAATTATAATTTAAATCTATACAGACTAAATAAAGATCTATAGATGCAAAAATTCACGATGAATGGAGATAAGTTGGACTTTTATCGTTTAATAATATTAAGTCACACACATACGCGCACCACACACACACACACACACACACACACACACACACACACACACACACACACACACACACACACACACACACACACACACACACACACACACACACACTTTCAATAATCCAGTCAAAAATCTTTTTTCCAGAAGCGCTGGAATTTTTTTATATCCCCATATCTCATGAGATGCGTTGAAATCTCCCAATATCAAACTGTGATTATCAATATATGATGCTATTTAGATAAATTGATGTATTTAGAGTTACCCGGTGGGATGTATATTAAAAATTGTGATAGGAACTAAATCTATGGAACTAAATCTAACTCTTGACTATCAAAATTTCGAAGTCTTCACTAATTTCTGAGAATATTTTTATGTCGCTAATATCTTTATTTAAAACTATCATTAACCCTCCTCCTCTTTTGATTTCCCTATTAATTCTGAATATATTCTTATTGGGAATTGTGAAAATATCATTTGGATGTAACCAAGCTTCTTGAATTATTAAAATACTTGCTTTTTGAAAAATTGGCGTGAAAAGAGAATATCTGACTTCTTGTTTTTAATTCCACGTGCATTCCATTGGATTATTTTCATGATTTAAAACGAAAAAAAAAGGTGCGATACTACGAATTAGTTTAAATATTCAAAAAAGAAAGTAGATTAATATTTAGTTTTTAGCGAGAATGTAAGAAAATTTGATTATTTATTTAAGTTTCTTTATTTTTTTTCTATTATACTTTCTAATGTATTTTCTCTCTGTTCTGATATTTTCTTGAATATTTTTGCTTTTTTTATTCAGTTTTTTTATTTATTAGAAAATCATCTTTTGGAATTGTTATATTGGATGCAACTTTTTTTAATGTGGATTCCTTGGTATTCATTAGGGAAGAGAAAAGCTCAAATTTATTTGTGCTACCACGGTATTCAGTTCTGTCGTGAAGCGTTGAACTATTTGATCTAATTTCTTTTCAAATATGTTATTGTTTTCTTCAAATTTCAACTCTAATTTCGAAATTTTTTTTTTCAAGATTTTCTATCTTCTCTGTTTCATCATTATAGGTTTTGGCCGAGTATGATGTTTTATTTCCTTTTGGATTTTCTCAATTTCTCGAGATTTGTTGCTGTACTTTAATTTTTAAGATTTCAACTTCCTCTTGATATCGTTTGCAACCTTTATAGTTAGCTTCATGCTCTTCTCCACAAGAGCTACATTTTTTTATTTTTATTTCTTTGCAATCGTTTTGAGAGTGGTTTAGTGAGCCAATTCGGCATTTTATTGAGCTTCTACAAAATTTTTGAATGTGTCCAAATTTCCAACAGTTTGTGCATTGCCTAGGTTTTTCATAGTAGAGATTAGTTTTAAACATTTCAAAACTTATTGGAACTCTTTAAGGAATACTGCATCCAATTTGGGTAACTTGAATTGTTTTGATAGGTTTAAATCCAGATTCTGCTTTTTTGGTAAAACGTTGAATATCAAAAATTGCATAGTTATTTTCTAATTCCGATTTTATGTCGTCTATTGTATATTCTGTGTCTATTCCTTGTAATATGTAACTACTGGTTAGTCCTATAAAGGACAATCTTGTACTTATTTTTACACCATTAATTTCTTTAATTTTTAAAGCTTCTTTGGCGGTCTCGCAATTATTTGTTTTAATTATGATCTCGCCGCTTCTTGTTTTGCTTATATTCAGAATACTTTTTTTAATTGTGAACGTTTTCATTATACTTTCTTTTAGTTTAAGTGGATTACCATTATGAAAGTTATTTTCTTATTTTAAGAAAATTGTAATATTTGGACTCGTATTTTAATTTTGTCTTTCCGCAAACTTGGTCAATAATTCTATATCTGTTAAGTTACATCTATATTTATTGAATGAAAAATTAGAGTTTGTATTTTCTACCTCTAAATTATTATCTGGGTGAGGGTAGTCACCCATTTTGTCTTCCATACTACAACACTCAAATTTGTACAAAAACACTACCTTGTGTAAATACTTAAATTAAAAGCTCTTATCCGAAGATAGAATAAAAGTTATATGAAATAAATTTCAATACAAAACAAAATTTCAAAACGATCTCATTCGCTCGAAAAGTCAAAATTATTCAATACTTTTAGCACCCATTGTTGATATTTTTGCTTCTTTATTATAGTAACACGGTCACGAAGATTAAAAGCGAACCCTTAATCAAAATATTGAGCTTTTGACAATTATAAGGAGTTGTTTTCGGTCAGATGAGACTCAAATGTGAAATATAACATATCTTACACTATTTTTTGAGGTAAAAAAATTTAGACATTTAGCAAAATACATCAGGGGAAATAAGAATATTGCATTCCTGCGTTTTTTTTAAGTGTTAGTTGGAGATATAACTATTATTTTACAAAAAGTACCTTTATAATTTGTTGAAATACATTCAGAAAAATTTCCTGCAGGACTTTCCCTTTTATAGGAAAGTACAGAACCTTGTGATGTTCGAGCAATCTTTCCCTTCTCCCATGGGGTTGCTGTCTTTGGTAAACATGGGTGACGAGAACCCACGGGATGCCAGAAAAATCTTTCTCCATTTTCAACTCTTCGTCATTTCACATTCCCTATTTTTCTTTCTTTCTTACAATTGCCTAGTTTTATCTAAACAACATTCATACTTTTTTTTTAAAAAATTGAAGAATAGTTGACAAAGCTTAGTCACGATTGTTAAGGGCAGTCGGAAAGGTAAAATTTGATTTTTTTGACAATTTGAGATTTTTACATTTCCACATAGTACAGATTTTAACCTTTCTAAAAATACCTTACTTTTAACCTCTAGGGTAAGTAGAAGCCTTAAAAACCTATTTTTAAATAATCGTTGAAACTGGGCCACGCCCATTTGACAAGCGTAAAAGTAAAACAAAGTTTTTTGTTTTGGCTTAAAAGTTGAGCGTCTGGTATAAATCAAAACATTTATCTTTTATTGTATAAATTGAGCCTTTTATTATTTTATTTCCTAACCCATTTGAAACTTCACTGTATTTTTAACGGTCAAATCAGTGTTTGTTTACACTTTCAAAACTGCGTTATAATTTTTGAACTCGCAAGTATTCTTTAACATTATTAAGCTTAAACTTTAAAAAAAATTGCTATAATATATCGACTTTACCATGCCTAGAGCATCGACTAAAGTATTTAAGAAACGAAGAGGAGTTTTTAATAAAGGAAGATGTAATAAAAGTAATGATGGTTGTGGTGAAAGCAATTCTACTGTTCCAAAGAACTCTGCTGATGAAAAAATTGTGCTGATGGTGCAAAGCTTTGTACTAATGAAACTGAACCATCTGCCAGTGAGAGAAAAAATTGTAAACATGGATATTTCATATTCGGATGAGGCTTTTTCTGGTTTCAGAAATGTTATTGTGGACATTAACATTTTAGCTTGTGTGTTTTTGAAGCTGTAAAATGTATAAAGTGTGAAAAACAGGACTCAGGTTGCACCTCAGTGAAAGTAACTGTGGTGAAGCTGTGAAGTTTCACTTAAAATGTCCTTCTTGTAAATATAACTATACTTTTTAACTCCAAGAAATGCGATAGTTCTGAGAATTACGAACTGAATACCCGGCTAGTGTATGCTATGCGATGCATAGGTAAAGGTGCTGAGTCTGCTAGGATGTTTTGCGGTATCATGAATCTTCCCCGCCACCCACAAAATTCTCAAAGTACAACCACATTTTACTGCAGGCAACAAAGAGAAACCTGTGAACACAGTATGGCAGAAGCTGTTCGTGAAGCCGTTGATGAAAATGATGGAAAAAGGGACCTTGCTGTTGCTGTTGATGGTAGCTGGCAGAAGCGTGGTTTTTTCTTCGAAGAATGGCTTGGTGACAGTCACAAGTGTTGATACCGGCAAAGTTATAGATGTCGAAGTTTTTTCAAAACATTGTATTTGTCCGAACAAAACCAAGCATCTTCAAAATTGTAAGAGAAATTTTGAAGGCTACAGCGGTAAGATGGAAGTAGCTGGAGCTCTATCCATTTTCAGCGTTCCCAGTCTCTCTACAATGTTCGGTACACAAAATATTTAGGAGATGGGGACTCCAAGGCGTTTATTTCTATTGTCGAGAACAAAGTATATGGTGACCATTGCTCTGTCGAGAAATTAGAATGCATAGGTCATGTTATGAAAAGAATGGGGACATGTCTTCGACGCTTGAAAACTAAGATGAGAGGTCAAAAACTTTCTGACGGAAAGCCTTTTATGCGGAAGAAATAGATTGACAGAGGCAGAAATCGACCGTCTGCAAGCATATTATGGTCTAGCTATCCGCAGAAATTTGTCTAGCGTGAAGTACATGCAACAAGCCATATGGGCAATATTTTTACACAAGCTATCAACCGATGAAAAACCTCAGCATGGATTTTGTCCCTCTGATTCAGATACGTGGTGCAAATTTAAAAAGCAGAATTGCTTGGGGAGACTTATCATCACAAAAATAGTTTACCTGTGGATGTTGTGGAGGCCATATGTGACCTGTTTTTAGGGATTTTAGCTAATCCAGAATTGCTAAAAAAGTGTTTACATGGAGGTACGCAAAATCCTAACGAAAGTGTAAATAATGTAATATGGTCTCGTGTACCAAGAAAACATTTGTACAATTAGAAGTTTTGTCACTGGGTACATATGATGCAGTTTCCTCATTTAATATGGGGAATGTATCAAAACTAGAAATTTTGAGAAAAATGTGTATTGAGCCTGGTGATTACACGGTACAGGCGATGGAGTGCCTCGACAAACAGAGGCTGTTACGAGCAAAATACTATTGTTTACAAAAAACAAAGGAAGTTAGGAAGGAAAAAAGACTTAAAAGGAAGAAAGAAGATGATGAGCTACTAAAAATGCTGATGATTTAGAATATGGAGCTGGCATGTTTTAACTAAAAAGTAATTATATGTTAAAATCAATTTTTCTCAAAATGTCAATTTTTGATGTTCGATGTTCCTTTTCTTAGAAACTACTGTTCACAGGTATGTAAATTCTTTATGATATATTTATAATGATGGCTAATATATACTGAAATGAGCTTTTTGTAAAAACCCCAAAATTTATTTTTTACAAATTTTTTTATGTGAAAAACGGGTTAACGTAAACTATGTTTGATAAAATATTTTATAAATTATGAAAAAATTCAAAATTAGCTAAAAGTTCATTTGAGTATAATGAGAAATGTGTATTTTAATTATATGAAAAATTTCAAGCATGTACATATAACAGATTTTGAGAAAATGTACCTCGAAAACAGCCAATTTAACATTGTCGGTATAGAGGTTTCCGACTGCCCTTAAAAGCCTACCTGCTGCCCAAAACTACGGTGAGGAAAAATAACTCAATGCTGTTTATGATTGATATTGTGATGATCATTATCTATGCATTTTCAATAAACATCACCACCCTATCATTTCTCATTTGGTATAGAAGGCAATTGAAACTATTTACATGTTTCAATAGGAGGGAAAGTGAATGATAATTAACGTCGCACCATATTAAGAAACACAATAGCTATTAACTCGTAATTTGGAACCATGGTCAAGTGACGAGGATGACACCTCAGCTGGCACTCTCCCTCTTCTAACTACTACACCACACCAAAGGAGAAAATGAAACCAATGTATAATTTACAGCCCTTAACCTGTAACCGCGAGTATTATAAGTACGTTTTACGCGTACCTCAATTTTTAATCGTTACCAGAACACTAAAGCTTACTTGAACTGAAACTCCTGTTATTCCATACATTGTATCTTGGTGTAATTTGACTCGGCCTATGAAGCGGAGATCATTAAAATATCTCAATTTTAAGAAAGAAAGCGTTTTTTTTAGTTTTTAATTTATTGACATTTTATTTAAGTAAATAATGGTTAGATAGACAAAAATAATTCAAAACATGTTTTATATAAATTGGTGTTGCAAGCATAATTTTATTGATGTACATAAGCTGTATTTTTAAAAATGTAGAAAAACGAGTTAATGAGTTCAAAATTAATCATATCAATTTTCAGTGAACTTATAATAAAGCAATTGAAAGTTTTTAATAAACGTTTAATTTTTTTAGAAGCATCAATATGTTAGTTATTTTTTATCAACTGCATAAATATTTTTAAATTTCAAATTATAATTGAGCTGAGACAAATTTCTTTAAAATATTTTTGAGACATTATAACAATGTTAAAAAAAAGGGAAACGTGTTATCCGTATATTTTTCCAAGTATCCCCCCACACACCTGAAAAAGGAATCAAAACAAAATAATAGACCTTTTTTGAGCAAACAAAATGCTATTCACAATTTATATTGACCGATGAATATCTATTAAAGTTTAGCTACTCAAAATTTGCTTTCCGCTTTTTTTACCCATAGCTAACACTTCCCCTCCCTGTAAATTTATATTTTTCTTACTCATGTGGGTTTAAATACTGCATAACTACATACTGTTTCGTTGCTGCTCTTAATTAATAAAAAAAGATTTCAGATTTATTTGAGGGACTGATGTACGGTACACTTGCCCAGGCTCAAAATATTTTCATTGGTGGGATTTAGAAATTTGGAGAGTGGAATTAAAGCTCAGATGTGTCGTCTACATAATCTGATTCTGGTTCAAAACTATGGTGTCTGTCACCAATAGCCATCAGTTAAGTTCGAAGAGAGAAGTTAATAAACAATAAATAAATAAATATGTAATTGTTCTAATATTTTAAAGCAAAATCTATTTTACATGTTTCTTAAAACTAGCAAATACAACGTAGAAAGATTTTTAAAGCATTTTATATCGAAATATTTCTCAAAACATGTTCCTATGAACAAAGATTTTATAATAATGTTCACCATTTTTAGATTAACATTTTGTACTTCAATTTCTAACAATTTACTTTAATAAGTTATTCAAATATTCAGAAATTATTTTTATATTGTTAGTTCAAAGCTTCATAAATACCTACTGGGGCAATTAATTAATGGATTAACTCTGACTACCGCGAGGCAAGAAGTACGCAATCTATTTATTTATCTATGGGGAGTGCACAAAATTAAAGTTACTTTAAGCAGTATATTTATTGATTTATCCCTTGCAAAATATTTATTTTCCCAGGCAGGAAAAAAATCAATGTTTGCTGTTTTTCATTCATTATATAGCAAAGCTCTTCAGTTCTAACATAAAAAAAAGATACGATCTGAACTAATTATGATATTTAATACCTAATAAGAAAATAACTAAATAAGCTCATTAAAACTAAGCCTATTAATAATAAAAACTTAGAACAGTAGAAAAAATTGTGATTAAGCAAATAATCCAAAATAATAGAATGTTGAACAAAGCACTTTAAGAAACTATAGATACACAACTAAAAATAAATATTTTTATCAGCTAAAAGAGCTTATTAAGAAAATTAAATAATTAGGTTGTTTTTATGTTTTATTCACAAAAAGAAAATAAATCAATATTATATATACGAGAAATAAATAAATCTAATCACGTACAAAATAACTTAACAATAAATAATATTTAACAAGTATATATTTTGAAATTATACCTCTTGGTAAATATTGATGGAACAAATCACACGAAAATGCAACTAGGTCATTTTCAACAGTTTTGTCTGATAGTTAAGAAATTTTTTTAGATAATCCATTTTCTCAAACTTACATGCAGACAGGAGAGAAGTCAATGAAAAAAATTCCGAGAGCCCTACAAACAAAAGGAGTAAATAATACACTGCTGGACAATTGCTAAGGACGGATCACAAATCGCTATGTAGCATAACATTAAGCGAGATATGAGGCCTAGTAGGATAAAATATAGTTGCCACACTGTTCAGACATTAGAATAAAGAAATATTTATTGTTCTGGAAAGTACAAAAAGCTGTAGGAAACATCTGAAAGAAAAAAAATGTTCATTTGATCTGCGTTCGGAGAAATGGAACAATGCATCTAAAAGTCAGCAGGCACCTTAAAGAAAGGTATCAGTACGTGATATGTCTACCGTGGAGTGTGATGCAACATTTCACACGTCGTACCATACTTTGCACAACATTATCCAGCCGCTGTTTAGGGCAATTTATCCATTTCTCTGTGAGTGCACGGATGAGGGGTGTTCTTGTTTGTTTGAGGATAGTTTCGACCAGTAACTTGCCTCCCAAATCATCCCACACACATTTTCAATGGGGTTTAGATCTGGAGAATGCGCTGGCCATACGAGACGTTGGATACCCTCGCTGTCTAGACAATCCTGAACAGAGAGTGTTCGATGACATGTTGCGTTGTCTTCCATAAAAACAAATTTATCACCGACAGCACCACGGGAAAAGACGAACATGAGAAAGTAGAACTTCATCAATGTATCGTTGGCCCGTCATAGTCCCATTCCTGCAACCCCATGTAGGCGCGTGCGGCCATTGATCATGATGCCGGCACACACCATGATACTGCATGTTGGATATAGGTCCTTTTCCTGGATATTTTCTGGACGATAAACAGTACCACTCTCGTGCCAGATCAGTTGGCGTCTACAATCCGATGACAGACTGAACCTACTCTCATCTGAGAATAGTACGCAAGCCCAGTCCTGTTCAGTCAATTGTGATGCTCGACACCATTGCAAACGGGCAGTACGGTGCTGTCTGGTCAATGGGACACACACAACAGGTCTGCGTGAGAGTATAGTTCCTCCTCCCCTCAAACGTCTAAGCAACAGTTTTTCGGGAGATCTGCTTTCCTGAGGCAGCAAGAAAACTGATTTGCCACCTGCTGAGCTATGTGGTGCGCCTGTTCCTTTTGCTGATAGGACGATATAGCTGTCTTCTGCAGGCGTCATTACTTCTAACACGACCTCCCCGTGCCGTCTACTACACATTCCAGTAGTTTTAAATGACTTCCACAGCCGTGAAACAACGCTGTGAGCGATGTCGAACTCCCTGGCAACATCTGTTATTTTTCGCCCTTCTTCGATCTTTCCAATAATTCGGCCACCGATAAAATCATCTATGTGATGTCGGGATGACATGCGAAAAATTTTAAGTTCGGCTAATAAATCTTTCCTGTAAAACTTTGACTTGAAACAACAACTGTCCACACGCGTCAAAACGTTTAAAGCTCTTATGAACGCTATCACGTGATGAACAGACGTGGAAAAAAAATTTGCATATATACTCATACTTCTTCTTACTAATATCCCGCACTTATTCTAATTTTCCACATTTTGCTTCCTTTCATTTTGTGGTTGCTATGGATGATAGTGTTATCCGTCCTCTTAGCAATTGTCCAGCAGTGTATATACATACAGTTAGTCTAGTTGCATTTGGGATCTCATTTACACCATCTAGATTTTACTTCCGAAACTCTTGAAGTTTTCTATTTTGGGGGTATCTCTCTCTCCTTTAAAGTTTATGCAGGCAACAGAACAAAAGAAATAAATTTGATGTTTAAAATTAAAAAAAATATTATTAATGTAAACATGTATTGTAAATTGTGTGTCTGTTTATATATATATATATATATATATATATATATATATATATATATATGCTAGAATTTATTTACTTCCGAAAAAAAACATTTTAAGAAATTTTTATAGGAATCCAATAAAATATCACCCATTGTAATAAAATATCATCCAATGTAATACAACATTACTTGTGTGCATTTAGTGTGCTGTTACAATATTCGTAATCACATTTTCTCACTTTTTTATCAAACATTATAAAATATACGATAAGCTCCCACAGGATCACTACACTTCATAATATTGTACTACTACAGCTAGCTCAAAATATGTTACTATAAATCCTTACAAAATTAAGCTATTTTGTAGTTCCGTGAAAGATAGAAACACACAAGAAACGCAACAGACTAATCATATAATATATAATTGAAATGTAAACAAGATCTAACAAGCAACTACTACAAAACCATTATTATCAGTAAAAGTCAGCACAATACATGATACATTCACCACTAAAATTTTTATAGCGTTTTTCTACCAAATAATGCAAGTAGTATATGCGTTAAAATTTAAGTTATTTTTAGGCTCTTACACAAAGAAGTTGAAGAACCTTTAAAATGCTCCTTCTTAAGCTGAACAAATACTCTTTGTTGAAACCTGCTGCTATCAATGAAGGTTACCATAATTATGTGAAGAAGGAAGGCTATTGCTTATCGAATCGTATTTTTATGGGACCCTCTACAGCGAGATGGATAATGGTGGATTTTCAAAGTTTGAAAATTTATGACCCTCCTTTTATGAATATTCATTGGAGTCGTTACAGCAGATTGTAACCTGGGCGCTTCATTTTGCTAGCCTGAATGTTTTAAAGACATGTTTTATCATTTTTATCCTTCACTGTATGATAAGACGTTTTTACAGTATAAAAATACTCACGGGTGTGATAAAAGTAAATCAGTTGTTTCGCTTGTGACTAGTGTCAAGGAAATTTTCTCTAAAGGAAAACGCTTCAAATAGTCTTCATTTATCTTTCGTAATTTATAATACTTTTCTCCGGATCTTTTGTTGTTTTATTGGTTGAAGAGTAACGGTTTTATTATATTGTTTTCTCCCATTTTGACAATAAGTTTGAAGGAAAATTCTTTCACACAATGCATTTTTTAACAAAAGAAAAATTATATTCAGAAATATGTATATCTTCCATTCTATTTTAATAATAGGCAAATGTCTTATAAAATCATATAAATACCCTAAACAGACACAAAATGACGCATTTGTTTTCAATTAATGATTTTATTTTTTGAAATTATTTTAGAAGATAATTGAACTTAAAATTAAAGCAAAATAATTGAACTTCTCTAAGGTATCCGACTGCGTTGCGAACCGTGATTTTGCAAAAGCGTATAAATGCATAATATTTATGATATTTAGTGTCACTTAGATTAGAAAACGTACATAATTTTTTAAAGAATAGTATTACAATAAAGATTGTTTAAGTAGAATATTTTGACAAAAAATGAATATAGAATGACCCATTTTCAAAGTATTCTCTTTTTGTGAAACATGCTTCTATTATAATAATATTTTGCCTGTATATAGCTCAGACCTCTGTACAGAGGCTCAAATAGAATTTTTGAAATATACAACTTAAAAGTGGCTTTATCCATGTTTTACGACATCAGAGGGGAGAAATTTTAAGAAAAAAACGCCGATAATTAATTCAATTGGTTGTAATTTTGAAAATAATGTGAATTTTTCAAAAATTATAGTTGAGCCTCTGTACAGAGGCCTGAGCTATATACAGGCAAAATATGATTATAATAGAAGCATTTTTCACAAAAGGAGAACATTTTGAAAAATGTTATTATAAATTAATTTTTGGCCAAATATTGTATTTAAATAATTTTTTTTTATCAAAATATCCTTAAAACAATTTGTACATGTATTCTAATCTAAGTGACACTAAATATCATGAAAATAATCCATTTATGCGCTTTTTTTAAAATCACGGTGCCGAGCGTAGTCGGATACCTTAAGAATAACCATGAAACATTACTACAAGTAAAATATAATGTTTGAAAGTTAATTATATATATATATATATATATACAGTCCAGTCACATTAATGTGACCACCACGTACTTTCCACATCAGAGTTAAATAACCAGACACAGAAGGCAGGTGGCAACACAGTGCAGTTGAGCGTATATAAAGGGTGTCTGAGGGCTTCGGAAAACATTTCAATCATTGGCGTAATGCAGAAACGAAGCGATTTATCCGACGTCCAAAAGGGCATGATCATTGGCTTTCGGGCCAAGGGTGGAAGCATTTCCGAAACGGCTGAGTTTGTGAACTGTTCGCATGCCGCCGTGGTAAAAGTGTACCGTGCATGGCAAAATGGGACTGTTCAAAATCAGGGACGTGGCAAATGTGGTGCACCACGGGCCATAGATGAAAGAGGCGAACGACGGTTGCGGAGATGCGTTCTGGCAGATAGACGGGCTACCGTTGAGCAACTGACCACCAAAATGAACCAAGGGGCTACCAAAAGTGTCTCCCAAACTACTATTCAGCGAACATTGCTGCGTCTGGGCCTCCGAAGCAGACGCCTGGTTCGCGCATCTATGCTGCCTACTGTTCATCGACGACGAAGGCTAGAATTTGCACGCCAGTACAGCAGCTGGACGTCCACTGAGTGGTGACAGGTAGCGTTTTCAGATGAATCGCGTTTTATGCTCCATCGGACAGATGGACGTTGACGTATAAGGCGTGAAACCTCTGAAAGGAACCACCCTGCAACCATTGCCGGAACGGTCCAAGCTGGAGGCGGGAGCATTATGGTCTGGGGAATGTTTTCCTGGCATTCTCTGGGTTCACTGATCATTGTGGAAGGCACGATGGATCAATACATGTACGCATCTGTCCTTGCGGACCATGTCCACCCCTACATGCGCATTGTTTTTCCTCAGGATGATGGCATCTTCCAGCAGGACAATGCGAGGTGCCATACAGCTGCCAGTGTACGTGCGTGGTTCGAAGAGCACCAGGATGAGTTTCCCGTCCTCCCCTGGCCAGCAAACTCGCCTGACTTAAACCTAATCGAGCATCTGTGAGACCATCTCGATCGAGTTGTTCGCGCCATGGATCCTCAACCACGTAATCTAGCGCAGCTGGCCACGGCATTAGAGTCGGCATGGCTCAACATCCCAGAGAACACCTTCAGGGACCTAAGTGACTCTCTTCCTGCACGTCTCGCAGCAGTCCGCTCTGCGAAAGGTGGTTATTCTGGCTTTTGACAGATGGTCACATTAATGTGACTGGACTGTGTATATATGTAGGGGTGTATTTTATCCATACAAGTGGCTTCTTTTTGTTGTCTAGGGGTAAGTTATTATGTTCCGGATCTTGATATTCAAAGAAATAAGCTGATTAGAATAAAATTACTGTTTAATGAAACATTAGATTTAGAATTAAAACTTTATGAGTTATTTCACGGAGCATACTCTCAATTGTCGTTAAGCCTATTGACCTCCATGTTGACCGAAAACGGGACATATCATCTTTAAACCGGAGTCTGACTCTTTCGTGTCTCTCTAGTTCCCCGTCGCAATCGTTTCTCCCCTAAAACCCACCATTCCGGGGGGGATACATATATTTGCTGGTAGCGCCATCTATTGGTGAGGTTGTAAACTCACTGATCCATTGATTGATTGATTATTAACGTCGCACTGTTTAGCTGCACGAGGGCTTTTGGCGAAGGATCACGTAATTTTGAACCGTGGTCAAGTAACGTGGAGGACGACACCTGAGCTGGCACCCCCCTCTCCTAACTACCACACCACACCAACGGGAGGACGTTTCATCTCTCGACAGATTTAACGTGCATCACTGCCCTACACGGCGGGCTTTAGTGGTATTGGGCTCGAACTCGTGACAAGGCAAGCCACGGTCTGATACCTATACCACTCGGCTACCGCAGCCACAACTCACTGATCGGAGAATATATTTATATTCCCTAATACTTTAAATCCTATATATATATATGTATATTATTCACTCTGAATGATTTTATTGAAGTGTTTTCAATGAACGGAGTAATTCGTGTCTCAGACTATTAAGAAATGAACTTGGATGTTCTATATTTAGTTCTAAAATATATCAACTTTAATATGGACTACGTTTTGCAATTTTTTTATATTCCCTTAACTGTGCAATATTTATTTTAGAAAACGTGGGTTTTTCACAGAATGATGCTTATGTTAGTTTTTAAAACCATCATTGGTAATAAAGCGTAATAATATTGTTAAATTAGAAAACTGCATTCTTCTAATAAAATATTCACATTGAGAATATTGAATAATAGATGTATGTACGTATTCCTCACGTATAGTGTGGATTTAATTTGAAATAACTATTAACAACTTGAGCACTTTTTTTAACACTCTTCGAAGTCAAATGCGCGCGCGTACAGCATATTTCCTTTAAATAATAATTTTTCATAAACACGCTTTTTATATTATACGTGTTTATGAAATCCATAAGAAATATTAGCTCTTTCTTTTTTGTCTCAGGATTTTTATAATATTTCTGGATTTCGTCAGGTATTATCTGAAAATCTTACTATACATTTGCAAGACAGTTCGGAAGTGACAAGTACTTTTTATTTGTTCTCGTGGGAACTTTATCTAATAAGCCATTATGAAGCAATATCTTCAATAGCCTCATTTATACTCCTTAAAAAGTAGATGGATATTGCTATCTGCAAAATATAATTGAATCGACGGTTCTGATAAGTCGAGAAGGTCAGAATCGTTGAAGATTTCAATCTACGTGCATAATGTTATTAAAATCAATAAATAAAAACAACCAAACTTTAACTGCTGTTGTTGTTACTAATGCCACCTGATTGGCAAAGGCCAGATCAAGGCCCACGAAATTCATCATGGCAAAGGGTTAAGTGACGCCTGTCATAAGTCGTAGCTTTGAAGACATTACAGGTAAAAGAACGATTTAGCTCGATTTCCCCCCAACTTTAAGGGAGAACACCCTGGGGTTGATCAGGGGCCTCCCACATCTCTTTTCCTAAACTCACGGGAGGACTTGCGGCTCGAAGTAACCCCTGCCGCGAAAGTACCATACATTTACAGACATCCATGTCTTCTCCGGGATTTGAACCCATGCCAAACGGCGCAGCAATCAGCCTCGCTAACCGAATGGGTGACTACAAACCTTAACTAAACAAACTCACTGTAGCAATAATCCACTTATATAATATACGACGATAATTATACAAGGTGCGGCAAAAAAAAAAAAAAAAAAAAAAAACTCGAACAAATTTTTTGCCTCCTAGAATACTTAACAAATTTCCTTTTAATTGGTGCTTTCATGTTTTTTTATCTAACACTTTAATAATAAAATATTTTTAAATATATTTCTTAGTTTTTACTTTGATTTATGTGTTTTAATAATGTCGAGAAAAAGGTCTGCTATTTTAGAGTTGTTTCAGTAAGGAACACGACTGTTCGTTCGTTGAATGTACCTCGGCAAACAGTGTCTGATGCAACTGCCGTTTCAAAGAGCTTGGCAATGATGGTCACCGTCCAGGAAGTGGGCGAAAACGCACTGTAAACCTTTCAAACAATCATAAGGCCATCGAAAAGCGACTCCAGAGAAATCCGAGGTTTTCCATGAGGCAGATAGCTCGAGACGTGGGAATAAGTGACAGGTCGGTGAGGCGAATAGCAAAAACGGAACTTGGACTGAAGCCTTACATGTTGCGAAAAGTTCTGCTGCTCACTAAATAAATTATAGTTTTCAAAAAAAATACGCTTTTATAGTGTGTGTGAATAAAACTAAAAAGTTAGAAAATAATTCTTAATATAAGAATAAAATGATTAACGAGAAAATTATAATGTCATTGTGGTAAAAACGTGGGGTGCTCTATATTCATTGTTATAATCTCTTACTAGTACTATTCCAAAATGCTGAGTTAGTGTAAAAATGCTATACAAATATATAATGTCATTGTGGTAAAAGCGTGGGGTGCTATGTATAGCATTTTTACACTAACTCAGCATTTCAGAATAGTACTAGTAAGAGATTATAACAATGAATATAGAGCACCCCACGTTTTTACCACAATGACATTATAATTTTCTCGTTAATCATTTTATTCTTATATTGAGAATTATTATTTTTATTTTTTAGTTTGATTCACTATAAAAGCGTGTTTTTTTAAAGCTATAATTTATTTTTCATTTTTTAGTTCGATCTGCAATAAAAGCCTGTTTTTTTTTTAAGATTTTAAAACTATCATTTATTCTTTGATGAATTTATCCTTGAGTTTGATATTTGGAGCCGGAATAACGTGGCTGCTGGAATTAGTTTTGCTATTCAATAGATATTAATCAATGGGTTTGAAGGGTACTTATCGGATGAGTCCCATATTGTTGTATTTAAAAAATTCCCTCTCTATAGGTACGGGTCTAACTAATAAAAGTGTTTAAGAAGAAATATTAAATGTCAATCGTATTATCACCTTTTAAACGTATTGCTATAATGTTGATTCGTATCACCACTTCTAAACGTATTGCTTTATCAACATAAAAATATTTAGCATTTAGAACATCAATTTATCACCTTTTAAACGTATTACTATAATGTTAAATCGTATCATCACTTCTAAGCGTATTGCCTTATAAAAATAAGAAATATTTAGCAGTTAGAACATAAATGATTTTTTTTCACATGCGCGAGACTTTTTTTTTATTTCCATTTTCAGAAACTTATATTATGGCTAACTCACCCACCCTCTCCTTCCTCACATAAAGAACACTTTATTTGTATTAATAACCAGCGTTTTCATTTTTAGGGTTGCACCTTTTTAAGAGGTAGGGTCTTTTAGTCACCATATCTGGAATTAGTCACTAAATTTGGAAATGGAGAATGGAATTAGTCACCAAATCTGAAAATGGTATATGCAATTAGTTGCCAAATCTGGAAATGATATAATGAATTAGTCACCAAATCTTAAAAAGCCTTATTTTTGAGGATCCTAATCAGGACAATGGAACAAAATTATGAAATTATTGTACTGTCATCGGTCCTTGCCAAGTGTGTAAAATTTCGAATTAATCTGACATTTTAAAGTGGGTAGAAATGGAGTCCAAAGATTCTCTTACATACAAGTGAAGTTTATAAAAGCATGTTAAAGAAACAAACTCGTATGGCTCCGAAGATGCCGAAAACTTTTGAGACGGCCGTAAGTCAGCGTTGGGACTCATTCATCACTCATGAGAAACTGTTAACGTTTCAACAAGTTCATAACTCCCAAAACGATAGAATCTGGTGTAATAGAATCTCCAAGCACCTCGGCAATGGTTGAACATCGCCAAGATCCAAAGTGGGTCACGGTATGGTGCGGAATTTGCTCAAGAGGCAAAACATCTTTGGTTTTTGTAGAAGAGGGTGTTAAAATCAATCAAAAAGTGTACTGGAGACAAATTATTGAAGCTGTTGTACTTCCGTGGGACCAAAAGCATTTCGGAAATTCAAATTGGACGCTTCAATAAGGCTAATCACCAGTTTGCAAAGCCAAAAAGTCACAAGAGTGGTGCAAGGTGAATTTTCCAGACATGATATCATCTGAAGAATAACCACCTACTCTCCGGCTCTCAATCCCATGGATTACAGTGTATGGTTCATTTTAGAGTCCAGGGCCTGCACTAAACTGCACAAAACTTTGGACTCTCTAAAGCGATCACTTTTAAGGGAATGGGGTGTATTAAAGGTAAAAGACTTGAGGGGTTCATTGTTGAAAATTTCTGCAAGTGTTTGCGCCTCTGCCTTGCTTCAAACGGCGGTCACTTTAAAACCAATTAAATTTATTTATTAGTACGAGTGCACTCTTATTATTATTTGTTGTATTTTGTTAATTTCTTATACTTAGTTATAAAGTTAAACTTTGTTAACTAAAGTTATACTTTGTTATAAAGTTACATAAAAAATTGTTTGCTCGGGTTCTTTTGCCACACCATGTATTTCTGAATTTCTTCACAATATCCCTACATTTCAGAATCAAAAGATCTTAATGTTTATTAACCATTCTTTATATTTCATTTTCATGATTAATAAAAATTATACAAGTATAATATGTCCTTCAAATACCAATGGATCATAATTATACTTTCTTTAAAATAAATCATAGTTATTTCCTTAAAAAATATTAAATAACCCATTTTCTGTAAAGACAAAGATTTAATTAAAAACGCTTTATAAATTTAGGTTACTTGTTCCTATAAGTTTTATTACCGAAAAAGCTTAAAATTCTCATGCCTCTGAAAATGAGACAATTTAGATTTAATTAAACCTTTGTGCTATCTCTAATGCAAATATTTTTGTTCTTTTTTTTCTCCTTAATAATGATAAAATATGAGCAATATCATCATTTTCCTTTTAGCATACTATTTTTAAGTCATATGAATAAGAAATATATAAAAAAAAGTTGATTTTTTTTTATTAAAAGATATAAATAAGTGTATTTTTCCCAGGTAAAGAATAACCACAAGGTGAATTTTTCCTGTCTTTTATAATAAATTAAAAGAAAGTACATGACTGGCAATACATAGATGCGGGTAGTTTATACTTACTTATTTTGTATTTCTTTTAGGTATCGCATTTTTTTCATGGAAACAAAACTTGTGCATTTCTTAATTATTACCATTTCTAATTTTAAAAACCACAGCGACCTTCTATTTTTTTAAAATCAGATAAGAAAAATGAATATATTCATTCAGATTATGTATATATATATAAATGTATTTTCCATTCATTAAAATTTTAATTGATTTTCTGTAGCATCAAAAAGTAACTACTGCATTTCATTATATTGCTAACAGTTATATTCTTTGCACTGTGATGCCTTCGAAAGTTACGGGGGACCACAGAACTTGTTGGTTAAAATCGAAAAAATCCTGGTGGGTCTTAATACTCTTACTTGGCATGGTAGGGAAATTTAAAGACTAAAGTATTATCCACATGTAATATAAGCGAGGCTCTAATTTATGGGTTTCTTTGCCAGAGTAATTATAAAGTTGCTATATTAAAATGCTGGTTAAAATACTACTGTTGAAGGCCCGGAGTGCAATTTATCGTTTTCTTTATTTCGCAAATAAGTACTTTTTTACTTAATTATTATTTGTTTTAAGGGAAAAAGGGTGAAGAAATATTAGAAAAGCCTCAGAAGCTAGATCTAATTAATTTCCGCCTATATATTTATTGCGTATGTACTTTGGTCAAGAAAGTTGTTCTGTTTTCTCAGTTATAATATCCGTTTTAAAATTTACTGAACTAACCATATCACACAATAACTATTAACTAAACTACACTTATAATATTCGTTTTAAAATTTACTGAACGAATCATATCACACAATAACTATTAACTCAACTAGTGAAATTCAGTTGATTTTAAATATTTTTTGCTGTCTTTTGTATGAAAATACAAAATGATTATCTCTAGCTGGAAAAACAGTTGAAATATTTACAAGTTGAGCATTTTTAAATAATCGTTCTAGAGTGTTTCTTGAATATTGCTCTTAAAATCGCGATAACATACATTTCCTCCATTTATGTAATTGGAAAACTTCTTAAATTAAGTAGAGAGTATATCATCGGGATTAAATGCAAAATTATTATATGCAAAACTGCCTTATTTTAAAATTTCTAAAATAAGTTAATATATTAGGAATAATACTTTTTAAGTGTATAAAAATTATAGGTTGTAAAATACAATGAATAAAAATAAAGAGTGTTAAATTGTATATGTAAGCAAAAATATGTCAGATGAGGCGTATTTCCAAGAATAGAATTCTGAATTTCGTTCAAAATAGAAGGAGTAAAAAATTGTAGAAAGTTATATTTTTTTGCTATGGATTTATGTGTGTGGTAACTGTTACTAATTAATTGAATGATTAAATTAATAGAATTTAGTTTTTCAATGTTTTTAACTACAATAATGAAACGATGAAGATTGATTGATTAAAAGAAGAATGATTTTTATCACTTAAAAATACAAGATAACGAAAACGGTTCATGTATTGTTAAGAGTATTAGAGACATTAGATATTTCAATCATTACATTTTAAATTGTAGATAAATTGTTCATACACATGCATGTATGCTCGTATACAAATAATTTCTAAATAATAAATGTAATTTGGAATCTGATTTAATAAATATTTTGTCAAGAATTTCTAATAATAACAAACATCGTAACTCAGAAACATACAGCATAATTTGGGATAACGTTTATATTCATTTTATATTTCATTTAGGAGTGAAAAACATTCTTGGGAGGGGGGGTTATAAGGCCAGTGGGGATGTTACTAAATGCAGTATCAAATTTTGGTGATTTTATCATCTTAAAATAATCAAATATAAGAATATATATTTTCTGGCTGATGAATATTGTATATTAGAAGTTACATAATTCGTCATATTAAGATAAATATATCGTAAGTATAAATTTTGTGAATCTGATTTCCATAAAATAATATCAAATACTAAACTGCTGTAAATAACTGTTAGCAAATAAAAATAACTAAGTACAGAAAAATAGACATCTAAGTTAAAGGCTTGTAAATAAATAGACGAATTTTCAGATCCCAAAATAATGTAAATGATATCTATTTTTAAATGTCAGAGAATAACTTTTACATAAAATCCAGTTCGCCAGCGATTTTTATTGTACATTCTGTAAGTATTTTTCAGATATACTGGGACTTATATTTCCGAAATAATAATAATTTTTTTTTGCAAAAAAAAAGTAAATTTGATTAGTATTTCAGCATGTATTGAATTTACTATTAAAGTTCATATCAGGACCCTTTTTTCCTCTATAGAAATTGAATTTACGCTTTCAATCATTTTTTGTGCTACTTAATGTATAAAACTATTGTATACGCATGCTCACGAAACATTAAATGTTCTTTTATCATCACCTTCTGGTGACCTGACGCTATGAAACTGATAATGAGCTTGAGACTTAAAAAGACCCATTGTTTTCATTCATACAATAAATATTTCTGAATGTGTATTAAATATGTAATGAATCGTGAATTACTTTGAAGTCCCAATTAATGGATAACTTTACTTCAAATTTAAATAAAACTCCGTATTAAGTATTAACTGTCTACACAATAGAGTCGCTTCCCTATCTTCTGATAACGATAGGGCAGTACAGAAAATACGGCAGCTAAAATGCTAAAAATGGTCTGTTAATAACTTTGAAAAAATAAAAAAAAAATCTTAAGGATTTTCATTATTTTATAAATATGTTCGTAATTATATATCATTATCATGTTTTAACAATGTAAATGACACATTCACAAAAAATATACAAGGTTTTCATTGCCTTACAAAAATGTTTAATTATTTTGTAAGTACTATACCCAAGTTAATATTAATAATTTCATAACTGCTTTGTGACAGCGATAGTTTTGTAATTATGTCCATGAACTCATGACCGGTGTGTAGCCAGTTATTCTAGTGTCACTAAGGATCTATCGTGTAAAGCTGATGTAAGTTAAATCTGTCATTAGTTACCAGCCGTTGGTGTGATAGCTTGGAGAGGGTGGCCAGTAGGGTTTCTATCATGGGAACCCGGGATCATAAAATAACTTTACTTTTTATATTCCCGGGAATTATACTTCATTCCCGCGATTTCCTGGTAGTTAGCGGGACCAAAACAACCTAGAATAATTTGTTGGTAATGCTTGAAAGATTTTTAGAAATAAAGTCAGCAATTTTAAAAGCATTAACTGACATTAAAGAAGAACAAATGATGGACAATGTAGAGTTTGAAACTGACTACAATTTTAGAAGGCTTAAAGCCAGTAAAAATTGGCTTAGGAAAATTATGCAGTCAGAATGGAACTTTGCTAACTGCAGATGGTGTATTTTCTTTCGTTATTAGAGAATTGAACGAACAAAGTTCAGAATTTGTGAAAAATATGCAATATTCTCTAATCCAAAGAATTAATGAGAGGCGCAACGTTAATTTAATAGGATTACCTGAATTTTGGGAGAAAATACGAAGTAGCTGCAGTTATTATCGGTATTTCGCGATTGCCTGGTAAAAATTGTTTAGTTAGACAAACCTAAATGAGATAGGGACAAGACTTTTCTGCGAAGAAGAGGAATCAATATCCAACTCTTCGCACTCAGAAGAAGAGAGCATGAAATTAGAGAAGCAATTTACTCTAAAACAAAAATTTTATATTGTTCTACCAAGAAAATGACCCTTTTCAACAAAATCATGAAACAAGAGATGCGAATGTTCGACTGGACTGAAAATCCATCACCAAAACATTATAAAATTATGTGATGTTTTAAAAACAATTCCTCCAACGTCAGTTGAAGCCGAGAGAGCATTTTCTGCTGCTGGATCGTTCGTCACAAAGCTCAGAACTAGGCTGAGTGATAAAAGTATAAATTGTTAATGCTTTCTGAAATCCTATTTTAAAAATGTGAATAACCTATTTTAAATATATAATAATCATTTTATATTTTTTTTGTATTTTTAGCTCATTATATAATTAAGTATTAATTTTGGAGTTTATAAGTATCCTTATTTTATATAATTATTATTGATTATATTTAAAAATAACTTGTTTTTAAATGTTTTGAGATTTTGATGTATTCCCGGGAATGGAAAAGCCCATGAAATCAGAAAGCCTAGTGGCTAGCTCTGGTGTTGTTCCCGTCACTTGATGGATGCCCGAAATGGAGAGGTACGTGTCCAATAACCCTCGTATTGCATTACAGTGTGACATTAATATAACACTCGTTTCTCTCATAACTGCTTTTTAAATAATTGTATTTTCCGAGAAAATAAATTTTAATTTCCCAATGTAATTTATAATACGCAATTATTTTCTGAAGTATATGTTTTACTATATATATATACATAGATAAAATATATTATATCTGATAAATTATCAGTTAGTCACTAGTAATATTTTTTTTTTACTTTGTAATCAGACGTTTAGGCAAAAGATACTAAATTTGTTAAATGTGTTTCAGGTTTTGTGTGAGTCTTTGTATGCTTTTGCTTTTACTTTCTTTCAATACTGCTAGGGATTTGAGATATTTTTGACATATATTTTACATTTTGTATTTTAAATGCTCATATTAGAGATTAAGTCTTATTTTTTTATTTTGAATTTTTTTTTAAATGTCTCGAACTCATGTCCTATTGATTTTAAGTTGTTTGTATTATGTAATCCTATTTGTAGCAACATTAATTTTTTAAAGGAAAACTACATGATTTTAAAACCAGTTTGTGGTAACTTAATGGTGCGTAACATTTATAACTTGTAATTGTACCGTGTAATTAAAATTGGATTGCCTACTTCAGACTACAAAAATAATAATCGTGGGATTAATAATTAATTTAATAACATTCTAGTTATTATTTTTCAGAAAAACAAAAAAAAAAAAAAAAAAGCTTCCTGTCAAAGTTTAAATTTAATTAAGTCACACTGGAATTGCAAAACGAGATTTTTGTGACACATTTTAGGTATGAACTTTTTACCTGGTATAACTCTTTTTCAGACCTTCCCCCTCCCCCTTTTTACCCTCAAAAATGTTACATGCCCTGCGTTGCATTAAATTATTCGAGAGTGAAATTTATAATAAAAAAAATAGTGGGTTTTATCATAATAAATGGCAAACAAATTTTAATGTAAGACGTAATTGGATAATAATTTACTCACTTATAGAGAATATATATATGTATATATTCCTTTGGCGAAGTAGCTATATTAAAGCAACTCTCTAGTTAGATCGTCAGTATATCTCAATTTTTGAAAATTCGGCAGTGTATATTTCATTCATGGATAATTATTAATTCGGCCCTTATAAAATACGTTGAATCAATAACTGTTTTTGTTACAGATATTGGACTTATATAAAATCTAAAATAAGACATACATTTTTCAAATGTTAGAGATTTAAAAATCCTTAACATTATAAAAAATATTTTTAAGAATAAGTGGGAATCTCATTCAAAATTTTCAACTACCTAAATTTTGTTGAATTGACATAAAAATATATAAAATTAAAACATTTTTTGAAGATATTTAAGGTGTTTCGATTACAGCAATATTTTCGTTAAAATTCCCCATGTGATTTACAGTTTTAAAATTATTTTCTAAAATATAGGCTTATTTAATCTAAAGAAAATAATTTGTCCCATGAATAATAAAGAAAAACGTTTAGCAGTGTAATCTTATTCTAGATAAAAAAGTTCAGTTTTCAGTCATGAGATATTTAAATAAATTACCATAATAATCGAATCCTTTGTATGTTTTTCTTAACTGAACAACAAAATATACAATTTAAAAAAGTGTAGCTTTCAAGCAAAATTTGAAAAGCTAAAAAGTGTTTTAAATTAAAATAATCTTTTTTGAAAGTTCCGAGGAAAAATGAGTGCAATAAAAAATCATCAAAAAGTTCTATGTATTCTTAGCACAAAAAATATATATATCTGAAAAAATAAGCCGGTTTTAATACTTTTATTGCTGACGACTAATAATTTTGCTAGTGCCTTTTTCTAGTAGTTTATTTTTTTAATATGGCCTTTTCGAGTCCCATGTTGCCTTAAAAATCGTACAAAATACAATATTAAAATTTTCTTTGGAATGATTTATTTTTAAGCAATCTATACATCATATGTTACACACATAAATAATACTTACCTTTTTTGAACTAATTTCTTTTATCTGTATTGTTGCCAAGTGAACGTTAATGTTAAGGAAAAGTCTCTGGACGTTAGCACTGCAATTGAAGGAACAACAGCCTTAGAAGGAAACCAACCTACTTGAAGAAAAGAAAAAGCGAACTCCGGATTAATTAATCCAGATTTCTCCGATACGAGTAATAGGTGACCATTTCGTCTTCTCTTTTCAATTCGGGATTTGGGAGTGGAAGTTCCATTACTGGAGATCCAATAAAACCTACATCTCAAACCACCTTATTTGGTTATTGTCCTATAGGAATGGCTTAGGCATGTCTTTGTTCGAGACATCACTAGACTGGGTGCGTTCCCATACTGTAGCATGCAACTCTTAAGAGGGACCACTATTCATTTAGGGGTGGCTTCCCCGTCAAAAAGGGGTCCTCACAATAAGTACGACTGCTACTCAATAAAAGGGGAGGGGAAATATTTGAAGAAGAAATAGGCTGGCAAATCTAATGGAAAGAGTTTTTCATCAGGCGCTTATCACATAGGCAGGAACTCTTTTATGAAAGATTCGCAATATTCTAATGGGTAAAGTGCTCTGCCAAGTATTAAAAGAAATATATTGAAGACATTTCTCTGTGAAGGATTTCGTGATAAGTTCTCAAATGGATATATATATATAATTTTTAGCTATTCTCCGTTCTGTAGGATATGTAATTTGTCCATCATTTATTTTATTATTATTATTATTATTATTATTATTATTATTATATATTATACTATGTAAATACTTATTTTATTTTTCATTTTGGAAAAAAAAATTCTTCCTAAATATGTATCTTCCCGATAAATGCAGATCGGATCCAAAAAAGAGGAAAAATATATATATAATTAATGGAAACCTTAAATTCGTAGTATTTTAAGCAAAATATATTTGTCACCCAACGATTATTCGGTTAAAAGAAATGCTTCATGAAGGATTTTAAGAATATGCACTTGTCTTAGAAAGTAATATCTAAAATTCTACACTAATCGAAGATATGAACCAAACATTTTTTAAAAAAATACTAAAACTACACTGCTCAGAATAATTAAAGGATATTGCGGTTATAGGTGGATCTTGTGGCTGGGAAACTTTTTAGCTCATTGATACATGGTCGACAGACGTAGTAGGTTATAAGAGAATAAATTATGCATGTTTGGCAGAAAAAAATGCATTTTATTGCGCATTTGTGTACAAAAGGAAAAAAACACAATTTGTGCATATGAGAAAAAATAATAAGAAAAGGTGTTTTCTTCTAAGGAAATCGTTTTCAGTAGGGGGTATGGTTTCCACGGACGGCCAGCAACGTTGAGCACCTTTGAGGCATGGAGTCAATGAGGCTATTAATCACGAGTTGGGGTATTCTGTCCCACTCTTTTCAGAAGAGCTCTTTCAGTTTTGGAGAGTTTGGGGGGTTGGCGGCCAGCAACTCATCTTCCTTATAGCGTCCCAAACGTGCTCTATTGGATTCATGTTTAAAGAACACGCTGGCCATTCCATTCGTACAATTCCTTCCTCGAAAAGGGAATCCTCCACGAGGTTAGCACGATGTGGCCTGCTGTTATCGTCCATTAAAATGAAGTCATGTCTGATTGCTGCAGCGTAAGAGACTACAATAGGTCTGAGGATCTCTTCCTTATATCGGCGAGCAGTCAGAGGTCCATCTCGAATGATGTAGAGGTCTGTGCGCCCGTCAATGGAGATGCCACCATACACCAACACTCCTCTACCGCCAAATCTGACACTTTCGTGCACGAACGCAGGATTATTCCTACTGCCACGGCCCCTTCAGATGAAAATACGCCTAATATCCGGATGAACAGAAAAATGGGACTCGTCAGAAAAAAGAACATTGCTCCATTCATTTCTCCTCCAGTTCACATGCTCTGTAGCTCACTCCCTGCGGTCGCGATGATGCCTTGATGTTAGTCTAACACATACCAGCGGCCGGAGAGCATACATACCTATATCATGGAGCCGGTTTCGGACAGTCTGAGTTAAAACCGTGGTGCCAGTAGACGAGCGAAGGTGTTGTTGGAGAAGAGTAGCGTTCATATTTCGGTGTCTCCGAGCCGTTAACACTAAATAGCGATCTCCATTGGGCGTTGTTGCCCGTCTACGACCTTGTCCTGGTTTTCGGCTTGCACTTTCAGCCTCCAAAAAACGGTTCCAGATCCTGAAAATCACACTTTGTGACACTCCAATGGCTTGCACTACTTCGGCTTGAGTTTGGCCCCCTTCTAACCTACCAACAACTATCCAAGCTTCTGAATCTGTTAAATGAATTCGCTGAGACATCGTACTCATGTAAACAAAGCAGTCACTGAATGCCGATCATCCTTGTCTTCATTTCAGTTGAAAGTCAAATTTCCTTCGCTTCCGCTGAAGCGAGGTTTTTGACGTCGAACTCAAAATTAGCATACTCCACAGTTAGAAAATCGGAAAAATTTGCATTTGTGATTCTCTTCTTCCATTTTCGACAAAAAAAATTCGCTTATATCTTTATTTTATATAAAACTTACAATATCCTTTAATTGTTTTGAGCAGTGTATTTAAGACTGAAATTCTACAATAAATGTTCGTTATTTCTTTAAAAACCTCATATAGCTGTACACAAAAAAGTTTCAAATATAGTTCATATTCGTCACCTATTAATTTTAATATTAATGTTTTAACAGAATTATATAAAAAGGTGTTTGCGATAAATTTTGTATATCTATAGCGCTGAATGACGTCCCCTTATAAAATTCCATCTCACGACGCATGGTGTCTCGAAGTCCTGTTTAAACTCTTATTATTTTTATGATCATCTCGAGGGACAAGTGGAATAAACATTCATATTAATCTGTTTTGGAACTGAAAGGTATTTTAAATGAGATTTCCTTAAAAAAAATCTTAATAACTGAAACAAGTGGGGAGGTAATGATTAAATGATTAGGTCCAGAAGCAGGGTTATACATTTTTAGACATGTAAAAAACAACAAGATAATACAATTTTGGATTTTGTATAGCTTACAGATTAATTTTTATGGTTCTTCCTAATATTCATAATTCCTGACAACAACAAGTAATAAAAATATACAGACTGTATGTGTACGTTTAGTTTAATAAGTGTTTAAAAGTATTTGCAGTTAGATTACTCATTACTTGATTCGTTCAAAGTTTTGCTCAGCATAATTGTTTGTTCATTAACGTCAAATTTAGACGAGGACTATTTGAGACAGACCTCATAGTTTGGATCCATGGTTAAGTGGTGAAACATATGGGCTAACACCTCACTCAATTCTTTCAGGGTGTAGGTTATGAATAGAACCAAACCCACAGAGCAAGCAACATCTCTTTCCAGACCAACTGTTATTTATTTCTCCATTTAGATTTGTATTGCTTCCTAAAAATAAGGGCCTGTTATTTCAGTAGTCTTACGGCAAGGAATTCCTTTCCCCATGTCCTTAGAGCTTCTCTATCAGTTTTTTCAAAAGTGTATTATTTATTTCTTCCCTTAGATCTAACTTTCTCCTTAAAAATGAGTGCCAATTATCCTTGAAAAGTCCTCCAGAAAGGCATTTTCTTCTTTTGTCTACGGCGCTTGTCTATTCTTGTCACCATCCGCAGTAGCCGAATTGGGAAGCGTTAATTAAACAAGCACGTTACTAAATCCCTACTCAATGGATCCCCACCAATATATACTGAAGGGACAATCAAGTCAATTGGATAAGTAATTATAAGAGAAATAACTTAATTATTCTATTAAGAAGTTTCAATATGTACAAAATCCATTCAAAATATATTCCTTGTCATTAATATTGATTCATAGTTGATTAAAGTAATTAACTTGAAACAATAAAAGAGACTTTTTGATGAATCCACAAGAAAATGAAGAGAGAAATCTTATTTTTGAAAAATGAAGGTTTCTTGAGGGCTGGTTTTTCTAGAAAAAGGTTATTCCCAGACCAAGAAATATTCATACTGAATTTCTAGCAGATTATGAAAGATGAATTTTTAAACAGGAGATGAAGGGATAAAAATGTTAGACATTAACTATGAGATAGGAGCACATGTATTAATTTTGAATATTCGATAAAGATTTGTACTTTTATCATATGAAAAGTTAATATATTCGAGGCTAAAATTTTCAAAGCATCAAATTTTGTTTAACAGTAATGTAGTCAATTTCATTTTTAATGCCTTATTTACAGATGATTTATAAATGACAAGGAATCACAATAACCATGATTTTGACATTCAGATAATCATGGTCTTATGATTATCTGAATAATAATAAGGCTAGGGCATAAAACAGGTGACCATACATTATCTGATATTATACATTTTTGTTAATATGAACGGATTTAAAAATACTTCTCTCTCCTATATAAGACACTCATTATTTGTGCTTGTAATATTATTTGACGAAATTGTTGTGAATGTGGTACCTCTTATTTTGGTATCCCTGGCACCAGCCAAGAAAAGGGGCTGATGTACGTTAAATCTGTCAAGTTTCAAAGTCCTGAAGTTGACGTGGTGCGGAAGCTTAGAGAGGAAGGTGAAAGCTTAGAGATAATCCTCGCGCTTAAAATGGGATTAAAATTTACGATCTTCCAACTCTGTTAACCTTTGCGTCGCTTTGAAGTGATATTTTAGTAAACAATCGATTGAAGATAATACTTATTTAAAGCAATAAAATTTGAAACACATTTTCTTTTTTTTTTTTTCAAAAAATAATAATTCATTCTTAGTTGCTAACAATTGATTTTAATTTAGAAATTTTTTATTTTTCTCGTGTTTTTTTTCAAGTTAAGGACAAGATGACATAAATTTAAAGTTTGAAGAATAAGATAAATCATAATTAATGAAAAGATAAAATATTTGCAGATTATTTGGATTTAGTTTAGAATTTGTCTCAGTATTTTTATTGACTTCTTCCTCTATAGTGAATACAGCAGAAACATACCAAATATGTACACGAATTCTAATTCAAATCTGCTAATGGTATGATAATCAGGACAAGAGAATTCAATGATGAAAATTGATTCAATGGTATTCGTCTTTGATTTAAAGTAATACATGTCATACTATGATATCACTAATAGGTGAAAATGGTCTTTAGGGAATGTTCCATGTACATTATAATAAATTACTGCAAATACCAAAAAGGAGTTATTTTAGAATATACACTATGCATTTACTAGATATTACAGCATTTAGCTTTTAGAAATAAATTTAAGTAAATTTATTTCTTAAAAATGGAATAAACCTCTTGGGGGTATTGCTTATTTAAGTTATCCGACTACGTTTGGAATCGTGATTTTGCAAAACGTTATAAATGGATAATTTTTATGATATTTAGTCTCACTTAGATTGGAAAACGTACATAAAACTGTTTTAAGAATATTATTACAATAAAAAATTATTTAAGCAAAATATTTTGAGAAAAAATGAACATAGAAGGACGAAAGACCCATTTTCAAAACATTCTCCTTTTATGAAAAATGCTTCTACTATAATATTTTGCCTGTATATATCTCAGATCTCTGTACAGAGGCTGAACTTGAATTTTTGAAATATATAATTTAGAAGTGGATTTATCCATATTATACTACATCAGAGGAGAGAAATTTTAAGAAAAAAAAGTCGATAATTATTTCAATTGGTGGTAATTCTGAAAATAATGTGAATTTTTAAAAATTCCTAGTTCAGACTCTATGGAGAAGTATTTACTTTATATAAGCAAAATATTAGTATTATAGAAGCATTTTTTATAAAAGGAGAACGTTTTGAAAAAAGATTATTCATTTTTTTGCGAAAATATTGTATTTAAATAATTTTTTTCGTCATAATATCTTTAAAATGATTTTATACATGTATTCTAATCTAATTGAAACTAAACATCATGAAAATTATCCATTTATGCGTTTTTTTAAAATCACAGTTCCGAACGTAGTCGGATACCTAAAAATAGTTTATTAATATGTAATCTATAAAGTAATCTGCATATTAATCTACAATCTACAAAAATTCATTTCATTGATGCAAAACGATAAACTCGTTAAAATGCGTCGAGTTTTTTACAAATGCTGCAAAATATGACTAACAAGACCTTCAGTTTTTCACTGTAATGCAAATTAGTATTAAAAGTTGAGAGCTACTAAAATATATAAAGTAATTGTGTGGGTGAATAGAAAATAAATTATTATTAACGTAACATGTGTTATTCGATGATAATTCTCAATCACAGTTACATGAAAGTGAAAAATAATACGTTGTTCAATATTTCTCATCAATATTTCTCTTGTTTGTTTAGTGATTGTAAATGTACGCGATGAATTTTTGACATCTATAATTAATTTTACTAGAAGCAATTGGGATAAAATATTTTGAATTTCTATCAATAACAAGAAATTAAAATATATAAATTCTATATATTTATCTAAAGTCTATAGTCAATTATACATATTTTACATATTTATATTGAAAGGTTCAAAGAAGAATGTATTTTAAATTTTAAAATAATAAGGACTCATTTTTATGAAAACAAGCAATATCTATCAGATAATTTAAATTAAAATAATTAAAACATTTTCCAGAAGTAAATAGTTACACATCTCAAATAGCTTCAGTAATTTAAAATGAAATTTATAACTGAATTATTTTAAAACAAGTTTGGGTTGAGGTAAACTTTGTTAAATTCGCCTTCTCTCTACAATAATATAATGTAGCTCTGTTAGCATTATAGTGTTAGTGCACAAAAGCTTTCTAAGCAATTTGAAAATTAACAAAAAAATTGCCATTTAGATATAGTTTAGGTCAAAATTAGAGGAAAACAAAAAATTCTTCAATAAAAATAAGTTATTAGAAAAGAAAAGGAAAACGTCTTCTCTTCATATTTTCAGGTAAGAGAAAAAAACTTTCTTATACTCCATGCAAAAGTTCTTTGTTTGAAAATTATTACGTTCTAAGCATATCTTATTTTTAATATCTAGACACGTATTAAAAAGAACATATGTTTATTTTATATGGAAAATAAATTTTTTCAAGCATATGTATTAGAAGCGTTTTATGCATTCCTTATTTTAATACAAAATCACAATTCATTTCGAAGAAACATGTTAACTGAATATTCAAATATTATTCTGAATATTATTAAACTGAATATTCAATACATTCGAATATATTCCTTGGATAGCATTCCATATAAACATAGGTAAAATTATCTTATTTTTAGAAGTATTTTAGTATAAAAATATATTTAATTTCTTTCAAGAAAAGAATTTGACGAATTTTAAATGGCCTGATTTGAATAATATACTTTTTACCTAATACTAAAACTCATTCAGACTGCTAAAGTAAAACTTCCAGCAATCAGGTAAGTGATAATTTTCTTTTACTACTGAAAAAATATACGCGGATACCCATTCCAGTAAATATCTATCCTTTCGATAAAAAAAAGAAACCCAAACGTTTTTCGAAGAAATTAAAAAAATAAATGCATTTCAGTGTTGCTAAAAAAGAAATATCGTATCCTTTCTTCAGCATTCAGTTCTTCGGATAAAACCGGGACGAAAGAAAACTTTTCCAGTGTAGCGTGTTTTAAAACCATCTGTTTCTGAAAGCATTGAACGAATCGTAAACATCAAACAAAGTTATTAAAAAAATGTTAGAGAATTCTGGAATTTCAGTAATCGAAAGGAATTGATCCCTGTTATCGAATATCAATAATTTTCAGTGACAAATTCTTTACGTTCATTCTCCAAGTCACCTATAATAAGTGCACCCCGACGAAAACTTGTTCCTTCTTGTTGGATCACTTGATATCTAGAAAAAATAGGGTAAAAGTTTTGATTAGTTTTCTCAAACTAAACGATTCTCAACAGCCATGTGCTTGAATTAATACGAATAACTGAACGAATAAATGAAAAAATTTGCTGATTTTTAATTTCAAAACTATTATAAATCATGTACATGGTTTTTAAAAAAAGAAATTAAGCTTGAAAAAGTGATAATAATATAAAACTAAGACATATATTTGAAGTAACTATAAAGGTTTTCGTATAAAAATATGCTCGACAAAATTCCTTTTGTAATTTGTTTGACTATACCAAAATGTAAAAGGATGATCGATTTGGTTTGGCACTTAACAATGTTGGCGAAGAACCTGATAATTTGAAACTACTGTAAATTGATGAGAATATCGCTTTAAATCAGTGGGAAAAAATAAAGGTGCTTGGTTTACTGTTCACTTAAGCGCACAGCATTTGCTAATGCTCTACACATAGGTTTCTTGTGAAATCATAATTCTATCCCATGACTTAACTATGAGTTTTTAGCCACGAGGGACTTGAACCTAGGAAAAACCATGAGAGGTAAAGATCCCTTCTCCATACCAAAAGAATTATGGTAATTTGAAAAAATGTAAAAATAATAAACTAATATTTAAACCAATTAACTTTTTGGAACTTTTCTACCGGAAAATTGTGTGTGCATGATTTTGCTATGCAATGTTTTATTTTTCTTAAGAAACATTTATATTACTACATATGTTGGATTATTCAGTGTTCCATATTACCGTTCTGGTTGCGAAAATTTCTTGACATCCTGATAAATTTTGCCAACAAAGAGCCTGAATAATTTTTCCAGATAGGAAATACAACGCATATTTAAATCAATTGAAGAATATATTATCTTTAGATAATGAAATTAATTACTGCTTCAACTTTTTAATGTCTGTATAATATTTAACGCTAGATTGCCCAAGTAAGTCATTTTGACTGCCTTTTAATTTCAATTAGGAAAAACAATTACACATATAATATACACTTTCTTGGAACTTCTTAGAATATTCTTTCCCAATTGAAGTAAATTTTTTTATTGTTAAAGTTTATCGATAATTTGTTATATGACAGTAAATAGTATAAAAAATATTAAAAGTTAATTTTTTTAAGCAAATTTCTTTACACACTAATCATTCTTTCACATTGCTGTCATTTCGACTGTTTTTGGGCAATATAGGTATATACTATATATATATATATATATATATATATATATATATATAAGCTTCAGTCTTTCTAGTGTTAACATAAGTATATTGAAACTTGCGTTTACTTCTGAAATGGTGCAATTTAACTGACATTAAGTTCGATACTTCCCATTCCACACTTTAATTTCTGAAACTTTAACTTATGTGTTCTTATAACCTTATCAATACAACTAAAACTAGTAAGCAAATATCAAAATATTTTCAAAAAATAAATGGCATCTTTTTATAGAAAAAAAATCATGCTTAGGATCACTGATTTAAATTATTACTTTGAATTAGCGCCCTCGAGACTTAAAAATAATAAAAAAAGGAGGATTATTTAATTAAAAAAGTAAATTAAAAATTTTGAGGAAGCATAGAAAATTAAAAACTAATTCAAATTAATCATGAAAGTGAGTTCGAACCATTAAGTATTCGTAAAAATTTTTTGTACAAAAAAATATCTAAACCTACCTAACCTAATACACCAAAAAACTTAATTAAAATGGATACTTAGAATAATTATAAAACTTTAAAATTAGAAAACTAGAATAGTGTGTTTATTTTAAGTAATAGACCATCACAAAAATGTCTGTACAAATAGAAAATCGAAAATTAAATTAATCGTAAAGAATAAATCTGAATCATTATTTGCCGGCATGATTTCCCAAAAATTAATTTGTGATGAAAAGGAGAATTTTTAATTAAGAATATGACTTGAAAATGTAGGAAACTTGGAATACTTGTGCAGTATAGACGGTCAAAATTTTTGAACTCCAAGAAAGTGGGAGGAAATAAATTAAACGATGACATATCATAAAAGCAAATATAGTATTTAACTAAGGAAAAGTTTTTGTACTATTATGTATTGAAATAGAGGTCATTTAAAATAGTTTCTGTCTATATCCCAAGTACCTATTACACCCCAACAGGGGTTATATGTTTCATGTTTACTACGAGCTTCACGTTTGCCGGAACATATAAACTCTATCTTTTGTTTCTACGGAGAAGATAATTAAAGGCAAGGCCCGTAATGTTATTTAAGTCTTGAGAGATTTCTTTCTGTAGAACACATTTCTAACTATTCCCTTTCGTTTAATGATGTTAACACAATAGGCGGAGCCAACCAATACTTCTAAGGCTTCATGGACCTCGTAAAGCTGTGGTTATTACCGTAATAAACACAAATCCAAACAACTAAGCGAAAGAGTCACAAAAATACGACAAAATTAAGATCGGCCCGTCACGTGCAGTTTACGGATATCTTGCAGCTCTCGTTCTAGAAGAAAAAATTGCAATTTATGACCAATCTTCCATAGGAGAAGGAAAAATCTACAGTTTCTTTGAGACACTTGCTTCGAGCTGTAGTTACCATAATAAAGATGGGAAAACTAAAGTAATTTCCTATGCCTAGAATACTTAATTTCCAAGTACGTTGTTGTACGTGTCATTCTGGTAATTTTGTTAGTAAAAAAATAAATAAATAATAAAATAGAATGCCTAAGACGAATACTCATACAAAATAAATTTTGAAGGGAAGTCTCACAATTATAGATTTATGAAAGAATGCTAAAAATTTAAAATAGTTTCATTCGCGTGGGCGCGCGTGATGATATCTAAGCCGATATATCTACATTTTTTCCATATTCATCGCCAATTATATGATGACTTACTCAAAACAAGCCGTAAGAATGTTAGTAGAATAATACGAAGAAGATATTCGATTAATAAACTCATGCGAAAAATTAACAATACACCACACATTATGAAAAAAAAACTTTAAATACAACCCATTATAAAATTTCTGATTCAATTTGAATTTTAAATACATTAATATTGAATGTTTTAATCCTCATAGTAGAAATAATATTTTATAAAATAAGATTCAAAAACGGTATGTGTAGCGTGTTGAGGTTATTTTTAATGCTTAAAATTAAAGAATATTATTATTCTTTGCTAAAAGTGTTTTTTATGTGAAATCTCCGTTTGAATGTACTGAGATTTATTTTTTAAGTTATTAAATCAATAATTAAAAAAATCATTTTTAAAAATTATTTTGATAGCTTTTAATTTTTCTAATACTTCCAAATATTTCATTCACTGAATGAACGTATTGTTTAAGTTATGAAGCTCTTATGCACGTTTTTTAAAAAAATAGAAGCACTACCGTGTTTACTCGAATCTAGGGCACACTTTTTTTTACAATGTTAATGCTACTTAAATCGGGTGCGACATACAATCGAAGGGGAAAAAAATGTTTAATGGGGATTTTTAGAGCAATTACAGATTCATGTTGTATTTAAATGTTTATGATGCTGATAAAATAATTAGTTATTCACTTCTTATTAGTTCTCATTAAAATTTTATTTTCATTTCGTAAAATTCGACATCGATATATAAATCCTTTTAAGCTATTTTTAACTTTTCACAAAATCTTGTTGAAAATTTGGGGTACAGCTTTGAATTGATGGTGAATTATATTTGAAAAATACGGTATTTTTTTCTTTTTTAAAGAGCTATTTCTTCCTTATAAGGTACCCAAGTTTCTCTTCAAATATCCATAAATGGCCTAATTTATGAAACCAATTTTAATACAGGTGTTTATTACATTTTAATGTCTTTTATTATACCAATTTTACAATGTAGTATTTTAAGTTTTGGAAAAAAACTTTAATTTTAAATTTGTGCTTTATTTTTTTTATTCAACCTGAACCCTTCAGTTGAGATAGTCATCATGTATTTTTATATTTACAACATATGTATGTAAATAATGTTCAATTATAGTTACATATATTTCCTTAAAAATTTAAAAATAAGACATTTTGAAATGACTAAAAGCCTGCAAAAATCAATAATTTTTGGAAAAAGGAAAGACATTTTGTGCTATCTGTATACATCGACTATATCTGCACATTTTTTTTACATTACTTATGACCATTGGAAGAAAATATTTCGAAATTTTTGTAACCGATATTGTTCAGATTTGTTTAACCTCTTATTGATTTAATTACTCATTTCATTCTCGAATAACTTTTTTTTCCTGTTTTCGTAAGATATACTTAAAATATTTCTCCCAGACAAGATTTTAATGAATTCTAATGGTTGTCGTCTTTTATAATAAAATGCTTCAGATAAACAAGTACTCTTATCTCAGTATGGATTTCATGGAAATAAAGCAGATTCTTATTAAAGTATTATCAATGCAAAAATGTTTCTTTCATTAACGCGGAAAGCTTTAAAATAAATTTTTATTATAAATTATAGAAAATACAGCAAAACATTCCAATAATTATTTATTTACTTAAAGTGCTCTAACACGGAAAAAGCATATATAATATACATAACTCAATAAACCTGAGCAAATAAAAAGAATAAAAAGCGAATAAAGTGATTTAAAATGTAATGAAAAAATATTCAAGAAACAGTAAGTTATCAGCTCAGGTGTTGTCCTTGTCACATTACCTTTGTTCAAAATGAAGAGGACTGTCTCTCCAACTGTTCAGATGCAGCTTCAAAGCACCATTTCAATTAAAAATAAATCAAATCAAGAAACAGTAAAATTTATAAACAAAGATACGTACGTTCGTACAAAAATTGAGAATTTTCCGAATTTAATATAGTATGCTAAGTAACTAAATTAGATATAAAAACAGGTTAAAATATTAATTTATTGAATGGAAAATAAAATTTGCGAAACGGAAAATTCCTTGGATAATTGTATCTTCTAAAAGTGGTACAGAAGAATTTTTGATGACTCACTAAACAGCATGAGGAGTTTATATTCATTTTCTAAAGAAACTGAATTTATTAAATAACTCATTAAACTAAAAGCTAAGGGTTTTTTCCCTAGCAAGAGTGTTTATTAATTTCTAGGTTCATATGATTAGGTAACATAAGCGAGAATTTCATAATTTTTAATACATATGGGCTCTTTTTTAATAAATTAAACTTATTTAGAAAAAAAACAGCTCAACCGTCTATTGTACCATCAATAGATCTTCTGAACTAGTTTAAGCTGCTACATGAAAAATTCTCCATTTTGCAAACTTTAAGTTTTGTTTAATAAATTAATCCATTTCTCTCTCTCTCTTCATCGATATCTATTATTTTAATTAAAATTTCTAACATTACATTTTTTTTCATTTTATTTTTGGAGCAACTTGAATTTATTGAAGTTAATGTGTAGCGGTGAATGCGATGAGGTCCTGAAGTGGTATAAGAATCGTGATTTAAAACTCCATTGTCCAGGGATCCGGACAAAGTTTTTTTTCCTTTCGTCTAGGAATTTTTTTTTCTTTTCAAGAGTCCATTCCATTCTAGTGCTTGGTGAAGTCGAGGATGTAAGATCGAAAAATAAATTCAGATGCTCTACAAAGAACGATTTACTAATTCTTTTACCACTACTTTTCCAATTTGATCGATTGTTAAGTCGCATGGAAAGAATTGGCAGGATTATTTATCAAGAACATAGGTTAGTTAGAAGCCAAAAGAGATAGTTCTAGGAAAAAATTGCAGTAAGTAAAATGTTTATTGAGTTTTAGAGAGAAATAGATTCAATTTTTTTTTTTGTTAGAACACTGGGTGAACTTATTCTAAAAATCACGTGATGTATCATTTAACTTCTGAAATCTTATAACAAGTAAAAATCGGAGAATATATAATAATCGTTTATTTATTTTTTGTGTGTGAATATAATTCTAAATGAAATACAAATAGCTATTGATATATTCTAGTAGTTGAAATGAGGAGGAGATAAGAAATCAGAAAAATAGTCTTCTCTATTATTCAACACGGAACCATACCCTTGTTGGTACCTCAAACAGTCCATTAAGCTGAATCATTTAAAGTTACCAAGCAAAATAAGTAGAGAGAAAGAAATAAAAATAATTTGTAGTGCATAAATGTATATTTGTTTACCCTTAAGGTATCTGACTACGTTCGGAACCGTGATTTTAAAAAAGTACTAAAATGGATAATGTTCATGATATTTAATGTCGCTTAAATTAGAATACATGTATAATATTGTTTAAATGACATTTTGGCAAAAACAAATTTTTTAAATACAATATTTTGGCAAAACATTCACTTAGAATAACCTTTTTTCAAAATGTTCTCCTGTGAAAAATGCTCCTATTAGAATATTATTTTGCCTGTATATAGCCCATACCTCTGTACACACACACAGAGGCTCAACTACTATTTTTGAAAAAATATTCACATTATTTTCAGAGTTACAACCATTTGAAACAATTATCGCGGCGTTCTTTTTCTTAAAATTTCTCCCCTCTGTTGTCGTAAAACATGGATGAATCCACTTTTAAGTTATATATTTCCAAAATTCTAGTTGAGACTAAGTACAGAAGTCTGAGCTATATACAGGCAAAATAATATTATAATAGAAGCATTTTTCCCAAAAGGAGAATGTTTTGAAATGGGTTATTCTATGTTCATTTTTTGTCAAAATATTGACCTTAAATAATTTTTTTTGTAATAATATTCTTAAAACAATTTTATATACATTTTCTAATCTAAGTGACACTAAATATCATTAAAAGTATCCATGTATGCACTTTTGCAAAATCACGGTTCCGAACGTAGTCAGATACCTTAAGGTATGTGTTTTCACGTCTCAATTTTTTTTACCGTCAAAATTCGCATTTTTATTCAATGCAACTTTTGACGGTCAGATAATTTCGGCTGAAGAAAACAATTTGGATTTTGTTTTTGTAGTGATTATAAATAAAAGTTATAAATCCAAAGTAAGCAATCAGATTACTCGGTGGATATGTAAATGTCTCTATAGGAATTTCTCAAATGCATCAAAAATATTTATCCTCGAATAATAATTATTGAATAAGACTCAATAAAAAATATAAAATTTGAATATTTACGAATGAAAAAAAATATTGGATTACTAAAAAAAATTTTTGAAAAGATTAGAACCAATTATAGACGCATTTTCGCGCGTTATTACTACAACTAAAACTTCAAAAAGGTTTTTATGCAAAGTGTTAAGACTTAGAATAATGCTCATCTGTTATAAAATTATAATTTAAACCTTTGTATTTTACTTTAAGCCTGTAAATTTTGTGTTCAGTGTTTTTTATATATATATTATAGTGTTTATACAAAATATCCTTATGGTGGGTTTTTTTATTAACAGTTTTATTTTCTTTAAAAATGCTGTAAAAAATGCTGAAAATCATGTATCATACTTTTGAATTCTTTTAAACATCTTTTCGATGATATTTTTTTTGCTTATAATAGAGCCACTGGACTAAAAAGTGCTTAAGAAACTATGAAAATTAAAATTTTCTAAAAACTGAATTTCTTTTCATTAACATTTTTAAGGTGTTTAAAAATATTCTAATAAATCTCAATAAAGTTACCTATTTTTATAAAATAATAGATAACTCTTTAAGACTTTATGAGTAAGTATATAGCTATTAGTTCTCAAATAATTTAAAAGACTCTTTGTGAGTTACAAATTAGCAAAATTTTAAATTATTATTCAAATTTTTCTGCACAATTTAGTAGTTAATATTAAGCGGTTTTTGGTTAATTTCTCTTCGTATGGCTTCTAATCGTAGGGTTTATACTTTGAACATACCATAGCTTAAAAATAACCCAAGATTCATATACATTAAAGTGATTGTAATGAATATATTCATATATAAATATATATATATATATATATATATATATATATATATATATATATATATATATATATCACCCTTCTCTATAAATCTGTGATTTAGTATTTCAGCAAGAGTAAAGTCCAGCATTTATTCAGAGGAAGCATGGAACACATTTTAGATAAAAAAAAATGGATTAAATCAAATAGGGAATAGTAGCATAGCAAAATAGGTTGCTTTAAAAAAGAGTAAAATTAGAATGTTATACTGATACTAGAGTATATATATTTTTTTCTGAAGGAAAATATATATTCTTATATGGATCATCTAGTACCTATGTTTGTCTAACATTAGCTGTTGCAAAATGTGAAATGTGCAAACAGACAATTCAGCAAGTATGTAATGAATCATTTTTGGGTGGGTTTCGTAAAAGGTCAATATTAAACGGATGCTTGTTTTTGTAAACTTCGTAAAATAAGTTTTACAAATTTAATATATTTTATTTTGCTCAGATATAACGATACAGCCAACTTTCTGAATTAATAATAAGCATTATATAATCTCTTATTTTATTGCACTAACAAGATATAATGGGATATCCTTGGGTCCCCCTACTAATACTCAAGAGGAAATGCTTTTCATACATTTTTTGATTTGACAACTTCTTTCCGTAAAGCAGGGGTGCCCAACGCGTGACCCGCCAGTACGTAAGTTGCGGCCCGCTGACTCTTTTTAAAAGTTTTTTCATTTTGAAATTTATTTGTGGGGAAATTTATATACATGTGGGAGTCAGAATAAAAATCAGACTCTTCAGAAGTCGGGATTTTAAATTGCGAGGTGGTTGTCTAGGGGTAAGTATTAAAGGGTTAGTGATAAATTAATTGAATCAAAGTCATTTAAAAGCAAATATTTCATTTAAGAAAAAAAAGAATTTATTTCATTTTAAAGGGGAATATTTACAAAGGGAAAGAAACATGCAGAAATTAGGTTAATTGAAAGTTGAGTTATACCTTTAGAAAACGGAGAAATATTAATTACTTTTCTCATGCTTGGACTGAAATCGCTCTGGGCGCGAAATGCGTAAAAAACGTGACGTGTTGAACCGGCGGTGGTTAGTAGGCCTCTGCTAAAAAATTATTCAAGCCGGCGCTCCGAAAGCTCACCAGACGGCGCTGCTTCGGAATGCGGTAACAAACAAAATTGACATTAATAGTCCTCTGAAAAGGATATGACTCAACATTTTAACAAAATGTTTCAAAGGGAAAATCTTACAAAATCACCCTCTCTTTACAGAGCTGGTCTCTCAGCTCTTACAGAATGTTGAGTGCTAAAATACTTTAAATACAAACTATTTTTAATTACAACTATAAATTTGATGATTATTGGAATGTAGATGCAATAAAGACAAATAATACGGTTCTTACTGATAATAAAATAAAATATTACAGATGAAAAGATGTATACCTAATATTCACAATTCCGGACCTAAAATAAAGCATATAAAAGCAAAATATTCTATATTGTGATCTACAATTAACTAAACGATGAGAAAAAAAATTCTTCGTATCAATCGAAAGATAAAGAATCATACGAAAATATAATACATGTTACAAGTGAATATAAAATAATTAATGGAAACGAGTGTTACCATAGAACATCTATTAATTTCTCAAGAGGGATATAATATGAGAAAAATTAAAAATAATAACAAATAAAAAAATTCAATTAAGCATAAAAATGTTTCATGAAATCAGCTGAGGTTGTGGTTGAGTTCGGTCCTTCGTGCTGACCAACCTTTTCCATTTCATACCTATCCTTAAAATTAACTTTCGTTACTTTGTAAGGGCCTAAGAACTTTGGTCTTAGTTTCAGCCCAGCTCCATCCAAATTGGGTTCTTTGGATGGGTACTAAATCAACTTCTTTCTATAACGAAGCTTTCTTTCTTCTTCTGTTATACGTCTTTCTATTCTCAGATTGTAGGGTTTCGATGTTCTTTTTTGCATCGTTTCTTAAAAATTCGCGTTGTTCTAGCAATTCTTTCATCATTTCTTCAAGTAGTAGGTCTTTGATTAGGATGTCTTCCTTGTTACGCATTTTGGTTCCCACTAATAATTCAAATGGTGTCCATTTTGTACTGGGACATAGAGTGCTGTTTAGTATTTTCTGTAATCTGTCGACGTATTTGTACCATTTCGTTGAGTCGTCTAATGATAGCTTGGTGATAACTGGAATCAAAGAGTTCGATGAATTCGTTCAACTTGTCCGTTTCCTCGAGGAACACCTGTTGCTATTTGTAGATTTTGAATGTTCTCTTCATCACAGCAGTCATTGAATAATTTTGAAGTGAACTCGGAATCTCTATCGGAGATAATTCTGATGGGATTACCAAAGGTATTCTGCTGTTGTTTTAGCTTTTACAGGGCACTTTCAGCAGACACAGTTTTGACGGGATATAGCCAAGTAAATTTGGTAAATGCATCTACTACGGGGAAAATGTGTTGATAACTTTTGTTTGTGGAGGGTAAAGGACCAATGAAGTCAACATGGTACGTACTTAGAGGAATGCTTTCCTTAGGAATAGGATTCAAAAACCCTTCCTTTTTGCCAGTTTTTTTATTAGCTAAGATACATGGAACGCAATTAACTATTACTTTTTTAACGACGTTGGTTAAATTTGGGATAAAAAACTCCTGTTTCACAATTTCTTCTGTTTTTCCTACTGAGAAATGACCATTTTCGTGAATCAATTTAATTAGTTCAGCTTCCATTGCTTTAGGGGTTACGAGCAATTCTCGACCATTTAAGTATTTGTAGAGTATACCGTTTCGCTAAAAAATTTCTTCGGATTCTTGCTTCTCTAGAAGCGACTTCAATGTTTGGATGTAGTCATCTTCCGCGTGTGCTTTTTTAAGTTTTGAAGTTAATGTATCATTGCATAATATCATTACGGGATATTGGCTAAGAGCATCAACATGCTTCATACGACTTCCAGCTCTGTGCTCTATTTCATAATCGAATTCTTCTAATTGAAGAGCCCATCTGGCTATGCGAGTAATTAGCTCCTTTTTTGCATAGTCTTCTGAAATGCTGAACAGTCAGTTACTATTTTAAAGTGTTGTCCTAAAAGATAAACACTAAACTTCTTTAATGCGTTGATAATTGCTAATACCTCTAGTTCGTAGCTGTCATACTTTTCTTCTGCTGTATTTGTCTTTTTCGACATGTAGTAAACGGGGTGTAACTTTCCATCTTCTGCTTCTTGTAACAAAATTGCGCCGTACCCTTGTTTACAAGCGTCTTTATGCAGTTCTGTTTTTCTTCCATACTTGTAAATGTGCAAGATTGGGCCTTCGGATATGATTTTCTTCAATTTTTCAAATGCTTCTTTTTGTTGAGCCCCCCAAAAAAACAAAGAGATTTTCTTTTCTTGTTAAATCGCTAAGTGGTTTAGCTATCTTTGAATAATCTTTGATGTACTTGCGAAAATACCCAGTTAAGCCAAGAAAACTTTGTACTTGTTTTATTGTTGTTGGTTCTGGAAATTTTCAGACAGCTAGTGTCTTTGTGGGAGATGGTTTAATAGTTCCGCTTTCTACAATGTGACCTAGAAATTCAATTTTCTTTTTTAAGAATTGGCACTTCTTGAACTTAATTTCTAATCCGTATTTTTCTTCGACTTTGAAAATGATTTTAAGTTTTTCTAGACCTTCCTGTTCGTTTTTCGCTGGAATGACGAGATCATCTAAATAACTGATTACAATTCCTTTCCGAGTAAGATCTCTAAATATACTTGATACTTGGCGTTGGAAAACTCCTGGACTTGTGCTTAGTCCAAAAGGAACTTTGTTGAATTCAAATTGTCCGTCTGGGACGATAAAGGATGTAAACTTTCTGAAATCTTCGTCAACATCGACGTGAAAGAAACCATTGCGCAAATCTAATGTAGAATATACCTTTGCTTCTTGCAAAGTGTCCAAAACATCTTCTATGAGAGGTAACGGAAATTTATCTTTCACAAGCTTCTGATTCAATTTTCTGTAGTCAATGCACATTCTCGAAGATCCATCTTTCTTTTTTACCATTACGATTGGACTTGCATATTCCGCAGAACTCGGACGTATAATGCCTACGTTGAGCCATTTTTCTATCTGTTTGTTTACTTCTTGTCCTTCTGTGAAAGCTAGTCGACGAGGGGGTTCACAGACTGGTTCTTCGTCTTTTAGAATAATTCTCATTGTGACGTCGGTAGATGCTGTTTTTTCTGGCTTGTAGTCTTTAATTAACTTTTCAAGTTCCTTCTTGATTTGACGATTTTCAACATGACGCAGGTCTAGTTCTTCTTGAAGATTTTCAGCAGATATTTGCATAAGCTGTGCATGATTCTCATATTTGTTGAATTTAACTCCTTCTTTAGTGAAACTTATCGATGCTTGTTCCAAAAGTTCTGATCCAATAACTGCTTCGAATTTTAATTTATCAGCAGGTACGACATGTAAAGTTAACGAGTAATTTTCATTATCTATTTCGAACTTATGTTCAAAGGAACCGATAGTTGTCACTTGTGCTCCACCAATACCTGTGAGAAGCATCTTGTTCTTCGATAATTTTGTTGGGTCCATTATTCTTCTGCTCGTGTTTTCTCGTAGAAAACTTATGGTACTACCACTGTCTATGAGCGCCGTGATTTTCACCTTTCCAAAAAATATCTCTTTAGTACGTAAACCTTCTTTAACGATGAGTGTGCAAGTTTCTTTTGGAGGTTCTTTGAATTTCTGCGATTTTGAATAGTTCGTCTGAGCATATGCTTGGAAGCATTGTGATTTGAGTGTTTCTCGTAATTTTTGTTGTAATTCCCTTTCTGCGCACTGTCTTGATATCTTTGAACAGATTCGTACTTGGTGACAGGGGCTTCGTAATGTTTGTTGTAATTCGTTGACGCTGGAAACTTCTTATCTTTTCTGTTATACTCGAATTTTCCCGGTGCTTCATATCTGCGATTCTTTTCTGTGGATTTGAATTCTTGTTTTTTCACAAATGGACAGCTCGATTTTTGTTCCAGAATCCTTTTAAAGTCTTCGAATTCTTCTAGTTTTTCTGCTAATTGCACAGAGGAATTCATATTTGCCCATTCATCAACATAATATTCCTTAAATTCAAAAGTCGTTTTTCGTTTTAGTTGATCTGTTATGATTAGATCGGATAATTTGTCGAAAGTATCTATCTTCATTCCATCTACCCATCCGTTGAAGTAAGTGTTTAACTCATTGTAAAAATCAATCCATGTTCTTTCAGGTGCTTTTTGGTGAGTGACAAATAGTTGTCGAGACTTTTCTGGAGTTAGTTTAAAGCGTTTCAGCAGTAAATCTTTAACGTGTTCGTAAGAGTTGGCTTTATCGTCAGGCTCTGTCGCTATGATGTGAGATACTTCCGTCGGTAATAAGCCTAATAGATGAGAAACGCAGTTTTCTTGATTAATATTTAATCTCTGCGCTTGACGTTCAAATAATTTTAAATAAAGACTGATGTCTTCTTTCAAGTCGAAACGATGTATAAACTTTGAAACTTCTTTGACGAGAAATTTAGTATCACTTTCTTTGGATGTATCAGCGCCCAACTTGGATTGTGTTTGGTTCTTTAACTTTTCGAACTCAAACTCATCTTTGCGTTTTTGCTCATCTAACCTCAATTATTCGATGCGTAATTTTTCTACTCGTTCTTCAATGCGTAATTTTTCTTTTTGCTCTTCTTACTTTTTCTCCCTGGCTTTGCGATCCTCAACAATCGTTGAATGTATGTTTTTGGTCAGTTCTTCGTCATAATTTTCACTACCAATAATTAGATCTTTGAGTGTGGTGATGGTTATAGATTTATCGAATTCTAAAGTAATTCCGTGGCTAAGACAAATAAATCTTCGCGTCGACCTTTGCCTAGATACGCCATTTTAAAATTTAAATTTAATTTTAGATAGTAACCAAAGGAATAAACAAAATTGTCACGTGTTCAAACAAAAAAAATGATGTTTTTTGCTATAGGCAAATCTCGTTTGCATTTACAAAAATTCTCAAGTTAAAATGATATTGCATCAAAATACACTAAATATACATTGAAACAATCAAATTTTATTCATTTAGAAATATTTTAAACCAGTAACGTGTAAAGACAACAGTGCGAGCTAAAATGCGTAATGCTTAATTTGAAATAGTCAAATTATTAATTTCAACTAAAAACAAAACTTTTTTTAAACCATTTAATATATCAGTTATCTCATTTCGTTATAATAAATGCGAAAAGAATTTGAAAGAAAAAGTAAATTAATATATAAATCTTGTTTTAAAACTGTGATTAAAGTTATTGTGATATGAAAAAGAATTTAATAATTTAAAGTTCTTTACTGAGAAAAAAGCAAACAATTAGAAGTTAGTCACTTTAAGAAAAAGTTCATATATATGTTTTATTACACCAATAAAAATAGAATCATTTAGGATCTCATCAGCAAATTCTAAGAATAAAAACAAGTTTCAATATAAAGCTTAATAATTCTCTCAAAATGAACTCAAAATACTTATATATTGAATGATAAAATACACCATTAAAAATAAGATCATGTAGAATAATCTATCACCAATTCTAAAAAATATAGCATAATTCTTTCAAAATATATTTCTCGAATACTCATAACAATAATTAATTACAAAACAGCTGCGGGAGAAAGAAATGTTAAACTATATGAGTCATCGAAATTGCGATTGCATCGAAATTTTTGCTAGTTGACTCCGTTCAAGGTCAATGACGCAACCAAAGGAAACGAAAGCTTTTCGTATACACATAAAATGCAATTCAATTCGTTATTAAATGAGATACAAATAAACTTTAATATTACGTACGACTTCCTTAATATTTTAAAAGATATACTCGTAGAAAATTTTAATTGATACGATTTCTATACACAAATAGAAAAATAGTGTTTAAAAAAACACACATGGTATTTAAAAGTATAAATTACTTAATGAAATTGGCTACAACAATTTTTTTATAAGCAAATTGACGGTGGCTCACGTATTCTTTTAGATTTCTTTTCTTTTTTTTTGAAGAACAACAAAAACACAGTACCTGATACAGTTGAAAATGAAAAAAGATGTATTCTACAGTTTAATCTTGAAATAGACACAGGACTTATGAAGCTCTTGACTCCGGGAGTCGCTTTATTTTATTCACCTAAATGTTAATATGTTATGAGAGGCAATCCGCGCATTTTCGATTCAGTCCGTTTGTAATTTAAGCGTGCAGCCAAAGATGTTTTTTTAAATGAGAAGACTATTATAGTTTATCAAACTAATTAGTTACAGAAGATTTTTGAAATTAAATCCCCAGCGTTCCCCAATTATTTCTATGGGAGTCCGAATAAAAATCAGACTCTTCAGAAATCGAGATTTTAAATTGGCGAGGTGGTTGTCTAGGGGTAAGTATCAAAGGGTTAGTGATGAACCACCTTCAGTGAATCAAAACCGTTTTAAAAGCAAATACTTCATTTAAGTAAAAAATAATTTATTTCAATTTAAGGGGAAAATTTACAAGGGGAATATTTACAAAGGGAAAGAGACATGCAGAAATTGGGTTAATTGAAAGTTGTGTTATACCTTTAGAAGACGGGTAAATTAATTACCTTTCTCATGCTTGGACGCTCGGACTGGAATCGCACTGGGCGCGAAATGCGCAAAAAACGTGACGTGTTGAACCGGCGGTGGTTAGTAGGCCTCTGCCAAAAATTATTTAAGCCAGTGCTCCGAAAGCTCACCAGACGGCGCTGCTTCGGAATGCGGTAATAAACAAAATTGACATTAATAATCCTCTGAAAAGGATATGACTCAACCTTTTAACAAAATGTTTCAAAGGGAAAATCCTACACCACACACACACACACACACACACACACATACATACATATATATATATATATATATATATATATATATATATATATATTTATATATATATATATATATATATATATATTTATATATATATATATATTTATATATATATATATTTATATATATATATATATATATATATATATATATATAAAGTGTGTTGTTTTAACAATTATAAACAAGTTTCAGTTCATCATTGAGCTTAATTTCGATATTTTCCGAATTTTATTTAAATATAAAGCATTGTAAAAATGGATTTATTTAATATGTGAAATATATAGCTTATTTATTTTAAAATAATATATGAACATTTAATTTTCAAATTTTTTATCACTAAACCAGCGTTTCTCAACTGTGGGGCGCGATCATATGGAAAATAAAAAATCAAAAATATAATTTTTTGGAATGAAGTAAAACAAAATGCTTTCTTACATAATAAAGGTACACATTTACACTAATATAATTTATATATATCATCTGGTCAACATCAAAAATAAAAGATTACACTTCAAACGCTCATTAACTATCTTTGATCCTATAACCAAATAAGAAAGACGTTTTGTTTGCTTTGCTGTCGTCCCACGATGAGAGATTTTTTATTTCGTTTCTTTTAACCCTTAAAATACTACTTTTGATTATCATTTCTTTGACTTTCAAACTTACTGGTAACTTTCACTCCGTCTCTTTTTCTTTTAAGAAAGTTGTAATAATATTTTTCGTTTCTTTTTTTTCCCATGCGAATCAGTTTTATGATATATGGATAAGCATATTGAGCATTTTGAAGGATTATTTGGCCAAGATGTATTTTTATGAGTATTTTGAAACATATAATGCATAATGAAAAACGTTTTATACAATTATTTTTTAAAACTGACATCGATATTTTAAATTGAATACACTTTTAACATGAGAGCGGTCGTATGAGGCGCAGTGTCACCCCTGGCTCACGAAAGTGTTAATTCTAAGAAAACTGTTTATTTGTTAACAGTAACCTTGACAGTATCCTTCCTTCCGTTAGACGTGGCCGCGGTAGCCGAGTGGTATAGGTATCGGATCGTGGCTTGCCTTTTTCATGAGTTCTAGCCCAGTACCACTAAAGACCCGCCGTGTAGGGCAGCGATGCACGTTAAATCTTTCGAGAGCTGAAACGTCCTACCATTGGTGTGGTGTGGTAGTTAGGAGAGGGGGAAGCCAGCTCAGATGTCGTCACTTGACCAGGTTCAAAATTACGTGGTCCGTCGCCAAAAGCCCTCGTGTAGTTGAACATTGCGACGTTAATATTCACTCAATCAATCCATCCATTAGACAGTCTTAATGGGAACTAAAATGAATTTTTTTCACAAATATGCCTCTTTTTTGACTGTGGCAAACGTTTTTTTACAATTAAGGAACATGTTTTGGTTGAGTTCCCTGCTCGACCACTTTTGTTGAAAAATATTTTCTATGAACATGCTACACTTTCCCTTGGTTTTGATTGCTGTGTTGTACGACTTATTTTGGTTTAAAAATGTAAATGAGCAGAATATAAAAAAATATGGGCATCTGTGATCTCTATTGAAGAAAGTTGAAACTGATCAAGCAATTGAAGAACCTGCTGAAATAATGCATATTATTTAAGATAGCCGAAGTAAATATCAGAAAAGCGTTAGAGACATGAAACGTTTGAGTTGAATTGAAATTTTCAAATGCTGTCTAAAGAACTCGATGAAGAAAACTATGAAGTCATAAATGTCGCACTTCGCCTTGTCAAAAAGACACAAGGAAGAAAAAGTTCAAAATGCTATTTGTAGATCATCAAACGACAGCAAAACTACAATAAGGCGAACAAAATATGACAGTTTTACTGGAAAGTAAAGTTTCTGTATTGTTAGTGAAAAGTGTCTGTGATTTATGTCCTTTATTAAGGTCACGTACATTTGGAACATTTTCTTTAGTGTTATTAGATTTTTTCTTAAATTATCAAAGAAAAATTGAAAAGTCTTTGAAAGTAGGTAAGTATATTTTCTCTTAATTAAATTATTCACTGGAATTTTGGGAATTTTATCGTGTATAGGAAAAATAATTGTAAAATAAAGAAAAACACGCTTTTATAGTGAATCGAACTAAAAAGTAAAAAAAAAAAATAAAAATATATATTACTTTAAAGTAACAAATACAAAATTTAATACTTATCTTGTTAATTTGTACGGTTTATAATTATGAAGGTATTGTAGCTTTAGAACCCCAAAAAGTGCATTATTATTGCATTCAATACATTATTACTTTTTGGGGGCTTGGCGATTAAAATTATGATTGAAAATTGGGTCGACAGTAGTGAAAGTTTGAGAACCACTGCACTAAACACTAATTAAAAATATCTTCAATTTTTTTTTAAATAATTTGCAAAAAATTATTCGATATATAATAAATAAGTGCCATTCTGAGTTAAAAATAGCTAATTAAAAATATTGAAGATATTTTTTGGAACTTGTATGGAAGCATAATGAGAGAATTATAATACTATTTTTTAAATATACACATACACTCTTATTCAATCACTAAATATCTAACAAAAAATCATTTAGTAAGAAAGCGGTAAGAGAACACAGAACAAATGAATACAGTCACAATAATAAACTTTAAGCCTTAGGACTAAGATCACAAGGTTAAAAAAGTTTTAAGACAACAATTTTTCCTTTACTTGCCTGTATTACACGGTTGATGTAAAATTTTGAAGAGAAGACACACAGTTAAGAAATAGTTAGTTCTAAAAAATTTGTAACAAATCTAAATTTCCATATTTCAAGAGTGTATCCCAGAACAATCTGCTGAAAATATCCGCTCGCACACATAAACTGAGTTATTTCTTCTTTTTCAGATTGAAATAAAAGATTTTTAGTAAAAAAACTGTCATCACAAAAAAAGTTTTTTTGATAAATTGAATTTATATGAGAAATGGGACAATTTAAAACATAATAATAATAATAAAACTAAGATTTTAATTAGAATTTTCAGAAAAACCTAAATACTAAATAAAAACATATTTTAAATAATCAATATTAGATATATAGAATAGAAATAAAGAATTTTTAAATCTTGATAACCACAAGGGATAATTTAATCATTTTAAATTTGTACATAATGCAACAGCATTATTTCTGTTAACTGCAAAAAAAGAAAATTGTTGTAGACAAAACAGATATAAGCAGAAGAATTTCGTTTTCCTTAAAACTAATTTCTCTCAATTAAGATGTTTTTTTTTTACATTTCATTAATAAGGGAAGTTTTCATTTATATTTTTTATTCATTTACATTTTTGAAGTGTGGTGAGAAAAGATATGAAAGATGATCTAATTAGCTTGAGACTTTTTTCCCTTCTCTTTCGTGAGTGCGATTTCCTATTAAAATTCTTAGATACAAGTTTCTTTCATTGCAAACACCTTGGCTTCTATTTTATTCACTTATTTACGCTTTCTTTTTCTACCCTATGTCGGAAAGAATGAAACGGTAATGGTTATCCTGACTTCCCTCCGGTCCATTTCGGTACCTTGCACAAAGAATGGTTTCCATAGCAACCATCCCTTACAATCGCAGCGTGCTGCACTGCTCTCATGCGTCAATGAAGGAAGAGGGGTTGAGCCAATAAAGCAGAACTCGATACTTCTAGGTTTTACCCACATAATTAATTGCGTAATGCGTATTTTTTTTTTTACGAAATGGGAATATAAAGTAATCTGTTACTTAACACGGTTAATTAAATTGCTGTAAAATGCGAATTAATCGAGTATAAGAATACATACAAAATAATCACTGATACTCCGGATTTTTTTCATTTTCTACATTTTGTTATTTGTCTATTAAAAAGAATTATATAATGTTGTACATGTATTTTGATTTTTAAATAACTTTAAGGAAATGTAAGTGTGCAAAGATATTCTTTATTCAACACGATTTTTTAAAAGTTTGCAAATGATTGTGATAATCGTGAAAGAAAAGAAAAAACGCAGTATATATACATTATCATGAACATTTTTTTTTTCTTTTACAATTTTTTTCTGATATATCAATTGTAAATTGTAATGTTTAAACTGTTTAAGAGTTTTAGAGTTATTTTTTCAAAAAAAGTATTTAGCGATATTTTTTCTATGAGTATATAGTGTACAGTGAGTATGTATACAATATATATAAAGTACAAGCATATTACATTCAGGCATGCAATCAAATTCTGAGTACACAAGAATTCTTGACTTGACGCAATTAATTGAGCCTAGTGAAAATAATCTTAAAAAATGTATTAATTGAGTGCAATAATATATGTGTGTGTGTGTATTGGTAATTCATTCAATATTATTCACAAATACTCTTTTTTGTTAAGTATTGATATTTAACCACTCTGTACTTATGAAGGCATTTCACACTAATTTTAGTACTCGAGTCAGCAAAGACAATACAAATTTTTCTGAATTAGGATCTTAATAATTATTTATATAAGTATGTTTATCATATTGTGCTTTATTATTCCATGTAAAAATAATTACAGGAGCATTGCAAATAATTTTAAGTACGAAAAGTAATGAACTAAATTACTTTTATTTGCTGGAAATAATAACAGTATAAGATATATTTATTGTTATATTAACATTTTAATTTGCATGAAGTATTTTAACTTGGAAAAAGTATACACCTTTTGGAAATTCACAATTATTACTTAAACGAATAAGCCGATTTTATTAACACGTTTGTATTGAGGAACACACTCGTGCTAAAAAAAGCAAATATCACATGGAACAAAAGACGGAAAAATACCAGCTGACCACAAGGGTAACCGAAAGCTATTACAATCGTATTATTTCTGGTAAAAACTTTTTTTAATTGGTCCGAATATGCGTGTGATGTAATATTGCATCATCCAGTTTTAAAAACGTTAACATTTCTGTTTTTTGAGTGATAAAGAGGGCTGCGGTAGCCCAGTGATTAAGGTGTCGAATCATGGCAGGCATGCCATGAGTTCGAGCCCAGTACCACTAAAGTCCCGCCGTGTAGGGCAGCGATTCACGTTAAATCTGTCGAGAGCTGAAACGTCCTCCCGTTGGTGTGGTGGGGTAGTTAGGAGAGGGGGTTTCAGCTCAGGTGTCATCCACGTCCCCTGACCATGGTTCAAAATTACGGGGTTCGTCGCCAAAAGCTTTCGTGTAGCTGAACAGTGTGACGTTAATATTCACTCACTCATTCACTTGGGAGATAAAGTCATGACTATTTTCCATTAGGTGGACAAAATAAAAATTAATTACTCCATGATTACTTGAAGGGATCAAAACCATTGTGAATTAAAATTGTTTGAGAGAAAATTTGTTAATTACTACATATATATATATATATATATATATATACTGGTCAAAACAATTAAAGGATATTGTAAGTTTTATTTAAAATAAAGATATAAGCGAATTTTTTTTTTGCCGAAAATGGAAGAAGAGAATCACGAATGCAAATTTTTCTGATTTTCAAACTGTAGAGTATGCTAATTTTGAGATTGACGTCAAAAACGTCGCTTCAGCGGCAGCGAATGAAATTTGACTTTCAACTGAAATGAAGACAAGGATGATCGGCATTCAGTGACTTCTTTGTTTCGATGAGTGCGATGTCTCAGCGAAGTCATTTAGGGCCAAACTCAAGATGAAGTAGCTCAAGCCATTGGAGTGTCACAAAAAGTGATTTCCAGGATCTGGAACCGTTTTTTTTGGAGACGAGAAGTGCAAGCCGAATACCAGGACAAGGCCGTAGACGGGCAACAACGCCCAATGGAGATCGCTATTTAGTGTTAACGGCTCGGAGACACCGAAATATGAACGCTACTCTTCTCCAACAACACCTTCGCTCGGCTACTGGCACCACGGTTTCAACTCAGACTGTCCGAAACCGGCTCCATGGTGTAGGTATGTATGCTCAGTAAAAATAATATGTGTTTTAAAATAAACAAGGTGAAATCGTAAATAATTTTAAGAGAGAAAGTTCTAATCAATATATGGTGTGACAATACATTCGTCATCATACATGGTGATAAGATAATTATGTCGGGAAAAAAACTGTTTAAAATACGATGCTTTGATTATGATTTTTTTTAAATGTATTTTCTTACTAAACGAAATCCAGTTGAACGAAGCCCGGATTAATAAAAGTTTAGTATACCTGAATACACACACAATTGAATTAAAAAATTTTAATAACTTAATTATTTAAACTCGTATGTCTTTATCAGGATTTTTTGTGAATGTGGTTATTTTGGTGTAGTGCAGTTTTTAACAGAGTAAGTACCAGTTAACTAAAAGGTTTATTAGCACTGTTATTTATGCAACTATCCCGAGAGATAATGTTAAAAATTGGTGGACTGTTGATGGGTCAAAAGTAATAGGGTTAATGGATTAGATAATTAACCTTATTAACATAGTTAACTAACTTCTACAGCAGAACTTTTCCATGACAAAAATCATTCTTTTTTTTCTTTTTCTTTTAGAGAATTAGATAAAAAGAAAGGGTCTCTAAAAGTTTAAATTTCATTTGAGTCTCATTATTAGTTCTAGAAATATTCGCAAAAGACAGACAGCATTATTCTGGGGATTACAAGTAAGCAATTTATAATATTTTCTACCTTTTACTTTAAGCTTAAACATTTTTAAGTGGATTAATAATTAAAATTTAGAAATTACACAGTACCCTTAAATCTTCGAATCTTACGTGGTCATAATTTTGAAACTGATTGTTTCCTGGATTATTGGGGTTAGTTGTGCAAAATTTTGAATTTAAGGGCTTATGAAATAAAAAATTCTAGAGCATAAAAACTACATGCATTGCAATTCCTTTTTCTTCGTAATTAATAAACAATGAATCAATCAATTGAAATTTCAGCTAATTTTATGATGAAAATTTAGTTTCGCAGAATAGGACTTTTACAATGAAAAATTCCTTTTTAGTATTTGTTTATAGTATATAAGTTATAATTAACTTATTAATGTTATAGTTTAGTTCTCTTTGATTCATTAAAATACATGAAATTTGTCCGGCTGCAAAGAGATATTCGAAAATTATTAAACATATCCAGTTCTTTTTAACGACTTTACATAAATTAAGTGGAAGAATTTTGGAAAATTCTTTAGTAGCTCTTAATTAACTGTGATTTTTTAGTCGTTTAAAGCATAGTTTTTTAAATCACAAATTTAAGTATGAAATCATATTTAGCTTTTTCCTAGCACATCGCCTGCATTTAAATTTACCACAGCTAATTTTTTAACTGTATTACAATATAAAAATTAAGGGGAAGGGGTGTGTTTAAGAATTTTTATAAAATTCCTTGAAGTCAAAGTTATTCTTGATTTATATCTGTATATCTTACAAATCTTTTTTAGGGTCATTTACTCTACATTGCCCAGTTTTGATTTTAAGTTATTTCTTGATAGAATTTGAAAACAGGATTGGGGATAGATCATTTAAAGAATCAGAAACGCTTAGTTTAAATTTAATGAATTTTGTTAAGAAATCCTTAAGAAATCTTACACAATTATCTATCGTGAAATGTTTACCAAAAGAGCAAAATAAATAGAAAATAAAAGTTATACCATTCAACTTTATCGACAAACAGACGAAAACATGTGACTGATTACAGCCTCAAAAAATGAGAAATATTCTAAAAGGTTCATTATAAATCTCTCCAAAACCAGATTACTGAATTTCTATCAGTTAAATTTTATTTTAATTGTGTGTGTGTGTGTGAATAATTATTTGCATTCTTAATTATATATATATATATATATATATATATATATATATATATATATATATATATATATATATATATATATATATATATATATATATATATATGTATATATTATGCTTTTTTTTTCAAAAATCTCTTCTAAAACAATATTTAAACTTTTTTTTATATTTCCTTACTTCAATCTACTTATTATATATTTTGACTACTACTATTTCTGAAGTAATTTGAAAATATATGTTTAAGATTCTATTTTACTCAAAAAAGTACTCTTTCAGATAAGTGTATCGTGTTTGAGACCAAATTTTATCTAAAACCTTGTTACAAATGAGCCCTGTCCCAAAAGGCACTTCTTTGGAATGTAGCAATGAAAGAACAGGGCTGTCCCTCATTTTCATCTCATAAAAGCGCGATCCTGATAAGTAAAACTTGACGACCGTCTGCATTACCTTTTGTGCCTTTCTGGAATCGCCCAGACACATCTCAGATGTCCTGGGTGTCTTTTACGAGGACCCTGATTTCAACACTGCATTACAACGAAGTTAGAAGAACAGTGATATACAATTTGAACTTGGATCTAAGCAATTTAACTGTCTTTTCAGAAATATGATAAAGAACTTCATAGTTTTTTACTCAATGATACTTAACGAATTAATTTAATTTTACTGCACATGTAATACAATTTGATTAATATAGAAATATTCACAACATATATATATATATATATATATATATATATATATATATATATATATATATATGTATATATTATATATATATATTATATATATATTATATATATATATTATATATATATTATATATATATATTATATATATATATAATATATATACATATATATATATATGTATATATATATATTTGTTGCTCAAAAACACAATAGAAACTTTATAATGATTCTCTTTCCACTTCTTCATTTTATTTCATTTTATCCAAATAAATACGAGTGGCATTAGTAACATAGCCGTTATGGTCACGGACACATGACCGGTGCGTTTTGAATTCGAGCTCTAGCGGTATTGAAGACTCACAGTGTAGAGAGGTTGAGGGCTGCATGTTAAATGCATTGAGGCTCGAAGTCGCCCGTGGCATGGTATGGAAGTTCGGAGAAGGGGTGCCAGCTCAACTACTGTCCTCGTCAGTTGATCCTGGTTCAAAATTACGAGGTCCGTCGCCACTATGTGGCATTGTAGGGCATGTTAATAAAGCCTCACCCAAATTAAGATGAATAGTTTTCAGTTTATTTTTTTAAAAATTTGCTACATTAAAATCATATAAACACCTCATGAGTAGGAAATTGAAAGCGGAGACAAAACTATGTGCAGGTTAGTGGAAACAAATATATGAATTAGGAAAAAATTATCACAAGGGTTAAGGATAAAATCGGTCAGAGGTTAATAATTTTGAGGGTAAGAAGTGTAAGGACAGATAAGCTGCTAAGGATAATAAACTAATTGCTTATAAAAATAATAAAGGACTTAATTAAAATCCTTCAAAATAACGCCAGAATAAAATAAATCTCAAATAGCTTCACGAAAATGATTTGTATATGTATAGTAACATGGCGTGTGGGAGATTTTACTTATTTATTTATTCCATGTTGAAGCGATCTATTTCAAGCTGTTGAATGGAGGAGGAATCATTTTGTTGCGCAGATAATCCATTTTTATTTCCCATTCAGACATTTACGACTAACCACAGACACACACACATAACTACAGCAATTAACACATTCACATAGCACTTAAATAAGCAGCAGCAATGTTTCACAGGACGAAGGCAAAGAGACAAAAGGAGAGCGATTTTCAGTATTAACTTTTATATGAAGGGGGAAAAGAGGAAGTCTTGGATCCGTGTGACTTCCGTGGACAGAGGCTATGATTGGTGGAAGGATATCATTCGATATATTCTGATGTAATCTTACTTTTAAAAATGCAAGCTGTTAATTTTCCAAGAGACACGGTTACAATGATTCCCGTTAGGTGGGTAGCTAGTAATTATTTGCGCGTGAGTCCTGAAGGCCAGGACCATTACAAATTAAGAACTTGTTTAGAGAAATTAAAGGGAATGACTACATATATATAGTATATATATGTAATTTATAGTAAATATTTATACCGGGTGTTTTTAAGATAATAGCGGAGTTTTAACGTTTTATATAGTATTCATTACATATAACATACTAGTATGACTCATACATCAAATTAAAGAGTAACTAAAACAGTTTTGTTTGCTGGCATTTGTGTGCGTGTGTGCGAAACGTATGCTATTTTTTTTTCCTTTCTCTCGGATCAACGCGCTAATAGAAAAATGCCGTCTAGTAAACAGAAAGCGTTTTGTGTTCTCCAGTTTTCAGACAGAATATGCTATTACTGTACAACGAGCATTCCATATTAAGTTCGCTGGTCAACCTCCAAATGATAATAAAATTCTTAGGCTGTATCATCAATTTGAAACAACTGGCTGTCTTTGTAAAGGGAAAAGTACAGGGTGACCAAGGCTGTAACTGGTTCTGCCTATCTTGATGCTCTACAACTATGGCTATTTCCTCAATTGGAAGAAAGCAAACCAAATAACTTCATTTGGCAGCAAGATGATCCACCATCTCACTGGCATCTCTCAGTACGCGATTGGTTAAATATCATTGTACCCAACCAATTGATTGGCCACATCCTCCCGATAATGCTTGTATCGCATGGCTTCCACATTCACCCGATCTGACGTCATGCGGCTTTTGTCTGTGGGGGTTCATAAATGATTGTGTGTAGGTTTTTTTGCTACCAGCTGACCTTCCAGAATTAATACACATGATTTAAGCAGCTGTTGCAAGAATTTCCTCAGACACACTGAAAAAAAGTTTAGGATGAGCTCGCATATCGATTTGATTTGTGTCATGTGACGAATGGGACTCACATTAAACATTTGTAAACTTGTAGGTAAAACTCTTTCAGTTACTATTTCATTCAATGTATGAATTATACTTAAACTTATACGTGATAAATACTATAAAGCGTTCAAACTCCGATATTCTTTTTAAAAATCCGATATATATATATATATATATATATATATATATATATATACATAAATAGATAGATAAATAAATAGATAGGTATTTAAATGGATACCTTTCTCAGTATTGTAAAAAATTAAAGCATCCAAATGTCGATTTGTGACGGGCTCACGTGTTTTTCAGTAACGTGTCCTTTTGGGTTCTTTGGGGTCCGAATAAATAGCAATTCTTTTTCAACCAACTCGAGAAGTAAAACGTGAACGAAAGATGCAAATTAGGAAGCTTTTAAATAACAAGTTTAGAGTAAGCGAGGTGGCATTTGGGGAGTGTTATTTTAGTCCGTGTTGCAAGTGGGAAGAGTATTTCGAGAAGCTAAGTAACAGTCAAGAGAGGTTACCCGTGACAGAGAGCCTTTAGTCAAGGTGCATACAATTGCATGCCAGTGAACCGCAACTTCAGCTAGAATCAAGTAGATTGATATTTCGTTGGACGTTAAGGCAGGAGTTACCATTTTAATATTCGGATCTGTGTTCCCATTGAAATTTAGCTTTGGCGAGTTAGTTATTGATAGTGGTTCAGGTTACGTTATTTTGGTGTTATATATCGTGTGTTTAGCCACCGTAGATTCTCTCACATATCATATTATTACCTAATCTGTCATTGGTTTAAGTAATGATCTTAATAAAGTAATATTAAGATTATGGCAGCTTCTGGTTCTTCATTTATTCCTACACCTCTAGCTCACGCTAATAATCTAGGAGAAGGGCACCCAAGGGGGCGTCCTTACAATGGTGCCCAACAAAATGTAATTTATATAACCCCGAGGTAAGAGGAGCGAACGTATATAGTGTATAGCCAGAAGTGTACTTTTCTGGGTCCGAAAACGATCCCGAGTTTTTAGAGGGTATTGACAATCAAATACGATTACTTGAGATACCCACTGATTTATCATGTGCTTATTTGAAAGGTCATCTCCTGAGGAGGGCCCAAGATTGGTATCTGATATTCGGTCAGTGTTAGTGCAGAATGCAGCCACGGACTTTGCGCAGTTAAAGATGGCTTTGTCAAAGCATTTCCTGGCATCCGTAACTACAAGGATTTGGAAATTAGATTTTATTCGTCCCAATAATGAAGGGACCAGGAGCCAACAGATTTTATTTACGATCTGTTGAAGCTGCACAAACAACTCGGACTGGGTATGTCCGAGGAAGCTTTAGTGGACCCTATTTTTGTAAGACTCAAACCACAAGTCAAAGATTATGTGGATGTTCCGAATCCGCAATACATGGTTCAACTATTGGAGGTGTTGTCTAAGTTTGAGGAAAGATATTCATGCAAAACAATGCGGTGTTCGATGAATAGTGATAATGTTGAAAGATGAGGTTGGAATGAGCGTAGGATGTCTAATGCTGACGATAGTTGGAAAAATGGGATGAATTCTTGAAGTTTTGCGTAGACCGAGTAACGGCAGAAATGGTTATAGGGCTAATTACGAGAATGGTCGTCAAGGAAATCAGTGGTTCGAGAGCAGGAATATATTTCAGAGGGATGATCGAAGATTTAACGATAGAGGATACCAATTTAGAAAAGGGGTCCAAAATGACGATTTTAGTCGAGGCGATAGGAGGCAAAGGGGTCGATTAAATGTTTTGAAGGTTAGAGATGATCAAAATGATAAGACACAGTCGGCAAATGAGGTACCGATTAAACTTTCTGCGATATGCATGTTTCCAGTGGAACTACCATATGTTTCTATTTTGTTAAATGATATTTTTACGAAATTGTTATGGGACACAGGCGTGCAGAAGTCATTTATATCGGAAGAGATATACCGAAAATATTTTTTTTATAAACCAGTAAAAAAATCGCGTGCTCAGGTGATCACGGCACAGGGAGCTAAATGTTAGAATGTAGGAATTATGGAATTGAATGTTCGAATTAGGGAGTTTGAGAAGGTTTGGATGTTTCACGTGTTGTTAGATTTAAAATATTCATGTGTTCTCGGGGTGGATTTCATAGATGGATCAGATATTATCTTAGACTTTGATCGAAAATCGTTGGTGATTCCCGATTCGCAAATTGATAAAGGGGTTAAAACGATTGATTAACGAAATGTGGATATAGATCTTTCTAAGACAGGATTGTAAGAAAGACAGAATTAGGAGTCGAGGGATTTATTTAATTGTTTTAAAAGGTTATTTTCAGATAAACCGGGGCTCACGCATATTTTGTACCATGAAATTGACACGGGGAATAAGCCACCAGTTGTGTCTAGGCCGTATCGTTATGACAGGATTAAACAAAAGATACTCGATTATCATGTTGTGAAGGTCTCCTAGGACCTCACTTTGAGAACGAGAATAAATAGGAGTCATGTAAGAACCAGTAGCCATTTTTATAAACAACTTTCTTTATTTGGTTATCTTATCCAAATAGAATCAAAGACTTATTAACAGATTTGTTTAAATAATATTATGAGGTTTTAAAGATAATATCCTTTAAATTAACTTAATTAATGATCTCATTAATTAAACATTAAATAACGATCACGCAGAGATTACCACGATAAGAGATCCCAGAATTATATTTAATAATGTTCTTATTGAACATTTAACTTTAATCTCACTCTTAAAACTTTAATGAGACTTTAAGCACAAATCAATAGTTACCACTCGGAATCTCAATTCTTGAGATTAAATATCTCTAACAAGAAATATTCAATTTAAATCCACGATAACTTTCTGCTTCAATCTCTATCTCCTACTGCTCTAACTTTACTATTTCGTTTGACTTAAATACTTAATCTAATCTGCATAGCAAGGAATCCTGTCCGCTTTTTGGAGTTGATTGGAAATAGGTAGGGAATTAAATTTCCCTAAAAAGGTCGACTCAGAAGGTTAGTGATAAAGTTCCGTATAGATTCGTCACAATGTAGAGAAAATGTTTAAAGAGGGAACCATAGTCCCAATTCAATTTCCGTACGCGTCACCAGTTGTGTTATGTATAAAAAATAATGGGTTACTGCCGGATAATCTGGAAGCGTATAGATTTGCTGTCGATTATTGGAAACTTAATTCTATTACAAAGTATTCCCGTTATCCCTTACCATTAATAAATGATCTAATAACGAGCATTCCCCATACGTCAATTATTTCGTCTCTTGATCTGAAATCGGGGTACTTTTAACTTGCAGTAAGCCTCAGTGATAGAGTTAAGACCACACACACACGTTTGTTACGAAGAATGCCATCTACGCATTTCGGCGTATGCCATTTGGCTTATCAGGGGCGGCTCCCAATTTTTAGAAGGCCATCTATATTATTCTGAAACCGGTGATAGGGAAGTTTGTGAGTGTTTATATGGACGATGTAATAATATCGTCTCACCATGTTGAACATTTAAGGGAAGTTTTTAGATTATTACAAGACGCAGGGTTAACTTTAAATAAAGAAAAGTGTCCATTTGGTTGTGATAAATTAAAATATTTAGGTTTAATTATTAATAAGGAGGGAATTAAATGGATGAAACAAAGGAAGAGCAACAGTCGAGATGAAACCAGCACGAAATTCTAAGAATGTGTCCAAATTTTTAGGTATGTCCCAGTGGTACGCGAAATTTATTAAAAACTATGCTGATCTATGCGAGCCCCTTTATAATCTTAAACGAAAACTCAAGAAATTTTTGGTTGGTCAACAGAGACGCAGAAGGCATTCGACGTGGTTAAGGCAGCCATAACAAAAGCGCCAGTCTTAAAATTGCCGGATTTTAAAAAGCATTTCGAATTATTTACGGATGAAAGTTCAATAGGTGTAGGAGCTATTCTAAATCAGGAGCAGAGACCAGTAGTGTTTGACTCTCGCACGTTTAGTAGTGCGGAGAGGAATTACACTGTAACGGAGAGGGAGTTTGGGCTCTGAATACATTCAGAACGTATCTAGGTTCACTGCCGATTAAAGTTATCACAGATCGCGCTGCATTGACGCGTTTAACACATGGTAAAAATTTGTTTAGTAGGATGATTAGGTGGGTTCTAAAATTAGGAGAATTTAATATAGAATGGGAACACCGTGTGTCTAAAACTCAAAATGCGGTGACTCACGTTTCATAGAAGAACCCGGTTGAAAGTATAATAGGAGAAAAATTTAATTGTGCAATAATCAGGGATTTGGTACTTTCGTCGCGTGAACAGTTAATCGAAGAGCAATCTGTCATATCTGTAGATATCTAGAAAACCTTGAAGATAGCTCGGTTAATGCGATAATATGTGAGAACTGGTCTCGCGATTTTAAAGGGATTGAGGAATTATTGTTTAATGTAAAAAATACACAACGTCGTTAGGTGAAATGCGTGTATACATTCCAAAGATTTTAAGAAATGAAATAATGAGAGAATTTCACGACAAGCCTATAGCAGGTCATTTGGGATGCTTTAAGACTTACCATAAAAAACGGACGCTTGTTATTTCCCGTATATGATTAACTTTATTGAACGATATGTCTCTACAGGACACATTTGCCAAGTTAATAATTATAAAAACGCGTTACCACAGCTGGTCGCTTGGTTCCGATAATCTCAAACTAACCAAATGAGATAGTTACGTTATATTTGTTAGGTCTGTACCCTGCGTCGCGAGTAAGACGTAACCGATATGTTTCAGTAAATACGGATAATTTCAGCAAGTGGGCTAAAATCATACCCCTTAAAAAGACCTCGCTCGAGTAATAGCGGATACTATATTTGATAATTATATTTCGCGTTATGGAGTTCCAGTAAAATTAATAAGTGATAATGGTCCCCAATTTATATCCGATATTTTTAAGCATTTGGGTGATAGATAAGGCATAAGACATGTGAAGACTGTTGTATGCACACCTCAGGCAAATAGAACCGAACGCGTGAATCACGATTTTGTGCAAATGATTGCAAATTATGTTAATGATCAACATGATACATGGGACCAGTTTTTACGTGAGTTTGCTTATGCTATTCAAACGGCAGTGAACGTAACGACGGGAAAAAACCCTGCAGAATTATTTTTACGTCGAAAGTTGATTACCCCCTTCCAGAAATTAATGATGGTATTGGACGGAACTGATTTTGCAGTGGGGAATATTGAGAGATTGTGTGTTGAAGCTAGAAGAAACACAAAGGCTGAGCATTAAAATTGGGTAAAAAAGTATGATAGACGCATTCGGGATGTGCAAATTTATGTGAATGACTGGGTGTTGATAAAAACACATCCTTTAAGTTCAGCAACAAAGTGGTAGCTAAATTTAAACCAAAATTTGAAGGTCCGTTTAGAGTATAAGAAGTAAAAAATAGCAACGTAGTGATATGGAAGGCGGGAAAAAATTTAATAGTCAATGCCGATCAAGTTAGAATATATCATCATAGGAAAAGTGACGAGATGGAGATAAGAACCGGTGGTTTAGATAGCAATAGTGCACGCTATAAATCGAGTAATTTTGAAAGCGTGCAACGGAGATGGAATAAGTCGCATTATGGTGGGAAGAAGGGGTAAGGTGTAAAGCGTGAGTTAGAGGAAAAAGGGATGAGTTTTTTAAGATAGATCAGGGTAAGAGGCACACAGGTACGACAGATAAACGCGTTCCACTTATCAGATCAGCACCAAGCTTTTGGACAGCAGCAAATAATAGAACTAAAAGAGGAAGAAAAGAAACTCTCGCGTACAAGCGATCACTGAACTTGGGATTTGGAGGACCACAGAAAAAACAGATGAAGGGTCCAGGAAATAAGGGTGAAAAAAAGGCAGTTAACTTTGTCCAGTAATAATGAATTGCAATATTCTAGAAAGAGATGCAGAATAGAGGAAATAGTGATGACCAGTACCAGTGGGTACAACTTCAGACCAAGAAGAGGAACAAAAGTGGAGTTTCGACCAACAATGTGAAGAGGACAACAAGGAGGACCAGTTTGAGCCAGAAGAAGCCGAGAACATCAGTACAGCCCTTACATCGAAGAGCAAGCAAGGTCAGCAGGTCGGAAGACCAAAAGCAGAAGTGGTCAACAACAGCATTGCCAGGAGAGAAAAGGAGGAACGAGAGAGAGAGAACAGCAGACGGTCCTATTCTCTAGAGGTTCTAGTAGGAGTTGTTAGCTACAGGAAATAAGAATCAATTTGTATCGTTTCATTATATATTCGTTCAAACAAGTGGTTGGAAGAGTTATTGCAAAGAAGCAAGTCATTCTATGTTGTTTAAAATTTTCTTAGTCAAGCAAAAGTTGACACTACAATGAGTGCATTTCTCCAGAAGACTGAAAAATGAGCTTTTGACTTGTAATTTTTTTTAAAATTCGGTAGAAAACATTTGTAAATATACATTTGTTTACTTCTATGTATGATTTCGCAGAGATGCGAAAATTCCTTTGGTTGTTTGTTTTAAAGGTTTATTGAAAAAATGTTTGTAATTGTATAATGTATATATTGATGCGACGCTATTTTAACTTATTAATTTTAACTCAACCCAGATTCCATGATTCCACATCGCATCATGACCAAAATTAAAATAAACAAGAATCGTCTATTAACAAACTAACTTAACACTTAAATTTAAAGTCCGGTCGTATAGTGGTAAACAATTTTATTTATTATCAAGGCATACTGAAAACAATATTAAAAGAAACGATACTTATCTGAGTGAAGGGAGGGATTGGGTTGGAGGTGACCCCGGGGTTCTCTCTAAGACCGGTTGGTTTCTGCAAATATAAAATAAGGGGAAAAGCCTCGAGAAATGGTGTGACAGTGCTTTTAAAGCTGATCGCACCACTTCGAAAAGAATCCTCTACGAATTCATTACCGTCAAATCTACCACCCTGATTGGACTCAACAGTCTGCGTAAGAATACAACCTTGCCGGCCATAAATGCATTGAACCTAGACGCACCCACATTCTTTTACTAATCATTGTTTCTTGTAAACAGGGCAAATGCAAAATTAAAATTGTATCTCAGGGACCGGCGGCCTCCCATCAATATATATTTATTGCTGTATTGATTCATATTAGTGTACATCGAGTTTGGGGGAACGTGGCATAGACACATTATTAACAATAACAATAACAGCGCTGCGCGATTAGAGGGGAAGTTTATTTAAAAAACCAGACCTATGTATGAAAATTAGTTGTAATTTAAAGATGGTATATAAAGTATGGAATTTGTAAACTGTAATGGTATTATGTAAAAATGTGTTATTCCATGTGACTTAAGGAGTTTTTTTTTTTTTTTCAGGTTGGCTGACCCTGAATTTTTCAAAAGAAGCAGATTTTTTTTAGAATAAAATTGTAAATCCGACAAGAGGGAAAATAAATATGTTATACAGAAGAAGATTGTAATAGTTTTTAAGTAGCATTAAGTAGAATTAAGTTAGTTAAGGAGTGTGTGACCCTGGTTTTTCAAGTTAAAACGTATATGATTTTTCTCCTGGCCTGTTACCTGAATAGGACACACCAATGTATTTGTAAAAGAGAATCTACCGTGATTAAAATACATAACTGATAATGTTGGTCTAGTTATTTGAGTAAAAATATTCTGGCTGTCGAGAGTTTAAATTAGAGAGGGATATTAAAAATTAAAGTTAGGATGAATAGTGCACATTAAAGTTTAAGATGAATATTGGAAATTAATGGTTAAAATGGCTATTGAAATTTAAAGTTTAAAAGGAATATTGAAAGTTAAAAGTTCAGAAAAATTAAATTTATGCTAGTAATTTCTTAAGTGCCCCTAAGACCCTCGAATAAATCATGTTTTGTTTCTTGGAGGGGATTGTGACGGGTTCACGCGTTTTTTCAGTAACATGTCCTTTTGGGTTCTTTGGGGCCAGAATAAATGGCAATTCTTTTTCAACCAACCCGAGAAGTAAAACGTGAACGAAAGATGCAAATTAGGAAGCTTTTAAATAACAAGTTTAGAGTAAGCGAGGTGGCATTTGGGGAGTGTTATGTTAGTCCGTGTTGCAAGTGTGAAGAGTATTTCGAGAAGTTAAGTGACAGTCAAGAGAGTTTACCCGTGACAGAGGGCCTTTAGTCAAGGTGCATACAATTGCACGCCAGTGAATCACAACTTCAGCTAGGATCAGGTTGATTGCTGTTTCGTCGGACATTAAGGTAGGAATTACCATTTTAATATTCGGATATGTATTTACATTGAAATTGAGCTTAGGCGAGTTAGTTATTGATAGTGGTCAAGGTTACGTTATTTCGGTATTACATATTGTGTGTTTTGCCACCGTAGATTCTCTCGCATATCATATTATTACCTAATCTGTTATTGTCTTAAGTTAAGATCTTGATAAAGTAATATTAAGATTATGGCAACTTCTGGTTCTTCATTTATTCCTACACCTCTAGCTCACGCTGATAATCTAGGAGAAGGGCACCCAAGGAGGAAGGGTCCTTACAGGTTTAAGAATGCAAGTTATGTAGAGTCTTATTCAAGAGTTTGTACTTTTTAATGGGTAATTTGTTATGGGCTGAAGTTTAACCCTATGACGGAATATCCGTCTCTCAGACGGAGATGATTTGCTTTGATGCCTGTAGATAATGCTGTGGTGTGATTTTTGGGATGTGCTGCCTTGACATCTACAGCTGGACTCTACCCAGTGAGAGGATCACATGGTGGTACTTGGTGATTTTTTCAAATCACGATATGTGGGGTTTTTCTTATCTATCACCGTCTATCAGAACTGATATTTCTATAGTTTTTTCGTGTTAGGTATTATTATTTTGTATTTCTTTTTACATGAATATAAGTAATTTTTAATCAGTCTTTATTCTGGGGAAAAATATTTTAATGCATTGTGACTCATAATGACTGCATTTTTGCTTATATGTTTCATGTTTTTAATTAAATTGTCTAACGGATATATCTTGAAAAAAATTTGTGCTTGATTTAATCCCACTCGTCTTATTTGAGCCTTACTCAATTTGATGAGCTGTAAGGACATTTAAAACTGTCTTTAAGGTAACAAAATTCAAAAAAAAAAATTGCGTATGGATGTTTCTCAGTGCGGCAAAAAAAAGTGATGTTCCAACCAGAGGGCTAAAGTTGGTTTGATTGCTACATTTTCCCAATAAGCATAAAGGGAATTATTTCAGAATACTTTAAAATAACACAAATTAATCTTGAAATCAGAAACAATAACTTGAAATTACATCTGACCATCATCAAATTTATAGAAACTAGCAAAACTGTTTTCCAAATATGCATACTTTTCCTCATACGCGAGTTGTATATTTGAGTTAGTAATGTTTATAATGTAACATTTCTAAGGTAAACTTAAATCAACACCCAATCTATATATGTTATCAAATTCCTCGGCTTATTATTTATAAGTATCAATTTTATAGCACAATATATGCATGAACCTTTCAGGATGCTCTGTGTTCTATCGGTGAGAAACTTTTGAATCTCGCAAGTACTAGTGAACGAACAACATTTCCACCAACTATAATTCGCAATATAATTTCCAATTGAGGAAATATGGGTGGGAGCAGATATCATATCGCGAAAGGATGTTGTCAGTTCGACAACTGAGCTTACGTTGATGTAAAAGCGGCTCTTCTGTGAAACAACGCTTTTCCAGTAAGCTGACATAAGGCTAAATTCGTTTCTACTGTAGTAAGTCTTCCCATAAGCATTTTGATGCGAAATAGTCTGTCATTCTCAGCATTTCATGTTTCAGCTATGGTTAAATTTCTAGTGGTTCGCAATTTGTCAACTGTCGGATGAAAATACTTCAAATTTTAGCTCTCGTAGGTTGAATATATTATCAGATAAATGAAGGGAAACTAGTAAAGTGAATAAATATGTATTGTTTTATAATGACATACTTGAATATTCATTTATTTAATTAAAGTGTACACGGTCTTGGTAAAAATTCAATTTGTGATATGATATTTAAAAATTAAATTCAGGCGCATAAAGGTAAACTATTATCATGTAAAATAGCTCGTTAAATAAAACAATTCACACATTGTTCCACAAATTGTATAATTGTAATTGTAAATTTGTGCAAATTGTATAAATTTTAAAAACAGGGGGGAAATCATAATGGACACATTATAAAACTTACAAGGAAAACGAATGTGTATGATTATTCAAAATACTACAAAATTCATAAAATATTTTAAGTATAATGAAATCTAAAACAAAAGGTCACACACCAACAAAGTATATATCTAATAACTAAAACAGATGCAAAAGATGTTTTTGAAGCATCGAATTTATTGCTTAAAATATCTTTATATAACGGAATATTTATTTGTTAGATAATTTTGTCAGTTTTCTTAGATGTATTATACTTAGAAAATGGAGATAACATTGATTTTGAAACCATAATTTAAACTTTTTGTCAAAAAAATAGTGATGCACTGTAGACATTTTATATCTTTTACACAGGTTAAAAATTCTTAAAACGTGTCATTCATTTTCACATCATCCAGTTTGTTAAAAATTATATTTAGTCGAGAAAGAATTAAAGCCTTAAAAGTCTATTTTGGTTATTCTCGATCTATATTCTGTTGAAATATGGATGAATTAATTACCATTGTATGAGTATTTGATAGTATAAATTGTATGAATCCACAGTTTATTCTGAAGAAAATTATCAATAGTTAATAAATAGATACATATATTTATTTTTAAGTTTTCAAATTATGCAGGAATTCAAGACCTGTTAGTGCAATAGTCTGAATCCACATTATCTGATTTGCTTCTAACTTTTTAAAATAATATTATAAGCAAATCAAAACAAACATTGATAATAAAACTTAGATGAATTTTTCCTTAAATTCGTTCTTATTATTTTTGGATTTTTCTTTTAATAATTTGTAATCCTTAAGAAAACACTAAATTTTTTACAAAGGTTAATTTTTTAGTGAATTAGTGAACAATTTTTTAAATTTTTTCTTTAAAATCGAGATACCAATTTAATGATTACTTAAAAATGTTTATTTACAGATCTCATTGAATATTATGAAATTCCTGCAATTATTGCATATGAGATCAAGTACATGTTTACTAGATGTTGTATACAAGAGTAAGGAAATAATGTTTCCTTGAAGTAAAATGAATGTTTTTTTACAGTTTAAAATTTTAAAACACAAAATAAAATAACATTTTAATAATTTTTTGGAAGTGCTGATAGTTATGAAAGGCTTTTACCATAAGAAAAAAAGTATTTTATATAAATTAGTATATAAATATAAAATATAATATAAATTAGTATATAAATATAAAATATAAATATGAAATAATAAAATAAAATATAATATAAATTAGTATATAAATATAAAATATAAATATGAAATAATAAAATAAAATATAATATAAATTAGATATAAATATAAAATATAAATAAAATAATAAAATAAAATATAATATAAATTAGTATATAAATTAATATTAATCTTTCCCCAAACTTAACTTAAACCCTTTATCAACCGCATTAAGATTTATAGCAGTTTTTTCCATGCAATATATTTTTTTTGAATCACTACATTGAAAATTAAGGGATATACATAAACAAACTACTCAACATAGGGAAATTTAATAAGTTAGAGCTAATTAATTAATTAAAGATATTTAACTGTAAGATTACCTTTTGACATTAATTATTTTTTCAGAACAAAAATGACAATCTTCACAATCCGCTGAAAACGCTATTTCTGCTATAAAACTATTCACCGTCCCCGCTAAAATACTCATCATAGAACCCGTTCTGCAATATATCTTGGAAGAGTGAACTTAGAAGAATATTCCTGCTGAGCATCGTCTGAGTATTTGTAAAAATGGTTATTCTATGTAATTTTAAAGTGAGTGGTACTTATAAGTACCGTCAGTAGATAAAAGATCTCAGAGATTATTATATAAAATGTTACTTTACATTCTATTTTTAAATTAATAACTTTTTAAACTTTTATATTTACTTTAAATTATTTAATACTTAACTGAGGAATATATAACTAACACAAACACCAAGACTTTTTATACAAATAGCTAAAAAATAATACTTTCATTCATGTAAGAGAAAACTGATATTTTAAAAAATATCATAAATGAACTTGTGAAATATAATAGATTCACGAAAAGTATTTGTTCAAATAATATTAATATTATTTCGTGTAATTTTATGATGAGAAAAGAATTTAAATTTCATTTACTCGAATCCTAATAAATATTTGAAATGTAAATTATTTTAAATCCAGCGTATTTTTTTTAAAAATATGTTAACATATGATTTATAACGCCCCCTATACTATAATTTACATTAGATTTTAATCAAAATGTATGATACAAAAATATATTTTTATTAGTATTTATTTCCAGGGAAATTAAACAAATGTTTGGTTAAGAAATGTAATTATATATATATGTCAAAGAAGTATTCAAACTCAGCCAATTCGATTTTGTTCATAGCTGCTTATTAAACTGTAAGATATGACGAAAATAAATAATAGTTAACTAAAAATTGTTTCATGTTATAAGCTATATATATATATATTTCTACTCCAAACTTTAAGCTCTCTGGATATTGATTATTTTTAATAATATGTTTATTTTTTTGACAGAATTTGTGGTGAAAGAATATATTGTACTTTTGTAGTTAGAAATATTTTATTATATATTTCTGAACTACACTATAGTTATTTTTCTGCACTAATTTACTAAAACAGTCACATAAGAAAGTTATGACAAATAAAAAAAGGTCTCTAACTTAGTATTTTATTTTAGTTTTCACTATCTAAATTACCCTATGAATATTTTCTTTTTATTTAATGTTTTATAAACTGACTGAACACTATTATATTATTTACTTTTCTTATTAATATATATATATTGATCCTTTTCTTACGCATGTTTTCTTTGAAGGTGATAAAAATCCAAGATATTTTGATTGAAAACAAAATTACAGCTAATTTTAAGATAATTAAATATTTTTTTTTACTGATTAGCATGTTTATAAGTAGTAATTATTTAAGTAACAATTTGAAAAAAAATAACCAAAAGTTATTTATGATGATGTTTTGAATACTTAATATATGTACATTTGCATTTAATTAATATGTTTGGCATAAATAGAAACTTTTCTACTTTTATATTGGACAAGGCATTTACAGATATATAATTATTTTTTTAAAATATACCATAATTGCATTTATTTATTTACAAAATATGTAATATTTTACTTAGGCCAAAAAGCAAGATCTCGTATAAAAAAAAACAAAATGTCCGTGATGATCATGATTTGATTGGAAATGCATTCTATAAAACAAGAGGCTACAAAAATTAAGCTTAAGTTATTGAGTGAGCATTATTTTTCATGGGAACAGTTTAAGTAAAATAAAAATAATTAGTGAAAATTATGATGGATTTTACCATAAAAACATCATCTGAAAGCTAAACAATTTTAATACATAATTCAAAAAATGGAGTATCGTTCGATTTTCAATTGATTACCTCCAAGTTGCAATACATACTTTGTATGAATCCCCAACGCTTTATTTATAGCACTAGAATTAATACCACATAAAATTTTAGATATTCACATTGTTCCAAGTAAAGAAGGGAATACATTTACTCTATGGTTAGATGTTACAGCAAGCAAAAAAAAAAAAAAAGAGATGATGCTACCAAACTCTCAACTTCCTTCTAATTCCAACTGAGTTTTACTTAAGTATATCTGAACTGAATATATATTTTATTCTCATAGCTAGATTCTTTTAGACAAAAGAGTTTTTCCACAAAAGCTTAGTTGGAAACATATTAAAACACGATAAATAAAATTGGTAACTTATGTAATAATGTGTTATCAGCAGTACTAATCTTAAATAATGCAAAAGGGCTATTATTGCCGTAAATAAAATTGAGCACTACTGTAATTTAATTAAAGAATATTTGTTTTCAAATATTGATTATTTTTTCTTCTCTGAATGATGAATAAAAAATGCTTGGGTTTAATTAAAGGACCCAAATTTGGGTAAAAAAAATCCTTAATCAATTGACGATCTTAATAAATGAATAATTTTTATCTCTTAAATAATATATTTCCCTTAAAAACAAGAAAAAATGTCTATATTATTAGTTATAAATCGAGTTCTCTTTTTACAAGGTTTTGATTTTACACAAACATAGAAAAAATTATTCTTTTTTTACACGAGTTGCTTTGATTTAACATGATGGACCCAAATTCTACGATGAAAACTTTTCTTTATATTTATTTTTACATTGGAGAAGAGGAATGAAATGTAATTCTAATTTGTGAGAATTCTCCGAACTTTATAACCTCAATGTAGAACTTATTTGCCTTTTCAGTTTGGTTTTCAAAAGGAAAAATACGTTTTCAATGCTTATAAAATTTAATAAGAATTAAAATAAAATTCGGAATAAAAGATTGTCCCATGAAGTCTCCTTCGATACTTGTTTTGGTGAGACCGAAACATTTCAGACATATCAGAGCAAGTTTTAGAAGAATCTATTTAAACAAACGTTTTTTCCTCAACACGAAGAATGATGAGAACAAGAAAGCCGGTGATTAAATCTTTACTTTATCTTCCATTTGCTTTTTAATCCATCGAAACATCGGTACCAAAGGAGACTAGACTTATTTCTCTTCAACAGATTACAGAAAAAAATTTCACCAATGGAGCAAAAAAATTCACCAATAGAGATCAAGTGATAGCAAAAAAAAAAAAACAATGTTATGCAAACGTATTTATTTAATGTCAGAAAGTGACATCGAATAAAATATTTTTATGTGTAAGTAATATTATTTTGTCTTTTTTGTGTTCACGTATTAGTGATATTTTCTCCTTAGAAATGACGATTTACAATGTATGATATACGTGCATTCTGTATGCCAGAAATAGTTGTCTGTCTGAGAGATTTTTTTATACTTTTACTGGCCTCGGCTGCAAATTTTAAGATGAGATTTCAAGCAGCTTCTTTGAATCTAAGAATTGACTCGTAAATTTATTATTTCCTTTTCTTATTAAACTGAAAATTTAAACTGAATATTTTTGCAATGAAGACTATAAGAAGGATCTATTCCATTAAATGAAAAAACTAACTAAACATTTATGAAAAAAAATCTGATAATTATTCTGTTAGATTGACTTTTCACAAGATTGTTATTTTATTTTTTTTACGTTTTCTCTTGTATGAAGCCAGTGTTCCAAATTCGGTGAACAATTGTGTAACAACATTATTGTCGGTCATTTTTGTTATATTTATTCATCATAACATAGGCTGTAAATGGTCATGTACCACAGTAAACAATAAACTAAAGCTGTTGGTGAAAAATAAAATGTATCGAATACTCATATAAATTTAGATGCCCGTGGGAACAATTACAGAGAGATAGTAAATAATTGTGACATTTTCACACTATTTACGTACTTTCTATCTGTGTTTCTTGCATTATATAGGCTAACACAATCATGAAACAACTGGAAGAACAAATCACGAGAACAATTTAATTTTTGTTAATTATGAGTTGTTGAATTTTGAATAATTAAGATCCTGATTATATTTCGTGTATTTAGTGCAAAGTAATAAAGCATTTGAATTGATTTTAAAAATAATTTTTAATAAAATATTTTTGCTGTGTGTATGAAATTGTTCTCAGAAAATTTGCAAGGAATTAAAAGAAAGATTCTATCTATAACAGAAATGCTAATACATCAATTTATTGCTAGTTTTCAATATATTTTGACAAAGATTTATCTAAGTCGAAGAAATATATATGTCTTTGCACGAACAATTTTCGAAAATATAATGCGAAATTCATAAGAGAATGAAAACATTTTTATTACACGTAGTTTAAATATACACAAATACCTTTTTCCTTGATTGAAGGGTTTCCTGCAAATTTTATTTATTTTGTAAGAACGAAACATATCAATTAGAAAATCCTTTTTGAAAACGAATAGGAATCAAGAAACAAAATAAAATACGGTAATGAGTTGTAATTGCTGTATATTCAAACGTGAAAAATGCTTTCCTATTAATTTACTAAGCATACCATATATCTGCACACTTTCATTTTTTTAGTAATTCCATTTTTCCTTTGATTTTTTTTCTTTTGTGAGTCTACGCTGCAAGAAAATACCGATATTTCTACGCTACCATTTAATTAGTTTGGATTCGTATATTTTTAAATTTATTTTATTTCTCTGAAGTTTATTAGATACGAAAAATTTTCCAAGAATTGAGATATTATCTCTCAGCAAGAATTTATGGCAAAAATAAAAGAAATATAGCTTTTCCAAGTAAAGGTTATCGCTATTATAAAAAGAAGCTTTGAAGTTTTCTTCAGCAACAATATATTAAATGCAAAATTTAATTGTAGCTTTAATACATTTACTATTTTTATTCTTTAACAAAATGTTTTTATCTTTTTATTATTTAAAAATTATTTATAGATGTGTGATAAAGTTATGGTATTGATAAAAATAAATGAAGTCTTTTTGCGAAAATGTAACCTTTTAATGTGTGAGCAAAAACTCAACATATGATCAGTGTTAAATTTGAACTAGAAACCTTAACTGTGTGGATGTAATAATAAAATTGACCATATGAAATTATGTTTGAGCCTAATTAAATACAAAAATGTTAATTTATCTATAGTGTAGATAATCAACTAATCTTAATCTTTATTGGCATTTTAATGACTTAGCACATAAATAATAAATTCATAATAATTTAATTCATGTATCAGGTTAAAATTTTTAAATTGAAAGCTTTGAAACGTAAGTCACTTTGCCTGTTCAAAACCTTAAAATTTAAACTTAATATTTTCCATAAACATTACAAAACATTTGGTTTCTTTCCTGTAGATAACATTATTTTCCATTTCTTTACACTTTTTTAACCTAGAAAATAATGATGATCTTGATAGTGACTTTTCTGTCAACACTTTTTATCCCTAAATATACGCTACACCTGCGAGGGCAATTTGGTATCGATAAACCACTCCCATCCTTAAGTTATATTCTATACTGTCACGGTATCAGAGTGGTAAGAGATATATTTATAATCAACTGAAAACACCTGCCGCAGCTTGCAAAACAATATGTTCTTTCACCTAAAATATGAATTGCTACGACCATCGCCTACTAATAATTTTAAATTATTCAATGGGTTTGAGCCTTCTTTTCGGCGTTTATTTTCTGCAAGTATTGTTTTAAATCTTAAATTATAAGAATTAAGTTTCTAACTTCAAATCTAAGAAACTATTTTAATGCTTATTTATGCCTATTAATTTAAGTTTTTTTTAAGTGTCTGTCATTATCGTTTTAAGGAATATTATTGAGCGCAATGAAGAGCTCACATATTGGAATTTTCGAGAAAGGAAATGATTGTATACGTATTTCTGGAGAAAGCTGAAATATAAAAAAATTAACACATATTCTTGATTAAATAAGTTCAAACTTATTTTAAAATTTAGTGCTCAGCGCCCGCATAATCGATATTTGTATAATGAATTACATGAAATTAAAAGTTATTTCAATGACACAATGAAAAATGAATCTGTATAAAATCCATTTAAAATGCAAGTTAGTTGTTTAATAATTACTGTGTAGTGAAAATATTAATACATGCAATTAGTACAATCATTTATTAAGTCGGATAAATATTATTATATTAATTGATATACGATTGTTATACTTTTAACTCCTCTATCTCATTAATTATTATTTACCAAACCAGAATGAAATACAACAAACTTCTTCTTTCGATTATTCTATAGACCTTACTTTCGAAATAATTATTTTTAATTAAGAGCTCAGATGTCAATAGCAATCTGCAAGGAAAATCTCATCAGCTGCAGTGTTATTAATTTCCTTTTCCTCCAATTCCAACAGCCTCGATGAAAACAAAAGCAAAAATTAAGGCTTATAACACCCTAATAATTATTTCAACAAATCCTTACAATGTAGGATTTGGTTAATTTGAAGGTCTTGGAATCGTTGATTCGAAAGGATTAAGCAAGATGAAACGGATTCACTGTAATTGAATCGAATTCCTTAGGGGAAAAGGCAACGTTTGGATTCTATAGATTCCGGCAGCAAATCTTTTTAGCTCTGGTAATCGCTCACTGTGATTTGTGTTCGTTTCCTCCTCTCAGATTTCAGTTCATAACCCTCCTTGATCCTAATATATACTTACACTACACCATTTTTCTCGATAAGAAGCTATAGTTCTGTATGTAAATACTCTTACATTCAACCAGGGGTTTCAAAATGAGCTTTCATAGCTATGTCAAGAATTTGATGCTATAAAAGTGAAATATGGCAGGTATGATATTGTTATAGACCCGTTAAGATGCTATATTTTTGCTTTTAGAAGCGCTTTACGTGTTCGCTGTATTTCTCCGCCTTTCCCTTAATCCAGATGCAGGAAACAGGATTTTTGATATGTGGATGGGGTGTTCCCCCCTCTTCTCTTTTCATTCTCGCTTTCTGCTCCCCTTTTTTCCACTAAAAAACACTTAGATGTGCGTTTGCTAGTTGTGTCTTTCTCGTTCAAAATAAATCTTGCTTCTGAAAGCGAAATAAGTTCTTTTCTTCGCTCTTTGCTACCATATTTCTACACTGGCATCCAGGGTTTACTTCTGGCATTGTGAAATAAAATGGGCCATATTTCATACATGAAGTGTTTTTCCCTTTGTAACTGTTCATCAGGTGTTCAAATACAATGAAATAATTAATAATAGTGAGATTTTTTTGTTGTAGAAAATATAAAACACAGTGGCTTTAAGTAAGGTTATTTTTTTCAATTGTTTACTTTTTATTTCCTATTTGTTTTAATATTCTTTGCTTCTTTTTATTATAACAATTCATTTGGGAAACGTGCACTTTTACATTATGAATCAAAAAGTACATCAAGCTGTTGCATTACCTAAGCTTGTTATAAATAAAATGATTTATAAAAGGAGAAAGGGAAAAAACCATGAAACTTTCTTGCTATAGTTTTAAAGTCATTAAATGTTTCATTACATAGTTTAATTATTGTTACAAAACAGTATATAGCGATAATAATTAAAATCTGTTATTTTACTGATTAGGAGTTATATTAATGTAAATAAAAGCACATTTTAATTTGTTTAGAGAATGTTTTAACGGTGAAAAAAACTAATTTTTTGCAAGGATTTTATTAATGAATTTGACTAGTCATTTTTCCGATTTGTCTTTAAACGTTTCTTGGCAACTTACACAAGATGAAAAATTGGGGAGCATGTCCGTGAAATTCATGTTCCTTAATATCACATTATTTATTGAAAACATAACACATTTTAAGAATCATCAACCATTAGAAGTGGATAAGAAGTATTATAATCATTAAGAAAAGCAATAAATAAAAAAAATTAGTGGGCAAACAATTTAGTTAGGTGTACTAATTAATTGTAAAAAGTAAATTTACTCAAAATAATAAATGACTATATGTTATAATTCATTTTCAGATCATATAAATGCTTCCAACAAAATGTGTTACAATAAAATGAAAAATTACAATTCATATATTTACGCAGATATCTTTTATTCTCAGATCCATTAGCTTATGTAAGTAATTTTGACTGAACATTGCATCGAGTTACACCCTTAATTTGCTTAATCAACAAAGTAGGTAATACGTTTAATGGAAATAGATAAAGATTATGCGCCCTACGTCAAGATTTTGTCTTTAAAATGTTTGATTTGACTTTTTAAAGTTTTTTTAAACATCTTAGTTTAGGTAAGGTTTTATTGTAAAATGGATTATTTAATTAGTTAATGGGTAACCCTATTATTATGCGTTTCATGAGAAATAAACGTATGCTTAATGCTCTTAGCAACTTTATATTTTTGAAAAATTACGCACATGGATCACAACTACAACTTAATAAATATGCGATGAACTATTACTTTAAGTAATAATTGAATTAAAAAGCAAAAGAAAATATTACATCAATCATACAAACTTTCGAATACGTGCTTACAAAAAGTAGCATTTTATAGCTTATAAGTTTTACAAAGAATTTGATATCAATACACGTTTTGGACATATAATTATGTTTTGATACAAATATCTTCGTTCACGTAAAAAGTGTTACGTATTGTACTCTCTTTTTATTTTGCATTCCTTTTATAAATAAAAAATGTATACATTTAACTCATGGCAACAAAAGCAATTTTAAAAAAAATTCCAATTTTGCCATTACAAGTAAATTCAAGAAAAAGTTGGTAATCTGTTTTTTTTTTTTTTTTTTTTTAGTAGAGATAATTTAAAACTTATCTAAAAAATGCTCCAATTTAGACTTTTTCCACGAAATATGATGCAAAAAAATTAAAAATATTAGTTTCTCATTTATAAAAAATAAAATCACTCTGAATAATAATGTGTGCAAATATTAATACCATTTAACTAGATTTAAAACTCAGTAAAAATACATAGCATTATTATAGGGCTTAAATATATTAGTACATACTATAGTTTCTCACATTTACATTAAATATAAGTAGTTATATTTATCAGGTAGACTTTGGTAATGGAAGATTTTTCTATTTAATTCAATTAAAAATTAAATATAATGCAATTAGACTTTGTGACTCTAATTTAAGCATTTTCAATTCAAATGCTTTGAAAAGTTTTCAACTTAAGACTCTTATCATTTTATCCATTAACCCTGATGATATATAGTGTATACGTAAATGGAGAATACCCCTAATAAATAATAACTCATATATATATATATATATATATATTGCAGTAGCGTTGACTGGTGTTGGTTTGTTTCGATTGTTGTCATATCTGGGGTTTAGTGAAAACGTCTTCAGAATTGATTTTCATCCTTTTATTTTGAAGCACACATCGATAGCTTAAAACATAATTGCGGTACATTGATTAGAGAAACTTTCGACGATCACCAAGCAAAGCAGACAACGACAAGCAGAAGCGGCATGTTGGAGGACACTACACAAAGACAAAGAGCTGCAGTTATTTACATTCTTACATGATGAAGGCAAGCAGACAAAGAGAAAGCGATTACACAAGATTTTTGATTTTATACCAGCAGTGTAAGCGTGGAATTATTACGTAATAGTAGTTCTTATCGGATAGAATGGGCGGGACAAGGATTTTGGACTAGCCGATTACGATTAAGATTACAGTGTCATTAAAATTAATTGAAATTTTAGTTATAGAAATTATTTTATTATGTTTCTTTAAAGAAGTTTAATTAATCGCTCATTCATTTTCATCTAAAGAAGACTTCAGTTTAGTTTAAAAAAACATGGTGTGAAGAAAGGGAAGAATCATAATTCAATCAAAATATTATAAGTGCTATTATTGTAAATTCAACTCAATGATTTAAAGACTGCCACAAATGACTTAAAAGTCTTAGAATCTCTAGAACAAAAACAACAACTAATTTAAGAAAGGGACTTACTCGAACATCGACATTAAAAGATTAGTAACACTTTTCCCGAAATCTCAAGGGAAGACAGTTGACATATGCAGGTAATGAACGGTTCAGTTTGCAAATGAAACCAGATTCGAAATTCATTTGTCTTTTTCTAGGTATATTTTTTCTTTTATCCCAACAAAGTGGAGAAAAATCTCGGTAGAATTTTCACTAGGGATTTCTAGCAAAAGGCAAAACGAGCAACCTGAAATGAAACAAAACAGGAAACTCTTGTTCCAGTTCTAATCATCATGGTTAAGGGTTAGGCAGAAGGAATACCTCTTGTTCCCATCCCACCAGAAGGCAAGTTTCGTCTCTATTATAGGGTGCTTGATGCCCAAAGGACCAAAGTTACCATCCAACCAATTAACGAACAGCATCGACTATCTATTCCACTATTTATAGGGCAGACCCCAAGAAAAAAAGTTTCGTTTCCCATTATAGGACAGTGTGTGTTCACTTCAACTAGTTTCTAAAAAAAAACTACTGGCATCATCTTTTGTATCCTTTGCGTTTATTCCAAGTTTTTTCGCTTCTCTGAGTTTCAACAATGTTTTTGAATTTTTTTTTCTAGTTTTTTGCCAACATAGAATCGAATACGTGACTTTTCCCTTATAATGCTAATAGAAGGTACGGAGAAATGATGGCCACGACTTTTCTTTGATTCGCGTACGTAATTATTCTTACGTAAGAAAGAAAGAAGAATAGAAACAGAGACATTTCTTTGATAAACGAAGCAGTTTCGTATCTTGTAGGAGTGATGTTTCTTCAGAATGGAGAATATGCTTTTAGATGGTATTTCTTATACATATAAAAGGAACATTTATTTCGCACAAATTTATTCTTACAAACTTTTACTTTGTGATGACATAAGAAGAAAAATGGATTTTAGGATATGTCCTTCACCATACACACAAAAAATATTTACATCTCAAATAGCAAATGATATATTAGCTGTAGTTTAAGATAATAGTGCATTAATGATATTTATCTAGAATGCATGGGTAAATAAGTAATACATTTTTCATTTAAAATAAATGATATCACAAAAACATACAAATGCAAATTTGCTTAATAAGATACGCAATTAAATTTATCTATAGGTGTGTTCCACTCTCGATCTAAAAATGAATATATAGTATAAAATTCCGTAGGAATTAAGAATTCATTAATAAAGGCGAAGTATCAAACACACGAATGTTATATATGAAAGGCACGAGCATCCAAGATTTTAAGGTTGTCTTAAAGAATAGGGCCCAGATTTGGAAGATTTTTTCGGATAAAAAAGTATTCCAAAACTATAATACTATATTCTAACTTCTCTGTTCTATAAAGAGAGAAAGGAGGAGCAACATATTTTTATCATACTACTCGTTTTTTATGAGTTGACCAATTTTTTCTGGTACAAAATATGTTTCGCATTTTTTCCGTATACAATAATATTAAATCAAATATTCCTTTACATTTTAAAAGATAAAATTAGTTATTTATGGAAAATTTGGAACTTTTAAAAATGCTATGTAATAAACAGATGTACGAATTATGATGATGTAAGTTTTCATGAAAATTGAAGTATTTTTCTGTCTAAAAATGGGCTTCGCATATAGGTGAGGCTGTCATACATTTGGAAAGCCAGCATTAATTAGTTTTCAAAAGTGAAGCGGAGTTAAAAAGTCTCCAATTTACTTTCTTAAGTGTGTGATTAGTAAATGTATCTAAAAACATTCCAAAACAAAATACCATACTATAAATTATTTTTGAAAAAGAGAGATGGTTTTGATTTTGACTACCATTAGCTTTGAATTATTTTATTGTGTAAAATAAAATAATTTTGCAGTTAAATGAAACTGAATTTCATATTTATAGTGCATGGAAAAGTGATTTTTGTACTTACTACAGTAAAAAAATTTTCAAGATATAAAAAAATAAAATAAAAAAAACTGTGCACAAAATTTTATAAATAAAACTGTCTTGAGTTATTTGTGTGTATCACATTAATGTGTATATATTCCATGTATGGACCCCTTTTTCTTTGATTGACTTACTAAGTATATATATTTGGGAATACTTCACTTTACACAATATTTTAAAAATAATGAGCAAGTCATTGAAATTTTTAAATAAATATGTGTTAGATATTTTACTTATTTGTTAATAAACTTGAATAATAAACATAAACTTATAGTATTAATTGGTTAAAATTTTTAATATACATCTTCATTATTGTTTAGCAATTAAATATTAGCATTTGCATTAAGAGGTTTTTTCGATTAAATAAGCTCTTACGGATGAAAAATTAATTGGAAAAAGCATTTAATATTTACTTGATTTTAAAAAAGTGTAATGAATTAAGAGCTTTCATCGGTAAATTTCTTTCTAAGATGATGCAAAACATTTTACATAATAAAACAAATGAAATATAATCTGAATTACAAATTAATTTTATGAAATACTTTATATTAAAAGCTCACTTTTTTATTGATTTTGTAGTAACACAGTAACTACCAAAGAATTTGAAAGAAATGTAAAAGAAAATCGAATTTCAAAGTTGCATTTAGGAAGGCATTTTATGCTAAAAAGTGATGGCAAATGTTTTGCAAACTGATAATAAATTACCGGAGAATCTTCTTAAAATATATAACTGTATGAAAGTCACTTTTTCCATAAATAATCATGTCTATTCTGAAAAGACGATGAGTAACGTTTTCTTAAGAGTTTGTGTGTGAGCTTACCTTCTTCATATCAAAATTCAAATAAAGTTATAATAACAAGAGCAAAAAAAGTCGTCCACCAAGGATAAAATATGCTTTTTTTTCTTGCTATGGTTTTGAAAATAAACCAAATATTTGCTCTGCTCCCAGCCTTTCAGTGAAGCACCAATATACGTATGCATGTACACACGCGAAAACATAAAATTGGGAAAAGGTTCTGAGTTTATCTTACTTCACGAGAAAAGGGATTTATATAATATATACATTCTAGTTTCTATTTACGTTCCTGATTTTTTCTTCTTCCCACACACACACAGGATAACCTTATCTAACAAATACAGAAGGCCCTCTCTTTTGTTTATATCCACATTATTTTATTTTCGTAAACTTTAAACGAGTTGTACAGAAGTTTTTAAAAGTTAAGTGATTGGATTGTTTGGATTTTATTAATATGTGTGTGTGTCTTTGCATTTTTATTAAGTGATGAGCAAATCAATGGAATGGTGGACTTTTGCATTAAAATTGTAAATCAATTTTCTATTGTGATTTGTTTTAGTTTTTTTATGCTTTATTTTTATTTTTTTTAAATTACGTGTACAAAAGTTTTTGAGTATATTGATTTTAGAAAATAGACAGCATGTGCTTCCATAAATAAAGTAATTTGGTTAAAAAATTGAGCCGCTTAGCAAGTTTGAAAGTAAACCTAATAAAAAGGATTCTTTATATGAAAAATGTGCTTATGCTTTTAGTTATTATGTATGTGAGACAATCACTTTATATTCATATATCACCTTAATTTAAATTAAAATCAAGTACATCTGCACAATTTATATATTTAATTTATAACACTTTATTTAAATTTAATTGCATGTGTGTGATACATATTACTTGATTATTAAAAAATATTCCCAAACATTTACATTTGTTATTATTAATCACTAAAATGTAATAAGACATGTTATTGTACTTTTATTTATCCATTCCATTAGTCGATATAAATGCTCATGAATTTGTTATAAGCAATTAAAGCATCGTTAGAAGCATCTAAGCTACATTTGAAAACAAAAGTGTAACTGTATCACTATAATTTGGCAGTTTTAATTTCATTTCTAAGCCGAATGTACATTGAAAATACAATACTAAGAAGGAGTGACCAGAAAAAGAAGAAATTTTTCCTAACAGACAGAGACAGCAACAAACATTAACTGGCATTTATTTTCAAATGGTACACATAACACACACAGAGAATAGCCCTTTACTCAATAGGCTGTAAGAACACAGCGGGAATATACACACGAAGTCAATGAGATTACGGATGGTTTTCTGAAGGTTGTTTCTGCGCATTCCCTGTCAACTATTTATCATAGTTCATCTTTTGAACGCGTCGGTCCTACAAACAGCGTCCATTCACATACCAAATGGGTTCAATTGGTGAGAGATTAGGAGAGAATGATGGTCAGGGAGTGGTTTTGATATTTTGTAGAGAACGTTGGCTGGGGCGCACAATAAGATGTCAGGTTACTGGGGCAGAAAAATTGGCCATCCATTGAACGAAAGGCAACACATCTTCCACGTATTGTTAGGCCTTCATAGTGCTCTGAATACGAATCAGAGATAACCGATGACACCCCAAACTATGAAACCAAGTTGTTGCACAGGTAGCCGGATTGGACTATCACTATCTCTAACATCACAAGGACAAACAGAAGCGTGACTTGTCTGAATACATACCCCAACATTCCATCGTTCAAATCACTGTAAGCCGGCATTATTGCAAACCAAGTCGTCTGTATAGTAGGATCAATGACAGTTTTTCCAACGGACAATATAAATGCAGGTCACTTGCAGTTAAGTGACCTTGATTTTGGTCGATATGCCACAGTTGAGGCTGACACAGCTTGTCGGCGGATGTGCCAATATACATGGGCTGACCTCCGTCTGACGTAGCTCAGACTTAACGCATTTCTTTATTCCAACCATTTTTTGCTACCGCCAGTTTAATTTCATACTTCTAGGTGGGTATTGAGATTTGAACTTTGAATCAAACTGCCCTTTTCAGTCCAATCACCATATCCCTCACAAATTGTTTTTCTGCTGGAATTGTCTTTGTTGACAGTGGCCTAACATTCTCTGTTATTAAATGTATTTTCTGAAACCAGAAAAATTTTTTATGATTAATTTCTCTCCCAGAAATAATGGCATTGGTATCGCCCATTCTGCAGGGGCTTTCATTTATATCCTACTCAACGTGGGCAGATGAGCTACACATTCCTCATCATAAGCATTGCTCGTGGAAATGCTCATGATGAATCGTGGAATGCTTCCTTGAAAATTGTAAAATTTTCTGGCACTCCTTGATGCTGCATTTTCAATGTAAAACAGTGTATACGGTGTGTAGTATAAAATTTAGACATACTATATATTTAGAATCTTTTCAAAATGTGATCATATTTTGTAGCATTTTATTGTATTTGTCAAGTAGTACTTACAAGCTCTTCTATATTTATATATATATAAATTTCTGTCTTTTTTCATAAGAAAATGACATTATTTGTAAAGCCTATCCATTGCCACATTTTCTCAAATGTTTGCCTCATATATATATATATATATATATATATATATTCCTTATTTTCCTTACTTATTTTAAATGGTTAAATTGGTTTGAAATATTCTTAGATTTAAAAGGAAGATTAAACAATCATTTTCACAGTTTTTCACTAATTGCACAAATACCTTGAATTTAAAAGTACAAAATTTGTTTACTTCAGGAACATTTAATGGCATACATTGTGTTTAATCTTGAATGGTAATTTTCGCAAACATAATTAAGTTTACGTTTTGCGTTACTTGTTAAAAAGAAAATAACGAGAAAGTTATTCTCCGGAGAAAAACAAGCGCATTTGTTAAACACTTGAATTTGCTTTTGATCGGTTATATTTTACTTTATACTTTTAAATATAAAAACCCTGAACAGCTCGAATTAAAACATAGAAGCTATTGATTGTAAAAAACACAAAACATCAGAATATTGCCATATGTATACGTTAATTTTTTTAAATCCGTTACATTGCTTAAAACAGGGCCATGTTGCGTACTTAAATTTTTTAAATGCGCCTGAATGAAAATAATGTAAAGAATAAGAGCAAATGTTTAACTATTTCAGCTACAAAACAAAATTAATTTATTGATAGATTATTATAAATTGCATTATATAAGTAAATAATGAAACCTTTCATATTGAATTTTAAAAATTTGAAATGAAATATTTATTTCTCTACATCAGATGTTTTTTCCTCTTTTAGATGTTGCAGACAAGAATTTTCATCTTAAAACACTTTTAACTGCCTAATTCAGAGTATTAATGGATTAAAGACGAACGAGAAATTAGCTTTAATTTTCAAAGCATGTACACCAATGCTTCTTTCAATATGTGCAACCCAATATTCATGATTTTCATCACCCCCCCCCATACAATGATAATGTATTGAATTGAATAATACTATAATTTGATGCTAAAGAAACTGCATCACGACTTTAACCCCTTAAGGGCCACCGGTGCATATAAATGTCTCACTCATCCAAAGCATTAATTGTATTTCAGAAAGACGTATATATGCGTTTCTCTGAAATACTTTTATGAAGTATTTCGAAGGCTTTGGAATGCAATAAAAGACCTTGATAGTGCTTGCAATGGATTTACTTATTTCTGAGGATTTGTTTATTTATTCCTTTTCTTCCCCCCCTCCCAATACATCCCATGCACTCGCTTAATGGAAAGCGGTGGCATTTCTGAGCGAGTCACATATCTTTTGATCGGTAGTTAAGGGATTAATTTTATAAAGTGTACAAATTATCAAGATTGTTATTTTGTGTGTGTGTGCATACCGTATTTACTCGAACCTAAGCTGCACTATTTTTCTAGTGTTAATTCTACTAAAAATCAGGTGTGGCTTAGAATCAAAGGCAAAATATTTGTTAGAAGGGAGAAATTGGGTTTCCACTCTTTTCTAAAGGAAAAATGTAATCATCCATTCTGGCCGCTTGCATCGATGACTTATCCTATTTCGCAGTTTATCTCCAGTATTCAGTCTATTCTAAGTAGGGTTGTCTGCTAGTATTTAGGATATTTTTTTCGTATACGCTTTCTTTTAATCATCTAAACAACAAAAATATCAGTAATAGCATCAAGACGAGTTCACTATGACACAAGTATGGAAAGGCAAGTAATTTTATGTGCGCAAAAAAAAAAGAAAAATAGTAGTTGTCACTGAAAAGTTGACACGAATGAAACAAGCAAATATACGTTGATGGCGTTAGCAAAATGGTATAATTTGTTCTGGTAAATGTTCAACAATCTTGAATAATTCTCTTACATTCTTCAATGATCCATTCTCTTTTAAAGAAATGTTGCACGGAAGATGACAATTAATTCCGAAGTTAGTTCTGACAATAGAAGGGACGAATGATTTTCGAAACACGCATGATACTGACGGTTAGAGTAATAATAGGTTCACGTATTTATTTGAAAGTTTTTAATACTTGTAAAAAATGAATTCATTATTGACTTCTTATTATTTATCATTAAAATTTTTAAATTTTTTAAGTATCGGATATCGAAGAGCCTTTTACACAATTTTTTTATTTTCACTCAAAAACGTGTAGAGGATTGGAGGTGCGGCTTAGAATCGATGACAACATATTTTCACCAAAGCATTTTGAGAACTAGAGGTGTGGCTTAGAATGGTCTAAATACGGTAATTTTATATTTGTCAAGCCCATGGGGTCAGTGGAAATTATTAAACTTGTTCTTAAATTTAAAATACATTGTGAAGTGCTGACACATTTATAAGTGTATTACATCAGTGTCCTTCCTTCCTTCCTCAGTGACACGACAGTCCAGGGTGGGCCTTGGCCTTCTCAAGAAGCCTTTCGCTGGCCAACCTTATTCTTGCCAGTGTTCTCCGATTCTTAGTTCTTAAAACTAGGAGATCTTTTTCTAGGCCATCAATCCATCTGAGATTTGGCCTGCCCTTTCTTCGTGTGCCAATTAGTTGAGCATTGAAGACTTTTTTAGTGGCGCGGTCTTCGTTCATTCTGATAACGTGATCTGTCCATTTAATTCACTGTATTTTGATGAAGTTGACAGTGTCAGATTCCTTATGTGATCGATAGAGCTCTAAATTTGATCTTCTTCGTCATGTTCCATTTTCCTGAATTCCTTCAAAAATGGATCTTGAAATCTTCCTTTCGTTGATACTTATCATATTCTCATCTTTTCGAGACATGGACCAAGTTTCACATGCATAAGTTAATACTGATCTTAAAAGACATTATATCAGTATATGTAAATGTATATTTATTTCTTAATATGTCTGAATGTATTTTGTTTGTTTACTTTCGGTAAATTGATAATTTTTTTTTAAAAATAATATTTTGTTCTTGACTTTTCAATATGATCGTGCCCCCTAGGGGGCGCACCCCACAGTTTGAGATGCGCTGATGTACACAATAAAATTAAGAAGAAGAATATTTCTATAACTGCAGAGTTTATACATAAAAGATATATACAATTTTCATTTATTGAGGCAAAGTATTTCTCCACATAAAATATTTGTAAATTATGTTATGTCACAAACCCTTTCATGCTGCTAAAAAAAGGGGAAAATTGATTGTGGAAAATACTTTGTGCGAAAGGTATAGTTTACAAACCAAATCTAGACTTATGTGCATAGTATTTAGGAATGCATAGCTATAAAAATTATTCATGTGCACATAATCTAGACAGAACAGGGAGATTTTTGATTTAAAAATCTTAATAAATATATAAAAAAAAATTTCAAGTGTTTATTTTTATTTTAAAGATAATAAATTGCTTAAGTGAATTCATTGATAAAAAATGTTACGCATTTGATTATTTTACATGGTGATGTATTTCCCTGTTATAAACTAAACTGGGGAAAATAATAAGTTCACGTTTCTTATAATGTCTTTGTTCGAGTTAATGTTCTTTCTAAGAGACTGTTAAAAAAGGTATCCCTTATATGTTCATAAATCATGGAAATAAAATAAGTGTCCGAGTTTTACGTTTCAAAGGTCAACATATTCTGAGATATAGCCAGGATCTTGAATTCTGTAACAATTTGGCTTCGTCCAACTATTTTAAAATTTGACCACCCTTATACTATGACAAAATAAATACATAATCTAATAGATTTCCAAGTGTTATCGAAGTACTGATTCTCACACACGATACTTTTGCGTATACTCATCTCATGAATACTGTTCTTCATACTATAGCATTGCATAGGTTTAAAATATTTAAAATCTAGAGATGTAAAAATATTTAAAAGAATTATATAAAAATATCGTTGATAATCAGATGGCAGTATATAACTATGTTAAATTCTGCTAATTACAAGATTCTTGAAAAATTATTTTAGTCTTTAATACATTTTTGTAATGTGATAAGAGTTTGTGTTAAATAGTACTCATATAACAATATGTCCTCCCAAAAATATTGGGAGCTTGATCCAAACAAGTTGGAAATTAAATCTTACATTTCATTTTAAAGATGTTGTGAAATTTCTGTCCTTATTTCTTATGTGCTTTTAATGTGTGAATAGAATTTTCCACCCACGTAAATAAAAATTAAAAAGATAATGAATGCGGTGTAATTTTAAAAACTACATCCCCAATGAAAGAAGTATATGTATACCATAAAGTAGTATTTATAAAAAAACTAAATAAATAGGTGCGAACTAACCCTACAGGCCTTTCAGGTTCAGGCGTATTTAGCCTTTCGTATTACTAAAAGTAAGGTATCTCATCGCATAAAAACTGTGTAAAATTGCAAAAAAAAAAAAACTTTTACATGCAACGCATGTAAATTACGAATATGTCTTTTAAGCTCGCAAAATTTTACGTACCAGAAATTCGATGATAACGATCTCTATAACAAATACCTTATTTCATTATCGTTCCTGTAACCCTAGCCCTTAAAAATATTCTAATCTGCCAATTAGGGATCTGTAAACACGTATCCTCAAGGGTTATTTAAGACTCAAGGTGGTACGAAATAAGATATTCAAACGAATTCTTCTAATCTCACTTCATATGCTGCCAAAATATCTATCTGCTAACGCTGGAAAGCATCGACTGAAAATTTATTGATAACGATCAAATCCATAAATAAACATTAGCTTAGGAATACCAAGTACTGCGCCCAATTTGTCAAAATTGCGGTTTATAAATAAAGAGAAGTCTTGACAACAGAATAATTCCCACCCTGCTGATATGTAATTTATTACTCATAAATGGGTTATGCTAAAAGGAATCAATTCTCTTTTTCATTCTTTATAACAAAAGAAAAAATCGGGAGAATCACGAAGAGTTAAATCTGTGAACTTTTGATAGATTAGACTATTATTTAAGGAAATTGCTTCTTTTTCCCTCTCTTCGCGAACTTTGAGTTGGGAGATGATGGAAATGGGAAGACTCTTATTGATATCTTTTACATGCGCTTAATTTGGGTTCTTGAAAGTAGATTCGGATAGGATGCAGGGTTATTTGTTGTAAATAAGGAAAATTGAGCCCGTCGCATATGTAGACACAACTGGATAAATTATCTCACGGTTTTTCTCTTTCTCAGTGCAATTTCCTTATAAAACTAATTCTAACTCCACGTAAAATCGAACCGATACGTAGAAGATCCATAGATTAGAAGAGATCATGTTTCATTCAAGCAAACTGAATGAGCCGTTTGCATAAAAATATGAGAAAATTCTAATTTCTGAGTTCTTACACAGTTTATTTAAATCAACAGTATAATTTAATCAAAATCTGGCAAATAAAGTTTTCGTAAATTTTGTAAAAAAGAAAAATTCTTTATAAATGATTTGATTAATATCACATTTTAAGAAATGAGGATTGGTATACAAGTTTTTCCTTTTTTAAGTTGTGACGGCGATCCTCTTGGGGAATTTTTGGTCCTCAAAAATTATTTTATTAGAAACCTTCCTCCGAAGAAGAAAACGTGAACATACAAATTAAGACAACTATATAAAGTCTAGGCTTTCAGGTTAGAAAGAGAGAGATATAGGGTAGACTGCTAGAGGAACAGTGATTAATCGATGTGAAGCGCGGAAGTTTAGTAATTGATAATTGTATTACTTAAGGTGACGATCTGTCACTTGAGATTGAATCTAGATTAGGTAGCTAAGAAGGCAGAGCTATTGAAGTGAAGTAAGTGTCCTATTTAATTAAAGTTTTCTCTTATCTCGTGTACCTCGCTAATTGTCTTCATATTTATTAATTGGGTGCTTCTCTTAACTTTGGTTGATCGAACTTGCGTCGTGGTTTGCGCTGTAAATAAATTGATTTTGAATAGGGCTAGTCTTTATCTTTCTCCCGCATATCTAGGTGCTCAGGCGAGACTCTTAGAAAGTAACCTATTTTTTAAATAATCAAAGTATGAAATAAAAAAAATGATCATAAAAAATTATGAAACAATTTTACGAGTGCTATTTTTCAAGATTGCATGAAAAATAGGTTTCATAGTAAATACAGTAAGAAATTTCAAAAACTTAAAAAATTTTTTTAGAAAAACTTTGACGAAATATGAATCGCTTTGTTAATAAGAAATTATTATGCATACCAACTTTAATACTTCATAAAATGAAAAACCTTCTTAAAGATTGTATATTTGTTTTTATGACATTTGATTGATGCTGTTTTCTTATTAATGTCACAATTAGAAACATTACAAAAGGTATAGGTGATAGACTTCCTATGTCTGAGCAACAATTGAATGATGACGACACCACTTTCCAAACTTACGCACTACCTCAATAGAGAATACTGAGTCACGTGCATCGATCCTTCGACATAAGGAGTCTTTAGTGATCCAGATTCGAACCCTCAACCCTATAACATACAGCGCCAGCAATGAGTTCACGATCATGATTCTGGTACCGTGGCTCATCGTAATTTTGCATAAATAGCGAAAATTTATTGACATGCTCTTCATTTCTCGTTAATTTGTATTGTAAAGTGAATATTCCCAGATAATGATTATTATAAATTTTACAATAAAGACTCATTTTCACAGAAAGGGGAAAAATGGATATTTAAAGTAAAAGCATGGATTTAAAGTAGTATATATAACTCTGTAAATACTTTCTCTTTCCATTTATACAACCAAACACATTATTAAAGAAAAATCTGAAAATTTTTGATTTCGAGTAGTTATGCACAACGTTTTTTCGATGAGAAAAAAAAAAGATATGTTTTACAAGGAAAAAATTTCTTTAGTTATTAGGCATTGAGGAATTTCTTTCAATTAGATTTATTTTTTTAAACCCTTACCATCACCAGAGCTGACGGATTTTCTTGACATTGATGAAGATGTAGTGATTGATGAATATCCAACAGAGCCAGACATCTCGTAAAGTATTATAAAACGTAGTGAAAAGAAACTTCAGTGAGTGATGAAGAGGCTATTAAACCCCCATCACGGAAAGAAATGCTAAAAGCATTTACTGTATAAAGTGTACTAACTAAAAAGCTTCGGTTATGAAATATTTCAATCTTAACATAAATGCTGATTTAATTAATTTGCGCACGATTGCATCTTTTATAAGGATCTAAGGCTTTTAAGAATTGTAAAATGTTTTACAGATTCAAAAGTATGCGTAAATGTTAAAAAAAAAATATTTGAACGCATGGACTTGTTCATTTTTTATCTAGAAAATACACGAAATTTGTTAATGAAGGCATTCAAATCAATTCATATATCTATATATTCATATATATATATATATATATATATATAATCCAAAACATAAAAATACACAGACAGTTAGAACCTAAGTTAACTATACTAAATAGGAAGAAATATGCACAGTAGTACTATAAAAACTCCTGGCCTTAGGAACCAAGTTTGCAGGTTTAAACAAGTTTTAGGGCTAGCCAACCTTCACCTATAGTTTGTCATACTACGTACCAAGAGGAAAGGAAAGAATAACATTTGGAGGAATTTAAGCATTATAATAAAATCACTAAACTAATAAAATATAATTATATAATTATAGCCTACTAGTCTTCACATTATACATTTAAATTCGATGCAAAACGTAGATAGTAAGACTTACTTCGGGAGTGTATCAACTGGTTATGTTTCCCGCCAAATACAAGAGAGGGAAAACAGTTCCGCATAAAGTTAAATTATGATAGAAAAATATAAAGTTTATATATATATATATATATATATATATATATATGTACTTTTAAAAAATCATAAATAAATATTGATATAAATATTAGTGTAAAATATAAATGAATCCTAGAAATATTTAAATATTATTGAATTATAAAACATGTGGCGCCATCTATTTAATAATTGTATAATTAGTTTAAAAAACAAAACAAAAACCCATAATGTCAATAAGTTATTGATACAAATACATCATTAAGAACTATTAGAAATATAATTGTAATGAAAGCAGGATATCCATGTCATATACATTGTTTGATAAAGTTATTAATGTTTAAATAAATATTAGCTTTATCACTAATTAAAACATTATTGCGACACATATAGTTCAAAATAATATTTTTATATATAGATATTGATAAATTTGAATTCCAGTAAGGCACTTAAAGAATGTTAAAATTAAAGGCATCTTTTCTATCATAAATATTACTATGTAATTCCAAATCCTTAATATACAATGTTACATCTAATTAATTAGTTTTAATTGGATTATTATTAATTTTAACTAAGTTTTGGTAAGCCGGATAAAAATTAATATTGGGATTTAAATTATCATTTTTACCAAAAATAATTAAATCATCAAAATTTATCTAAAAATGTAATAGTCATTGTTAATAATATAATTATATTCATAAAAGTGTAAATATAAATGAGCCAAACTATTGCTTGCTGGGGCAGTTCTTTGTATTGTTTATATAATGAACCATTAAAAAAAAAGTTAATATAATTTTCTTTTAAGAGACAAAATCTATGAGAGTTTTAAATTTGTTAAAATTAATATTAAGATTATAAATGCTGTGTGGTTTTCTAAAATTACTTTAATAATATCATTGATATCAATGGAATTGAAAAGATCTTCAAAGTCATAACTATGAACTGAATAAATATTTTTATTTTTGAAAAAATCTATAATATCTTTACTACTTTTAATTACAGCTTTATTACATTGCTGATTAATAAACTTTTGTATAATATTATGATGTAATTTACCTGCAGTGGTAATATATATTTTAAAACCATTTGTCACAGTTCTAAATTTAACAGGACTTTTATGGAATTTTGGTGTTAAAAATATATATGGATACTTAATTTTAGGAACACAAAAACCTAATTTTTTAAAAAAATTCAATAATACGATTACTAATTTCATGATGTGACAAATCTATTTTTTTAAAAGATTCATTTTTTAAAAAGTGTTCATTAAGCATATTATAATAAAAATACTTACAAATCACAGCATATAGTTACCAGGTACTTTATCAATGTAAACTATCATAAAATTCTTTTGTAATTCATAAAATTTCTGTTTTATATCTTTAAAAGTAAATTCATACTGAGAATGGTAGCTAAATTTCATAAGGTCTTTTAAAATATTGTACTTATACTCATCAAATGCCTCTAAAGGTAGTCCATATTTAACTGCAGATTTTGTAATAAAATTATCAATATTTTTATTAATTTGTGTTTTAACAGTATTGTTGTTATTAGAAACAGTTATTCTGAAACTAGTGCCTTTACACATTATATCCCTTAACATTTTGTCATTGATTATGTCTAAGTTGCCAGTAACTACATGTTTATGATGACCGTCAATAAAATCCTTATAGTTTTTACATATACAGTCTTCTATGTTAATAGAAGGCCGACTATTATTGTAATAAAAGATAAATCTGCCCATCATTTTGTTATATTTAAATGCTTTCTTAACAACCACATTTCTAACAGGGGAAAAAGTGACAAATGTCTATTAAATACATTAGAAAAATTAATTTTGTCAAAAGTTTTATTCATGAATAATAAAGTGCAGTACTCTGTAATAGGCTCATTAATTTATCTATCTATCTATCTATCTATCTATCTATCTATCTATCTATCTATCTATCTATCTATCTATCTATCTATCTATCTATATATATATATACACTCAAGAGCCAAAACATTATGACCACCTGTCAATAACGAGTTGGCCCACATTTGGAGCGCTACACAGCTTCAACCCACCTTGGCATGGATGCCACAAGTCCTTGGTAGATGGTCGAAGACAGATTATACCAGATGTTTAAGCAACGGTCACACAAATCCGAGATATTGTGAATTGGTGGTCTTTGAACTCTGAGCTGCCGTCCCATGACATTCCAAATGTGTTCTATCTGATTGAGATCCAGTGAGTTAGGCGGCCAGGACATTAACTGGAATTCAGCATCATGCTCATGGAACCACTGCAACACAATTTTAGCCTTGTGACACAGGGCGTTGTCCTGTTGGACCATTCCATTTCCATCTGGAAAAACAGAGGCCATGTAAGGGTGAAACTGGTCCGCAATGATGGTCAGATACCCTGTAGCATTCATGGTCTGCTCTACCACAACCACGGGTACCAGAAATGCCCAAGAGAACGTCTCCCTAAGGAATAATACTGCAACCACCGGTCTGTGTATGACCTACTGTACATTGAGGGAGCAACTGTTCGCCTGGAAGACGGCGTATCCTGATACGACCATCGGCATGATGAATGACAAACCGTGATTCATCTGACCAGGCAACTCTCGAGTTATTAATGGGGAAGCTCTGTAGGGGAGAGCACCGGAGGGGGCCAATTCCACGTAAGGCTCGCGCATACACGAAAATATGGCGTACCTCCAAAAATCAAGTCCCAAGCTTAATTCTTTATGGGGGGGGGGTGAAATTTTTTCAGACCCCATAGGATTAACATGGGAACATGATATTTTAGAGCTTAAGCCCTCCCCATGCCTATACAAGGGGAGTCAAGTATATGACTGGATGGGTCTCGACGAGTGGAACAGTTGGTTCAAATCTCAAGTCCGAGACTCAAACAGCAGCCAAGATTTTGTGGATTTAAATAAATTTTAAAAGTTTAAAAAACTTAAAAACTATGTAAGGAATAGCCCTATGAGCATGAAATTAAAATAACTGGAAGAGCAGTTAGAGATGAATCGAATGAGACAGGTTTTATTTCCCTTAAGAGGACTTGGCATCCGATCAAAATATCGTTTGTTTATTTTTATTTAGTTATATTATTTGCATTATTATTTTTCGATTGATGCATCATTTTTCATGCCTGAAAATTAAAAGTTGGAAAAACTTCAATTGAAAAATATAAACAAACATACCTTTATAGATAAAAAAAAATGAGAGCGATAAAAAAAACTATTGTAAAAAGTGAAATAATAACTAAAAAAAGAAGCTTTTATAAATAAAGCAATATATTTCTTAAAAATTACATTAATGTAATTTGTATTTCTTTAGAAATGTGTGCATGTAAAATTTTTTCATTAAGGCTTTTTTAAAATTTTTTTTTAATTATTTCAGTTCTTATCCATCATATGTTTTCCATAAAAATATAATATTTCAATATTATGTGGAGAAAAAAACTTTAAAATTTGTACAATTGTAGAATTTTTTTTTTTTTTTTTTTAGCATTTTCCTTCAGTTTTCTTATGCAATTAATACTCTCTAAAAAGGGATCGTTAATAAAATATATGATTTGAAATAATTTGAAAATGTGATTATTCTTACGAAAATATGTAACTAATGTTTTAAAGTGATATTTTATGTTATTTAAGCTTATAATAATTATTTTTTTAGATTTACAAACGTTGCCGTGGTTTATCTCAGTTTGTGTTTTTCCGCATTCAAAATGATTCTCCTTTCATAAATATTAATCAATCGCTTCGAGTTTTTTCCTGTGTTTTATGTGTAATGCATGTAACAAATTAGGCATCCAGTTTGTGCTGTAAACTTAATACTTTTTTTTAAAATTTAATGTTGGAGATTTTGGCATTTTTTAGTTGAATTTTAGCATGCATATCTACATTTTATTTTTTTTCTGTAATACTAGTTAAGTTATCGTAAAATCGATTCATAAATTTGTTTAAGACATTCTTGGGAAAGTTACAAAAAATTTCAGGTCAAATAATTAGTAAATACAATAGGAGTAAAGGAGCTCCCACAGCTGGTATGATGGTATGGGTGTCATTGCCTACAATACTTGGTAACCCCTAGTATTGATTCATGGTACCATGAGATTCAGCGATATGTCCATGACATACTCACACTGCAAGGGTGTCACAAGACAGTCTCCGCACTGTTACTACCCTTCATGCCCTGCCCGACACCCAGATTTGTCTCCAATCAAGCATATCTGGGATGATTTGGGACGGCGAGTTCTTTGATTTTCTAATAAATTACTTATATCAAAATAGTCATTACGTATGTAAAATTTCGTTTCATTTTGACGACTCTTTCTTTCTTTTTCCTGCTTTGACCTCTCCTTAAAAAAAGGTACTTAGTTTATTTTAGGCTCAAAGTATCTCTGGAACTTTTTCTGTCGTTTTGTTTTCTACGTTTCTTTTCTTTTTATTTTGATAAAAGTAAATAAACTTCAAAAATTCAATTCGTTTTTCCAGTTTACGTGACTAAATCTCGTTTCTTATTTTAGTAATGATGCATTATTAATCTAAAATATCATTAAAAAGTAATTATTAAAATAGTTTTGAGAGTTACTTTTTAGGTTTTATTTAATGTTTGATCAGAGAATTTTTTGTAATAGATTTTTTTAAAAAAATAAAGAAAATTAGAAATATGAATTTCAACTCTTTAAGCCCATAACAACATAAAAGGTAAATCTATGCAACATAAAAATTTCTCTATATATACAATACACAGAAGTTTAAGATTAAATAATAATTTTTAGTTCTTTGCTAATATAAAAGAATATACTCAATCAAAATAAAAGAAATACAAAATAATGGTTATTCTTTATTGAAAAATTTTATTATAAGCTATATTGGAAAGGTTTTTTTTATTCGTACTAACTTTAATCAAATTTTAAGCAAAAAAAGTTAGTTATTTGAAACAGAATGCTGAGTACCTTATATTCCACTTTAGATCGAAACAAAATTTTCTGCTATTCTAATAAAAATAGAATGAAGAGTTAAACAAATTAGAAAAAAACCAAATATTTTTTGTATGTAGTACTTTGTACATACGGACATTTTCGTTCGATACTCGTATATTTTTACTGAAGCAAATGCAAACTTACAAACGCTATAAAAAGTATTTTTTTTCTGAATATTTTATTTGACTCAATGCATTGTGTGTGTAAAAAACAAACCAAGCTTTAGTCAGCAGAACAAAAGTCAGAAAAGCGTTATATTCGAATATAAAATGTCACTTGAAATAGATCCTTTGAGAACAAAATAGCATTTTCTTAGCGAAGAAATTTTTATTTGATATGGAAAATCAAAATTCTCAGAAAGGAAGGACACATTTCTTGAACATATCCTGAATAGTCCAGTTAAGAATAGCTGAACATTCACCAGCAGCATCATATTCCATAAACTATGAACATATATCAAGAAGATATTCCCCGCATTTGCATTTGGACTCTCTGCGACAAAAGGAATTTTGAAAACCATTTTAAAAAGGATACATTTTACAAACATATCATGAATAGTTACATACCAAGCAAACAAACACAAGCAAAATATTTAGATGCGATGAAAAGCGTAAAAAAAAAAAATGAAACAAATTCGCTGTTTTGAAAAATGTGTTTCGGACATATCATGCATTTGGAGTTCTTTTCAGAACAGGTTGAATAACACAATTTTATTTGCATTTCAATTTGGTTTAGGTTGTCAAGGAGATTCCATAAGATACATAAAAAGTTTTTGAAGAAAATGGATATAAATACAATATTTTACAATAATATCTTAAAGGAAATAACTGTGGGAAGCAATAATTCAAAGTGGACTACCTAAAATAAGAATATCCCTATGGCCCACACACAAGCTGTTTAGTTTTGAAAAAATTGAACTAACATTAATTTTTTTTATTTCAAGAAAATTACTACAAACCAATAATTTATCCAAACCGGTTTTGTAAGTTAAAATTTTCTATCAAAAGATATATATTTTGTTTTCTCAGAAGTTATGTATATATATAACACGAAATTGTGTGCATTTTCTATACATTATGCAGTGTATAATCTTATAGAGTATTTAAACATATATTTCTACGTGTAGTGTAATACTGTTCATTCATTAAATTAAAACTATCTGCTGCTGAATAAGATAACTTTCACAAAATGTATTAATTGTAGCTTAACCCGAGAGTAATTATTTCTTTTGTGGGAGGTATTTGATAAAAAAAAGAGAGATTATGATTTTTTTATAAAAAAAGTCCATTCTTTTTGACTTAAAGTTAGAATCATTATTTTCATTCGATTTTTTTTCAAGAAAGCATTTTTAAAGCTGAAGCTATATTGGTGTGTAAAATTTAAGGACGAGATGGCTTTTAAAATGTAACATAACACAACAGTGCTTAAAAGTGATAAAAATCTTACTATAATATCCTCAAAACAAACATTTCTCATACGAGGGATGTAAGCAAAGTTTACCAAAAAGGAATTCTACATAGTACTAAAGAACCTTATTGGCTTAAACTTGAAGTACAATAGTACAGAAAATTGAAACGCTTACATTACCAGCGACTGGGTGTGAAGCAACTGTTAGTATGAAATGTGATCAACCCTGACTTTCATGCAAAGTTGACATCGTCTGCCCATACCGAGAATCAAGTAGTCATGGAGCTGCTGTGGGATTACTGTCCATTTCTATCTGAGTGTCAATTGAATTTCAAAATCGTTGCTGGTGGCTGGGGACATACTACGGAATTTCTCTCTAGAATACCCCAAATGTGATTTAGATCTTGAGGCCTGACCAGCCAATCAATGTACGTAATATCTCTAACAGTTACTGTAATATGAGACATCCATAAAGAGGAACCCATAGCACCTAAGAAAAGACGCACGTGGGGTAGGATAATCTCGATACAATAGTGGATTGATTTTGGATATGTGTAGCTCAGTATGGATATGAAGCATAATACTGGTTCGAAAAAAAATTCGCCACCTCAAAACCGGTCCCTTTCTTTAATACGAGTGGGATTATTATTAATGTTCTCTGCTTTAAGTGTGTATGTGTCCAGATTCACTCGTCAAACTAAATCTGTCCTCATTTGCAAGGATTAATCAACGTTATTGGCCATTTATAAAATTGTTGCGCTTCCGACACCATACAAAACGGCGTCTCCGAGAGCAGACGTTTATCTCACACACAATACTGATCATCGTGTAAATAGATCACCACTGTGTAGTCTCCTGGCCATCCTAAAATGTAATGTCTGGCATCAACTGCTATTCTACAAGCGTCTAGCTTGTAGAATAGCACTTGACATCTCTCACAATCTCTTCCTTCTTACCTGTAGAATATTGTATAGTAATCGTCCACATTACGTTGGTTTCACGTAGATGACCACTACTAAGTCATAGTATAAATTTTCTTTTACATGCTGTCCAGATTCATGAAACAGTGCTACGAACCTTACTGAACCTTGCAGTCACTCTGGTTAAACTGTGACGGGCTTTCATCATGATTTCCATTAATGTCGTCTTCGGGTTCTTTGGGGCCATTCCTTCCAGCCAACTCGAGAAGAAGAACGTGAGAATACAAATTAGGAATCTTATATATAGTAGAAGTTTAGCGTTCGCGAGGTGGCTATGTGATGTTGCTATATGAGTTCTATGTTTTTGATTAGAAGTGCTTAAACTAAAGTTAGAGAAAATTCCAAGTTCAAGAATCAACCTAGCCGTACCTGTGTATTCAAGCTAAAGGTGGATACCATTCCACAAGGAGTACAGCCACGTCAGTCAGGACCAAGATAATAACTGTTACCTAGGATATAGCGGTGAGCGTCTTAAATTAAGATATAAGGAAACTGCGTGTATCAACGAGAATATAGGTAATATGTAAAGTTAGATATAATGGTCAATTACGCGATTATTTGGTAATACGAATTATGTCTTTTCACTCCACATTTATTTAAATTGATTATTATTATTATTATATATTGTGTTTAAGTTAAGATCTTAGTAAACAAATATTAAGATGACAGATTCACGTGATTCTTCGTTCTTGCTTACAGATACAGGTCGCGTAGATAATGTAGAAATGGGGCACCCACAGGTGGGTGCCTCACAACACTAAGACCTAGCTTTAACTTCCCAACTATAAGATCTCGGGGGAAGTCTCCCTGATACCGTATTCTGTATAAAGTGTGTTGGACATATCAGACAATGTCTACAATTTCACGTCGTGTAAACAGATGTACGCCGTGCAATACCATTCACAGAAATATTGAGCACACTCCGCCAGCCTGTCTTACGTCCTTCGAACACAGCCCTCTCCCACCACAGTACGTCAAGAGGAATATAGGTGAATTTCCTACCATACCAAACCGTAATCGATCTTCAGAGAGGTCTTCCGATCTTTTGTCACTGCTCGTTCCGCTGTTACATTAAATTCTCCCTTTTTATTTTGCATACCAGTGTATAGATTACAAAATTATTTTTAAATAAATAAATAAAAGATCAATATATAGTAGAATTTCAGTATTAAATAGTATTTATGTGAAATGTTTTTCTAAGGTGTTTTAATTTTTTTTTTTTTTGAGACACGCCAATGTGAAAAACATTGTTTAAGATTCTAATGAAAGAAAAAATATTTTAGCTTAATATTGACCGTTTTTTCTACTTAAAATGAAAATGTGAGCTGTACTATATATAAAAAAAACTTTTAGTGTACTAAATATTAAAGATAAATGGTATTTAAAAATGGCCAAAATTAAGGGAACAAGTACTTTGATTAATAATAATAGTATATGAGTTATACAACATTAGTGAAAGAAATTATTCAAATTAGACTCTTATTTAGTCATCCAGTATATTTATTTGTTAAGGAAATTAATACTTTTCAACAACATATTCCTTTATAAACTGCACATTTCTCAAAGTGAAGTGTTTTAGGTCTTCAAAATGTTCCTTTCCTTTCTAATCTTCTTTAAAAGTAATGCAATATTTTCAAATCTTATTTTTGTTGCATAGTTAAAAAATCAGCGCATAGATTTTTAATTATCTTTATAAATTATTAAAACATTTTACAATTATAAAAAATTTTCAATTAAAGGTCAGAATAGCATGTCCAAATCTTTATTTTATGTTTATATTCAAGTAGAAATTTTATAAAAATATTTTTAAATTTTTGCACGCACACACACATAATATATGAATACACAGTAAAACGTTTTATAATTCAAAAGTTAGAAATATTTTTAGAAAACTTCCTTTTTTAAGTTTATTTGCAAAAGATATCATAAAAACAGATTTTAAAATTTCGAGTTCCATGTCACTTTAATATTGGTTTTCCTAGGAAACTCATTTTTTAGAGTTTAAAATAATTTAGGGATTATTTTTTTAAAAAATAGTATCAAGACTTAAATTTTTTTGTTGTGAAGATATGTTATTTAAATATGCCTTTTAAAAAAACACAGTTTCTTTATTTCATCTACAAAAGACTTATTTTTATAATATATTTTAGAATACACTTTTGACTTTTCATCAAGAAGAAATAAATACTTTCCTTAAAAAGATAGGATAAATCTATTTTCTTTCTTAAGTCTCCAGAAAGATTGTTCCCAGAAAAATCGTTGTTCCCATGACGCGTGTCCACATATACTACAAGAATTACAAATAACTCCTAGAAATTTCAAGAATTCTTATAGAAACACAAGCTACATGAACTAGCATGTTTTATAAAATAAAATGTTACATTTCAACTCAAAAATTATTTCAACTATATCAGTTTTCCGGATATAATACCTACAAACACATTACTTCTTTATAACCTATATTAAAATGTATTTGGCTCTTTTCACCGAATATTAATTCTCTTCAGTCAATAAAAAAAGAGCAAAAAATCGAGTTTCTTTTTTAAACCTCCAAAAAATAGTTCCATAAAAATCACATTCCTAGCAATATCCCCCATACACGACAAGAATTAACAAACAACTCCTAGAAATCCCAAGAATTCTCTTAACAACGAAGCACGAGCTACAAAAAAGAGGCATGTTTTATATAAAATATTATGCACTCACTTTAGCTAGTCGGTGCCTTCAATTGCATAAGCTCTTAAGCGGGTGTTATCCCAATTACAGAGCCCAGCAATAGGTTGATAAGGATCTCGTATGCGTGAAATATCACGGCTTACACTAGCGTTGCCCAAAGCCACATGTTTGATGTAATCTACAGTATGTGACATGAAGAAAATGTTTTCTGGTATCCCCCCCCCTCTTGCCAGATTATTTTTAAGAGCATTTTTTTATCGCCCAAATCTGGTTTCAGCAGTAATGCATCATCTACAGACAGGGGAATGATCATAGTATGGAAAAAGTGTTAGTTATAGGTATATATTTTCAAAAAGCTTTCGCATTTTTACACGGATTGGTTAGAAAAAAATGTAAAAAAAGAGCGAACAATTATGGATATAGAAGAAAACAAGTTTTTGGAAAGTGGGAAGTTTCTTATGTTGTGATTATGAAGTCTGTTTTTTTGTTTTTTCTTCTTAATAGATTAAGTGAATTAGTGTATGGGGGAAGGTATTGTAAATGTAATCTATAAATCTAGTCCCTGCTTATATCATAAAGGTTATGGAGAATTTTTGTTTATATGTGAAAATCTTTAATGCTTTATAGGAAAAAGAAAAAGGATTGATATCACATTAAACATTTTAGGGAAGTAGGTGGACATTTCTGAAATACGTGTTTATGCTTACTGAAATTATTTTGAAATCTATCCGTCACATTTAAAATATCCCTGAATACAGATTAATTGAAATCCCTTACTTTTCGTAAATTGAATCATCGGATAAGTCAGAGCTACACGAATTTCCAGGAAAAAGTACACGTGCCTATTCACAAAACATTTACATTTATGATAAACAGGGGTTTAACAGAAAATAATAAAATTTAAAAATCCTTAAATGTTATATACAAATGCAGTTAATAAAAATATAAAATTTGGAATTACTTATTTTGATGCATTACAATCGTTTGAAATGAAATTTTTTAAAGGAATTTTAACTATCCGTTTAAACTGCATTGTGACATCAACATGAAAGTGGATGTCGATTAATAGAGTTCTGGTTTAAAGAAATTAGGTAATCGAATTTTTTCTTTATTGAGAGATGATTGCATACCGTTATAAAAAATTACTTTTGTTTCTTTAAAAAAAAACTGCAGGATTTGTGTAAATTTTTTGACCTTTTCAAATCTTCTTTGAATTTTTTAAAAAACTCTAAATGTGTTCTTTGCTAATTGACTTGATTTTTTTATACCACTCTCTAAAACTACATGATGGCTAAAAGCGACGAGTCCTGCAATTTTGAACGACAGTCAAGCAATGACGACATCTAAGCTGATACTCTACTCTAAACTTTCACACCACGCCAAACAGGAGCAGGACTTTGCATTTCGATAGATTTAACAAGCAGCAGCTCTTTTACTTGGCCGATCTTCAGGGGTACCCCTATTCAACATGAAACAATACCGGCTACATTAGTCTACCACCGGCACATTCGTAAGTAAGTATAGCTTTTAACAAAAAAAATATAACAATATTAAAAAGTATAACAGCTATTGGTAAACAACAAAACAGCAAAAGTATTATGCAATTGGCATAAATTCTAAATTAATTATTCTGTATATGGTATCTTTAAGTTACATTTAACTATATCAAAATAGTAGTCTGGGGTATTTCTGTGTAAAAAAACATATATTTTGGGCAACATTTTAAGAAGCTGTCAATTATAAATAATCAGTAAAGCTGTAATTTGGGGCCATTTAGTTTTCTTTTCTTTTTTTTTTCTGACTCCTTTATTTTTCATGCTACTAATAAGGCAGTTGAATTTATTTCATAACATTGTAGTTGTTTAAACTGCAAAAGCAATGGAAATATATATTGTATTTTCAGATTATTATTCAGACCCAGGTGATTAATAAAAAGTTATTTTGGAACATGATTATCTTTTAAGGGAGCCAGGACATGCTCGAAAGAGTAAAAAGTCAAAATTAAGACCCTTTGTTTACGAGACATATATCATTTAAAATTTCCAATAGAGCTTAGATTTTTTACGTTCTTAAAAAAGATAATTTAATTATTCTGTTGAGCTACAAAAATAACTTTTTACTCAAAAGTTTTTTTTTTACTACTGAATTTAAGTGATACATAATTTTTGAGAACTCGTAATATATACTTGTGTTTAGGTACCAATTTTTGAAAAAGTATCCTTTTTTTATGCAAAATATTTTTTACACATATATAAATCAATGCATAAAATATAGTGAACCCATTTTTTTAGTAAAATGTTTGTATAGTTTCTTTAAAAAAATTATGAAGCTTTGAAATTTGAAGTTTTTTTTTTTATTTTTCTGCTTTTTTTATGCAAAAAACTATTTTTTAAAAATTAGGCACTATCTTAATAGAAAAAAAATAGGTCCACTATATGCATAGGCATCTTGTATAGAAGCATAAAAAATCTGGAGTCATACAGTGCAGTAGTTTTTTTTTAAATGTACCAAAATGCAAAAAAATATGCTTTTGAGAAAAAGTGAAAAAAGTAAAAAAAAGCAATATTTTCACATATTATACACTTGATTAGTATTTGCTTGCCTATTTTTGTATGACTAATAATAATTCTTAATCATTTTCTAGAGTTACAAAAGTAATTTTAAATTCATATGTTTTTGCCCCTTTGTTTTATTTTTACATGAACATAATTTTCGAGATTCATGTATAGGTACCCTTTCTGACAAAAATATTCTTTTGAATAAACAAAAAAATTTATAGATATATATACAGCAACATATCAAACATAATGAATCAGTTTTTTAACGAAATAATTGCATGATTTTTTAAAATAATCGTAAAACCTTAAAATTATGAAAATCTTAATTTTCTTTTTGCACGTATAAATTTATTTTTTTAAAAATTAGACATTACATACTAAAAGATATTTTGTTCACTATGTAGAACGTTTATATAGATCAAACACAGGGGAAACTACATATTTAAAGTTCAAAGGGGTGTGTCAAAAAGGATGAGGTCATTTGTTTGCATTTTTATTTTCCATATTTTAGGGCTATTTTATTAACAAACATATAAGTATTATACATTTTTAGATTCAGAAAAATAAGCACTATTTTTTTAGAACTAAAATTGAAAAATCGATTTTTTCAAAGTATACGATGTCTCTATTCTCTTAATGTGACGTTTTATACAGGTATTTGTTACAAAATTTATCTCAAGGACAATCTAAAAGCATTTTGCTATTTTTTTAAAGTATTTAAAGTGTTTTCAGTGGATTTTGAATGATAAACAATATCAATATTAAAATATATGCTTGGTTAATTTTAATTAAGTGGTCATTTTTAAAAAATCACAGTTTATTACTTCTTTTTTTAAAAGTCTATACAGACTATTTTATTTCATGGTTAGATGAGTTTTAATATGTCGATAAAATTTCAGTTTTTTAAAAAGGAGGTTTGCCATTTAAGGATTATTCCAAGTACCTCAGTACGTTAAACTAACTTTCGATTGTGCACATATATTTGCTAAATGCAGCGGCACTTTATTAAAAACTAATTCTTTTTTTTTTCTATTACACAAAGGTTTTTCATGTTGTGATATATAATGAATCGTCGATAAAAAGATTTCTTCAGAAATAAATTTATGATTATTGAACATTAAAACTATTAGAAGTTAATGTATTTTATATGTAAAACATGAAAATATTATATATAAAGATTTAAAACATTAAAAAATCATATAAAGTAAAATATTTTTTTAACAAAAGGAGAAACTGAAGTATTTTTTAAATTCTTGATATTAATAATTAATTTTTGACAAAGGTAATCTGGTGTCTTAAATATTTTTATACGCTTAACTCAATTAATGAGCTAATTAATAACTTAAATTGTCAAAAACAATGAAACGCATCGAAAACTAAGCGCAAAATTGGAAACGTAAAAATGTCCGTCTATGTTAATGAAAAATACTCTTTTCTTCCATACTATAATTCAAAAGAGTTTCGTTGCTATTATAGACTCACGAGGTTAAAGAACTGGAATAAGTTGCTGGTTTTTCATAAGTTATCTTATGCTAAAATCTGTAATTCTTTCAAGTATAAAAGGTATAACGAACGAACAAATGAGCGTTTTTGTAGGTTGCTAACAAAAGAAAAACTTCAGCACTCTTATCTAAGATGTATTTAAGAACAGCCGTAACTTCTATATGCTAAGATATACAACTTATCTATATGCAACCTCTAGGAATGACAGCATTGTTTTGTTTAGTTAGGAAAAAATAATCCTTTTTGTCTCCTTTTCTTCCGATGCAATCAAGATGACATCGAAAGATAGTATATTTAATTTCGAATCGCATTTATCTGATACAGCTGTCTATGAACCTCCTGAAGAGATCTGAGGATTTGATTAGACTTTCTGGCTGCACCAATCTGCAAATGGTGGATAGTACCAGAGAGATTTATTGCCGAGCATTCTGATCTAAGAGAATAAATATTTATTAATTGATGAATCAAAAGTAACAATATTTGATGCTTCATATTTATTAATTTATTAATATTTTTTGTTCTGATAATAAACACAAGAATTTACTGTAAGAATCCTGTAGGATCGGTTAGACACATGAATAAATAAGAGGTGAGGGAGTACATTACTCAAAAAATCAAGGAAGTAAACAAAAAAGTGAAGAAAATTATGTAAGCTATACATGCGCATAAAATGGAAATCACACATGTGTATTAAAATATAGATGAAAAGAAGGCACAAAAATATTTTATGGGAATTTTAATTCTTTGAAATTATGGAAAAAAAAGTTAAATAGGCTTCAAGACAACAAATTGCTTACATGTAAATGACAAAATAACACTGTTTGAAAATGATGCTGGATGTATAAGGTGGTGTGTGGTCCCTTCAAGAATAAGACTATCACACATTTTTTTCTGATGAATGTGATGTGGCAGCGGTAACCTAGTGGTTAAGGTCACGAACTCGTGGCTGGCGTGACATGAGTCCTATCCTAGTACCGCTGAAGACCCACCGTGCAAAGGGGGTAGATGCACGTTAAATATGCCGAAGCTTAAACGTTCTCCCATTGATGTGGTGTGGAAATTAGAAGAGGGGGTTCCCGCTTAAATGTCTACCTTGTACCTTGACCATGGTTCAAAATCACGAGGTCAGTCGCCAAATTCACTCGAGTAGCAGAATAGTGCGACGTTAATATTCACTTACTTACTTACCGATGGACTTGATAAGGTTATCGATAAGAATTCAGAAAATACTGTTCCACTCTTAAAAAGTGCATTGTTGAAGTACCGGAAATGGAGCCATTGGTCTTCTAAAGTGCAATTATTTCCCAAACCAGCTCAATCGGGTTTAGGTCAGGTGAGCATGCTGGCCTTTCCTTACGTTTTAAGCGTATTCTCCAAAATCGAGCTGTATTTAGCCTGACATTGTCTCGCCTTATCAGAAAAGAATTCTAAATGGTGGCAGCATTAAGCATTGCATGAAGTATCGGTGTCTCGTTTGTATATCTTTGGGCTGTCAAACTGCTATTTCGAATAATATAGAGGGTTGCATAGCCATCTATGCTGATTCCACAAATAACGTCAGCCCACCTCGTCTGTGATGTAATTTTAGATGAACGAACATATTGTTATTTCGAGTGCCTCTTTCTCTCCATGTTAGAACACGAGTTGCACACTCCAAACTGAGTCAAGACTTGTCAATAAATAGCTATCAACTTCATTCATGTTACATTTAATCTCGATGCTCAGCAATTCACTTTCTTCGGCGTACAAAGTGTCTGGAGATCAACGGAATACACATTATTAAGTGTAAACCGTGTTTTACACGCAACATTTGAACTGTTTGCCTTTTGGCTTGAAACCTACCACCCTGTTGTCAAAAGCAACAACTTTCTTTACTGCTGAGAATCATTGTAAGTAGATCAGCATCGATCTTCAATTGCTCTAACAGCATGAGGGTGACGTTGTCATGATCAATATGTAAAATTACCTAATTCTTAGAATTGATTCCCCAACTTTATAAAAAACCTCCTTGTCTTCAGTGACAAGAAGTGTCTGTGAAGTGTTCGTCCAAATTCAAGACTCCTGACTGTTCGTCAAACCATGAATTTCAGCAAGTCATGCTGTTTTGGCCATCATGCTGTGTGTTCAAATTACCTAAGCAAGTTTGTATTACAACTGAGTAAACGTTTAGGAAATCGAGATCTATGCACTTAACTAATTTTTGGTTTTTGATGTTAAGGATGCAGTGCTCTATTTTCTATTATTAGTAAGACAACATAGGTTTATTTTGACATAATTTATCAGTAGAAATAGTTGCATGATTCTATTAAAGTCGTGTGCTTTTTACTAATTTTTTCAGCAGTGTATCAGTTGATTCAAAATTAGTGTGATTAATTTTAAAAGCATATAACTCTTTACGGTGAATTTCTATCGTTTTATTAATGGTTTTATTTTAAAAACGAAACATTTAAGTTACTAATCTAACCATTTTTACTAGTGTAAGTAAATTATAGTACCTAAATACCATCCTCAAACCCGGAATAAAATTTTAAGGCTTTTGAAGGATGTTTGTAGAAATTCTGTTAAAAAAAGCATTTAAAAATCAAAAAAGACATTTTTCTTATGTATTACTATCTAAACTTTCAAACAAAATAAAATTTTGATCGCTATCGAAAGCTCCAGGAAAAAAGTGTGACTAAATGGAAGTCCTTAAAGGAAAATAAAAAAGAAGTTGAAAATAATTATCGCTGTATAAAATCCTATGCTTCAAAATACTTTGGCAAAGAAACTACAAGTATCGCAATCGACAATTTGTCATCAGATAAAGAAAATAGGATATAAAAAGAAGAAACCAGTCTGTGGTCAAATGTCTGCAGAGACCGTAGAAGAACGAAGAAAATACTCCAAGCCTCTGCATTTAATGTTACGCAAAGGTATATACAAAACATGGATAACTTCGTATAAGGCACTGTTTCATCTGTCATTTTCCACTGGCGAAAGGAAGATACGAGATATTTCTTTTGGAAAAGGCAAGTAAGCAATCAGGTGTTATGGTATGATGGAAATGTCCTCTCAAGGCTTAACAAAACCATTTTTTGTGTAGAATCAAAGACTAAAATTGATGCTATCTATCAGCAAAAAGTTTTGAAGCACATAATCAAAGAAAGTAAACGTCATTACCTTCGCGAAAGTTTTTCTTTTTCACCAAGATTCTGCACCATGTCGTACTGCACAAAATCGACTATAAAATGGCTAAAAATTAAAAATAAATAAACTCCCTTCCTTATGGGAAACCTCATAAATTTCCTTATGAGAAACTGCCTCCTATCATCACAACGACTGTGCTTCTTGCGAATATTTTTTATGGGGATACTTAAAAAAAACAATTAAATAGATTTAAATTAAGAACTCTCCAAGGGCTTCAAAAACAATCAAAGAGAAAGTTTGAAAAATTCCCTCCAAAATGTTCGAGAAAGCTCTTTTGACTTGTCTAAATGTTTACTTAAAGTATACTATGCTAAAGAAAGCCACAAACTGAAAATTTCAAGTAATTAACATTATTCAATAAAAATTTATGATGCTCTGAAAATGGTCACACTGTTTTTGAATCAACCAGTATTTATATCAATTAGGTTTACTTTCGAACCTTTAAGTTAATAGAAACATGTTCATTATTTGCAAAGTAATTGGACATAAGTCATACAAATTCAAGTTTTCATAACACCAATTTCTTAAGCGATGCTTCAATTTCTTTCTTGTTATAACTATGTGTGTATCAGGTAGAAACTGAAATTATTTCAACTTTTTCTTTAATTAAGGTTTTCCCGCCCCAATTTTATATCAAGAATTTAGTCAAATTTTCAACATAAAGGTAAAATGATATTCAGATACATATGGAATGAAAAAAGATAAATATCAATGATAATGTTCTTGATTGGTTCTTAACCTTTAAATTATAGAGTAAGCAGGCAAAAGATCAGCTTTTAAACAAATTTTGTGGCGTAAAATTTAGAATTTAGTAAAAATGTTAAGGTGCCTGATTAGTGCAAAAACGTCAATTTTGATGAAAATGATGATTTTTTACTTTACATTTTATATAGTTGAATTTTCGGCTTTCTAAAAATAACTTACTTTTGCTTGTGCTTCAATTATTTATGAAGTTATAACATATTTTATGTCAAGAGAGAGCAGCAAAAGCGAACCGGAAGTGTTTGCATTTTAATACTTTTTTTTACACTTTTTTGGTGTTTAATCGAATTGATTAAAAAATATTAACTTAGGTAAGGTAATGACGGGATATGGTGATATTTTTAAAAATAATTTGTTAGTTTTTAGGGAAATTTGGCAAATAAATTCGCAAAACTTTTGTCATATTTTGATTCTCTTATGCTCTTGCTTCTCGATATTTTATTTCATATTTACCTTTTTCTTTTATATTTTTGATAGAAAACTATGTTCTTAAAACCAAAATATTAATTAATTATGCCTAAAGCAAGGTATGGGAGGTCTAAGGAATTTGCTTCATCATATTGGTGCTAGCAGTAATGAGAATGTTGACACAGAGCTAATCCCAATAATACTTAGTCAGCTAGCTGGTGACAAAAAAGTGAAATCTATTCATAAATGTTTCAAAATTTACTCTAAGAAAGACTTTTTCAGTAACATTTTATGGAGTATTTTACTTAAAGATACAATTATTGAACTTGAAAAAAATTCTTTTAAGTTCATTGTTAACGTTAATTCCTTTTAATTTGTGATATACAGGTTTATTATCATTATATATATACATAATTAGAAGTGCAAGTACTTCTTATCCTAAGATCTTGTACATGTATTTGTAAAATTTGTTCTGAAACGCATTTTAAGTTCTGTGGGACACCCCTTAGAATATAGAAAATTTTCTCGGGAAAAAGAAAGCTACATAGAAAACAAAATTAGTAAGGATGAAAAAATTTCAATGTGCAATCATATGGAGGATTTAAAAACTGATCTTTATATGCTTTTCATTATAATTTCTTATAACCTTTGTGATAAGCAATATTGTTTAAAATAAATTTTTGGCAATATTTTTTTTTACTGACAAAATAACACACATTAATATATTTTATATTACAATTTTCTTAAGCTCTAAGGTAATTAATGGAAATATATACCTATTTTTCCATATAAAAAATATTATTTTTTAACGTAATAAAGTTTTTCTAGTGTGCTTTTTATATCTCTAATTTGTAGTCGAAAAACTATGCATTTAGACGTTAAGAAAAGCGTTTTTTGACTCTATAAAATTGGTAACAAAATTAAAAAAAGAACTTGAAACAAATATGAAATACTGATATGGACTTATAAAAGGTTTATTCTTTTAATATAAAGAGGTTTTAGACCGTTTTAGCAGTACAATTTTTTAAGATTTAGATTTTAAATCTTTAAATGCGTTTTTCTCCGAAACAGATTTTTCCATATTTTATCGCATGGCAAACATGATATCTCAAAAAGTCCTTGAGATAATTTGATCCAATTTAGCATCATTGTTTATTAGTATGCATGTTGTGCACTAGAGAATAAGAAAAAACAATATATTCACCATTTTTTATAATTGTTTTTCTTTGTGATAAATGCTAAATTTTTGAAAAGTTTTCCTTTTGTGCACTTTTTGACCCCTAATTTTGTGATAAATTGAAATTATTCAAATACGATAGAGTAAAACATAGGAATTAAAATAAATTAATTAATTCTGAATAAAATTCAAAGAGCGTTTTTTATCTTATACATTAGAATTTATTTTACAGTGTTTGCCGCGATGTGCAAAAAATGCCTAATTTTAACCTAAAATTGCCCCTTTTCTTACAAAAATATATTGAAAATTTTTTTCTTTGTTATTTTTATAAGTTTCAGTTATAATCAAACAAAAAATGAGTTTAAAAATGAACTTTCAGCATTATTTCAAAAAAATGTTCCCGCAACTAGTCAGGCACCTTAAAGAATGACATCCCAAATAATCGTATAAAACAATTAAATGCTAATATGTAGTAATTATAGAATCAATGTTACTGTCATTTTTAAACTAATTTGATATGATATGTGTCTTATGAACCCTTATTAAACTTCAGGCAACTCTTCATGATGGATTTTGTAACTTTACGAAGTCTGATTTAATTTGTAATAAATGTGTAGTTTCACATAGATCTTGTAGTACTCCTAGACTCCAAAATAGTTCTAGCATAAAGTACTATAACAGTACTATACCTTCTTTTTTTAATTAAGATACACTCACAAAATTCTCAAAATCTGAAATAGTAAAATAGCAGACTTTACCTTAAGGTAAATCGAATAACTATAGTAAAACAAATGGAAAATGGTAAAATTATGCAAATTGCAAATAAATTGTGAACCTAGAAACTGTCCCTAGTCTCTCTCTGAGTTTGTCATATTTAATGCTAAATATGTGTAAAAGTATTAAAATAGTTGGTAATATTCTTTAGAAAATAGTACTAGTTATCATTCAATTTCCATTCAACCGCTTCCACGAGCACCTTTAAGTATTGAAATATGTTCTTTTAAATTTGCACTAATAATTATCAAAAATGAACTTGGACTCACTGATAAAAGTATAATCAAGAGAATAAAATAAAATTCTAAATACAAAATGAAATAACTAAAAATAAAAGCACAAGTTACAGTTTTAAACCAGAGACAGATGATAAGGATGTGAGACATCGCGGTATGAGATCACTGTGAGACCAGTTGGATTTAATCACACTGCTGCCTTTTTATTCTGCACATCTATCTTGGTAGATTAAAGAACATGAAATCATTTTAGATTTAATTCATGGTTCTGTTTCTAAGTATTGGCATCGTTTTGAGAAAAAAACTTACTTTTTAATTTCAGTTATTTGATAAATATTGAAAAATATGAATAAAATTAAAAAATGGAGAGCTGAGAATGTATTTCCTTTGGTATACATTGGTATAAAGATTAAAAGGGGATCAAATTATACTGATGGATATATTTAATATACTTGATACACATATAGTCATAATCAGTCCTTTCGTCACTATGTAGCGATTCTAGAATAAGATAAATATGAAAAAAAAATTGGTTCCATTAAATATGTTCTTTTATTGTTCAGGTAATAACTCTTGTCATTTATTTTTTCTAAACGATCTTTCAGTTTATGTATTTTCTTTTCTCCCAAAAATACTATAATTGAAATTTTTTAAGTAACAAATTATTTGCTATAAATTTAAATGTATAATTGGATGTTGCGTAATTGCTTGTAATTTGAAAAGTGGCAATAATGCTAATTTAATAATTAATAATTTGTATATTAGTAAGAATTATAATTATATATTATATAATTTCCATTGGGTAAAATAATGTTAATGGTAATTGATGAATAAATGGAATAAATGTAGAGAGTTCTTGATGAAAAATAAAATGTTTGCTTATGTAGTTACCACGTGCGACTAAATACTGAAAATACAACTTTCTTATTCATGATAAATATAATAGTTGTTACGAAATTATTTTTTCAAAAACTTCTTCGTTTCTTATATGTTTTGAAATAAAATTGAGCCTATTAGTATTTATTTATTTGCTTTAAAAATCACATTCACCGAGAAAAAAAAATATAATGTATTATGAAGTTCAGATAATTATATAGGTGTATTGTTTTTTTCTTCTTGAGAAAAACAAGAAGACAAAAACAAGAGACACTTTTAAGAGCACAGCCAAACACCCGTTGTATGAAGATCTTACTCAATTTATGTTTCTTAATAATTGTTGAACTAATATTTTCAAATATATTAATTCCCCTTAATCTTTGTACTATATTCGTTTCACACTGACAGAGAAATCAGAAATATCATATATTCTATTTTCAAATTCTTTCACACACATATACTGCTTAGTAATATTGAATACGCAATTTTTGAAATTTTATTTCATACTTTTTCGGTTTTTTTTAATCTTAATTACTGCATATTAATTTTATCTTTAGTATTTAATACAAAGGGATTTTAAAATATTAACACATAGAAATGCATTTATAGTATTTAATACAAATATATATTTTTGCTTAGATTATCTTATGTTTTCCACCATCTCTAGTGTTATCTAAGTATAATCGTGAGTTCATTTTCTTTGAGAGAGATACACCAGAACAAATATTTTAACCAAAACCTCCTACAAGCATTTCTTGAAGATAAATTAAAAAGCAAAAACTGTAAGACTTTCTATTTTTTCGAAAACAAGGGGAAGAGTAAAACTCTATGAATACATCTAGAACTTATAAAAATATTTTTGAAAGTAATAAAATATCCTTTACATAAAAAATATATATATATATATATATATATATATATATACACTTGGTTCTTTTTTTTTATGCGGTAGATGCGTTCGAGGGAAATCCGCATAAAAAAAATCGCACAAAAAAGACATACATTTATATACAAAATGATGGATACGTTCCATTTATTCAAAAAATCGCATAAAACCCAAATAATGTTTTAAAATGCACCAGAAATCGCATAAAAAAGATTTATAAATAATAAGATTTATTTTTTTCCCATCATATTTTAATAAATGGCACATATGTATGTTAAAAACAAAAACAAAACTTAATATGTAACAAAAAACAAAACTTCATTTAAAATCATATTAAGAATGTTTTTCATCATTATTCGCTGTCTGATAATGTGCGAACCCGTTTGTGGATTGGTGCAAGATCACTTTCATCACTTGAAGATAAAATTACGTCATCAGATCTACATGGTAATGCTTCTTCAGGAACTTCAGTGATTTTTTTTCTTTGACAAGGTAGTCAGTAATCAAACTCTGTGATGGCACTAGTTCTTTGTAGAGTTCTCTGTAGCCAGACATACAAAATTTCAGATCACGTTGGAATTTTAAGGCGCGTTCTACATCATTATCATTTTGAATAAAAAAATTTGCCAATTTACCGGAAAGTTGAAGGCCTTCCCGAAGTAATTTTTCGTCCAGTGGAGTAACATCTTCTTCCGGTTCGCTATCTACTGTTTCCAAATCTTTAGTAATATCTACCATACTTTCCAAAATATCATCATCATTTAGGGCTTCGTCCACAAGCAATTCTTCTATATCATGCTCGCCAAAATCATCAAAACCTTCCCCACCTATTTCCTTAGCAATTGAAATAATTTCTGATGTTACTATTGCTCTATTTGATTCGTTTCCTTTTGATACGCATTCAGGCCAAGCAGCTTTCAACATGCATTTAAAGTTTGTGATTTTATTTCGGCAATTGCTAATGCAACATGATTTACACAGTTCAAGATATTAAATTGTTTCCAAGCTTCAGTAACTGTTATTGTTTCGGATTCAGTTTATCGAAAATGAATTGGAAAGTGAATTTTACATAATATTTTTAAATGTTGAAATAATTCCCTGATCTAATGGTTGAATTAGGCTCGTTGTGTTTGGAGGGAAAAAGCTACCTTTATATTTGGATGTTCTAAGATTGGATGACCTGGCGCATTGTCAAGAATTAATAAGATCTTAAATTCGAGACCCATCTCATTCATATAATTTTCAACTTCGGGTACGAAGCATTTATTGAACCATTCAGTGAAAATAGCCGTTGTTACCCAGGCCTTCTTGTTAGCCATCAATGTACGGGCAGTGTATTTAAGTCTTTTCCTTTTAATGCACGTGGTTTTAAAGATCGATTTACAAGCAGCGGTTTTAACATTCGATCGCCAGATGCATTGCTGCACAGCAATAAAGTAACTCGATCTTTAGCAGCTTTAAAACCACTGGCAGTTTTTCGGACTTTGCAATGTAAGTACGGGTTGGCATTTTTTCAAAACAATCCTGTTTCATCAGCATTGAAGACTTGATGAGCGCAATATTCTCCATCTTTAATAATTTTAGCTAACTTTTCAGGATATTTTCTAGCAGCTTCTTCATCTGCAGAAGCCACCTCACCTTTTATTTTTAGATTATGAAAAGAATGTCTTTTTATAAAACCAGTTAACCACCCTGTGCTGGCAGAGAATTGTGGATTACTTTCACGTGAAGATGTAGATGGCTCTGATTCTTTTAACTCCTTGTAAAATTTTTAAGGGCTTTCATCTTGATTAAATGTCCATCTAACGGAATTCTTTTTTGAGTTAAATCTTCAATCAAATTACGAGCCTTTTCAGTTTTTCTATTAAAGTGTCTCTTGAATATGATGAAATTTTAGAACTCAAATTTGTACCAGATCTGACTGATTTTCTTATTGCCGCTTCATTTTTTTTATTGCTCTTATAGTAGATTCGCCTAAATGAAAACGTTTACCTACTGCTGTTGATCTTTCTCCTTTCGCCAAGCAATCGAGAATTTTAATTTTGGTTTCTAGCGAAATTGCACTTCTTTTTGATTTTTAATATTGTCACACATTTTCTTTAAGAGGACTAAAAATTATAGAGAAAACTTAATGTACAATTACGCACTAAAAAAAAAAAAAAAAACTTACAATTCACTTGAGTAAATTTATCTTCCGGTTTTCGGTAGTAACCTTTTTCACAAAGTTTTGTTTTCTAATGTTTTCTAATATGCAAGCTTTTTAATTAGTTTCATAAAAAAACAAAATGCAATGCAAAATGCAGCATAAAAACACGCAATTTTAGCGGGATATTTTTGTTTTTTTGTCTTTTTGTTTTTAAGAACAAATCAAGAGGAAACATGTCAATAAAAGAAAAAAGTTCAAGGTATAAATTTGCATATAAAGGAGAAATTCTTTCGTTGTATTGATTGCGTAATAGTAGAGTTGTAGTTGTTATTCTTATTCGTTTTCAGAAAAAGTGAATCACCAAAATTAAATATGAATAAAAATTTTTTTTTTCTTGCCATAAAAAAACCGCATAACTCTAAAATCGCATAAAAAAAACCGCATAAAAAGATAACCAAGTTTATATATATATATATATATATATATATATATATATATATATATATATATATATATATATATATATATATATATATATATATATATATATATATATAGATATAGATATATAGATATATATAAGTTGCAATGCTACATCTCAAAAAATCTTTCTTATCGAGCCTATACTGTATAAAGAAAATATTTCGAAAATATGCACTTGCATTCATACTTTTCTATAAAGAAAGACGGGAAACTTGTGAAAAGTTAGAAATTACGATCGGGTAAAAACAATCCTATTTCACTTTTGAAATAAAACTTAATTTAGAAGCATTATTACCTGACACAAACACCTGCAGAAAACCTTTTTTTCTCGTACCCCAGGGAATTATTGCAGATCATTTCGTTACATTTTATTTTACTTGCTTATGCAATAAATTCGAATTTCGAAAGAAAAGTTATTTCTTTCTCAAGGAATTGAATGAACTTTAAACTTATAACCCTGTATTTTTTTCTATGTTTACCAGTTTGAACTTCTTTATATATATATTTATTACACCATGCGGCTGCGAAATATTTCGATAGAGAAATTAAATTTTTCGAAAAGATAGAGAAAGAAGCGTGGGAAAACACAATTTTACATATTTCTTGAACGTTTTTGATTTTTGAGTACTTTTTACTTTTTTAAAAAATAAATGAGTTCTGAACGCTGTTAACAGTAAGGTAAACGCATAAAGATCAAGTATACTAATTCAATAGATTTTGGAACGGATATTTAATTCAATAAATTTCCCTTTTTGCTATATACTTCAATATAATTAAGAAATTCATATGTATCGAAACGACACAAAAATTATTTGAACTTTAAATAGCATAAGGAATAATTTAGTAATTAAATTAATTGTAAAAATGTATACGTTGTGTGTATCATATAATGTTTAGATTTAAAATTGTGCTATTTAGAATCCTTGATTTGAATAGCGAATTGTTTCTAGAAAGATTTGTTCTTGCTTTTTGTAAAAGAGGAATATATATATATATATATATATATATATATATATATATATATATATATATATATATATATATATATACTATGTGACAAAAATATATGCACCCAAAAGGAAACGTACTAGTATCACAAAACTTAAAATGTGTGTAATGTATGAGGAGATAGGCAAATGTTTACAAATTCAGGAGAACAAAACGTTTTATTAATAAGATATTACATGAAAAAGTTTACAAATCATTAGGTAGTAAATTCATTTCTGGATGCTACACAAGCCGAAATGTGGCGTGATATCGAATCAACAAGGTCACCTATGACCATTTGTGGAATATCATGCCATAATCTTTGCAACTGGGCAGTCGATTCAAAAGTATTCCGGGATTGTTGCAATTATCTTCCAAGCACGTCCCTGAAGAGCTCCCGTGGCGAAAGTTCTAGTGACCTGGTAGGCCAAGGGATATGGTCATATCCCCGAAGGCATTGTTGAGAGAGTCGTGAAGTATGCGGACGAACGTTGTCTCTGATAAATAACACATGGTTGACTTGATAGCATAGGTAATAAAAATGGAATAAAGAGGTATCGGAACCCCCTACACTGTTAAAAAGGCCTTTTTCAATGTTCCTTTTCTAAAAATATGTTGTAAATACAACCCCCAAATTTTTTTACAAGTTAAACATACATTTACTATTATACTGAAATGAGCTTTATTTAAAAATTTTCATTAGGTTTTTTTTTTTAAATTTATTTGATGCATTTCGAGAAAACAGTGTTTTTCGACAAAAAAAATTATAAAAAATATATGTGTGCAAAATTTTGCTAAAAGCTCATTCCAGTGAATACTAGAACATACAAAAAATGTGTCAGATAAATTTTAGGGACATAAGACATATACTTTCTGAAAAAAGGTACATCGAACCTTCAAAAGTAACATTTTGAGAAAAACACATTTTTATAAAAAAAAAAAAATCACCTTATCAAAACATTCCAGGTCCATATTCCAAATTTTCACCTTTTTTGAAAATTCACTCTCTTGTATTATTCTTTTAAGTCTTTTTCTCTTTCTGACCTCCTTAGTTTCTTGCAAATTGGCATATCTTGTCCTTGTAATACTCTCTTTGTCAAAACGTTCCATGCAGCATGCCGCATAACATCCAGGCTCTATGTTTAGTTTTTTCAAAACATCCAACTGTGTTGCATTCCCTTTATTAAAGGATGCAATAGCATCTTATGTACCAAAGGAAAGTGTTTCTATGTGCACAAATGTCTTTTTGGGGACACGAGACCAAATAACATTATTAATGCTTTCATTTGGATTCTGCGTGTTTCCACGTAAGCATGTTTTCAATAACTCTGGATCAGAAAGATCCCTAAAAATAGGCCTAATGGTTTCCACAACTGCAACTGTATGTTTTTCTTTGTGGTGGTAAACTTTATTTTCCATTTGTGCCTTCTTATAATGGCACCACATGTCAGGACCTGATGGACAAAATCCATGTTGTGAATTTTCATCAGTTGATATTTTGTGAAGGAAATTGCCCATATACCTCGTCACATATCCTTCACACTTGACAAATTTCTTCGAATGGCAAGACCATAATATGTTTGTAATTGATCTCAATGGATGCTTCCGTTAATCTATTTTTCTACACAATGCCTTGCCATCTGACAATTTTTTACCTCTCAATTTTGCTTTGAAACGTCGGGGGCGAGACCCCATTTGTTTCTTAATATGGCCTATACACTCAAGTCCTCCATCAATTCTCCATCTCCTAAATATTTTGTGTAACGTACATCATAGCGTTGAACAGAGCGCTGAAATATCGATAGAGCTCCATCGACCTTCATTCGTCCACTATACCCGTCGAAGTTCCTCTTGCAGACCGGCACATGTGTTTCTTTTTATCTTTACAAACACAATGTTTAGATAATATTTCAGTGTCAATTACCTTTCCTGGGTCCACACTCGTAACTGTCACACCATTCATTGAGGAATATCCTGCCATGTTCCATCAAACGCCACAGGAATGTCTCTAATGTCTACTGCATCTTTCATCATTGCATAGCACACATCACTAGTTGCACCTAACATCATTTTATTATATTTGTCGGTGAAGAGGGAAAGTTCATGATTCCGCAAAACATTCGTGCAGCTTCTGCACCTTTCCCTATGCATATCATTGCATAAACAAGCCTGGTGTTTATTTCGGAGGTGCTGGGTTTCCCAATTTCAGCTTTGCACTTCTTGGAGAAACAAAACTAGTAGCTATAACTGCAAAAATCACAGAGTATATCAAGTTCAACTGCTCCACCTGAACAATTTTCTTCACAGGAAAGGTTAAGTCATGTTGATCCACACTGTAAACATTTGACATCTTCAGAAAATACACCATCTAAAACATTTAAATCCACAATAGCATTTTTAAATCCACTATTAAACTCACTTTTGTATGAGTTATTTAAATTGCAAAGTTTTTTTTTCTGAAACAGAAATATTAATGTTAGAAGCAGAAGACTGTTGAGGTACAGAATCACTTGTCACTGTTGATTCGGAATTATTTCTTCTGCCTTGATTAAAATAACCTTGCCTTTTTTTAAAAAAACTTTCCTGCTAGATCTAGGCATTTTAAATATAACAAAATAATATTAAAATCAAAATAATAGCGTTGTAAAGAGCTAAGCAGGTCTAATTACTATAAACACAACTTGGGCAAAACAAACAGCGTTTGAAGGAACGATTTTCTTCAAAAATACAAATGTAAACAACGTATATTTAGTTGTATCTCTGAAGCCATTCTTAGGATGAAAAATAACTGAGGCTTGGCAGCTAGCATCACGAAATTTTTTTTTTTTAAATTACGTCAAACTTCTAGCTGCAATGGAAGGAGGAGGAAGTGCAATGTTAACCTTTTTTCTGTTCATTTAAATCGGTGACGTGTGTTTTGATGATTCTTTAAAAACAAAATTTTAGCATGTCTAATTGTGCTAGAGACTAAAATAAGGTATTTTTTGGAAAGGTAATGAGTTACAGAATTTAAAAATGTAATAATCTGAAATTGACAAAAAAAATTTGGCTTACAACTGCCCTTAAAATCTCATTCACTGAACTTCGTGCTGTCCAAGTGCGTTAAGGGACGAATAGCGATGAACATGTGTCCCGACAAATCGCTCCTTACACTATATGTATCACTTATATGTAATCGTCGTATGTTTCTCGGCAACAATTGCGGATTGGTCTGGTGGCCTGACCGCCTATACAAACGTATTTGTTGGTCATCAGCATTGAGACTGAATCGGCATTAATCGTTGAAGATCACACGGCTCCAGTCGGTCACACACCAGTTTGTCCGAGGTCGGCGAAATTCCAATCGACACTGGCTATGATGAGGTCATGGGTTGAATGAATACCGGAGTACCTGCTTCCCGCAGGGAACCTTAAATTCATTTCTTGGGAATATAACAGTTGCTTGGGTTCATTTTTACCTTAGCCCTTTGCTGCTTTTAAAGATAATAAGAAATTAAGAATTTAAATTTAACTTGCTTGGATATAAAATTACATCAATGTAGGTGAACAAATACTAAGAATTAAATTAAGTTATAATTTTTTTTAAAAAAAATAGGTGTGAGAAAATGTGAGTAAAAACTTTATTTCAAAATGTGTGTGTTTGTGTCTATGAGTTATTCTGTGTCAGCAGTGAGCTGCCCCGGCAAGCCGGAGCTTAGAGCGGCCGACTTGACTTCAATTATGAAGGGGTCAGCGGTAAGCCTCTTAATGGTCGTCGGCTTTTCCTACCTGCGTCAGCCTGCCGTCTTTGAATGGTTTCTTTTAATACCACTAGATGTCTGGAAAGTGGTACATGGCGTCGGACCGATTCTAACTAGGTTTTTGGTAAGGCCGTTACCACTTTTGTGACTGAGCGGTCACCGCATGAATTTGTGGCCCTGGGATTCCCTGACCCTTCCTGATGGTAGACTATCTCTTCTATGATTCATCATTGCCAATTATGAGCAATTATCATGTCACTTTGACTGAGAAGGCCACCGATACGCCTGTTTGAAAAACCTGCTTACATGAGGCCTACTATGCGCTTCTCTCTTCTCAAAGTCTGACAGTTTGTTCGTACTGTCACCAGTTACATCTCAAAGGTAACTCTTGTCACTATACTGCCAATTCAAGTCTACAGATTTGTTTGAGTAACCCTATGGCACGAGAAAACATGCTTTAAAACTCTCCCTAATATCAATCTTAAATGCGTATAGTATGCTTGTCCGTATTTTATAGGCGTCAAAATTTTAAACATTTACAAAACTCTTACCAGACTACATACCTGCCAAGTTTCGTGATGGTAGCAGGAATTCTTCTGGATGCATATATTTTTAATGACAAAATATATATATGTATACATATATATATAAGGATAATTAAATAAGCTTAAAATTAAATTCCCTACCTAGCACTTAACTCATATTTTTCATTTGATCTTCAAGTATCAAACTAATCACCCATTTATTTCTTCCGAACTTATGGCCAAGCCAATAAACATGTCTAATTCCATATCATTACATTTAATAGACCTATATGTGTCAGCATTAAATTTCAAGTACACTCATAAAATCCACGATACTTACCGCATCTGTATCTTAAGTCGTAACCCACTTAGATTTCACGTGGCGTTCTTTTTCTCTCTCCTCTCAGCGTCAGAACTTGTATAGATTTCATCGAATAAAGATCCTTTTTAAAGTTAAGTCTTATTCTGGCTCGAAACATATCATATATATATATATATATATATATATATATATATATATATATATATATATATATATATATATATATATATATATATTGTGTGTGTGCGCGTATGTATATAAGTTCTTTCAAAACATTAAGCAAAATTGGATATCCGAAAATTTTGCAACTGCAATATTGATAAAATTATGATAATATACTTAATTGATCGGTAAATGATAATCTCAAGGTGAGAAAAATCGCTCAAAATAACTCTCAAGTATTCAAAAGAAATGATAACTGAAGTAATAATATAGCTCAAAATCCTTGAAAAATGTATTGTTACATTTTTTTTGAAATGCTTCAAAGGAAATAAAAAAAATACAAAATTTAACATCTCTTAGAATTACAATGAACAGTAATATAAATTTGTGAAATTTCTTAAAAGTATGTGATCAGCAAGAATATTAGATTTATTATTCGTGAATCATAAGATGTAATTTAAAGAAACTTTTTAAAATTGCCAAATAGATAGAGTAAAATCCCCAAATGTCAAAGTAGTTGGAAAATAATTTAAAAATCTAAAAATGACCTACAAATAAAACATGGCACATAAGGACTAAAATGCCAAAAAACTGATTTCCAAAAACTGATTTAAGTAATGCCAAAAATATGCTAATTAAAATGTAGTATACAATTAAAACATTGCACTTATACATTAATAACGAAAAAATCGTACCCTGCTTTTAAGAATCAGACTAATTCATGAATATAAGACTTTGAACTTTTCAAAAAGTAAGAAAGTAGTTAAAAATTGTTAAATTTAAAACAATCGTGGTATCTCTCACATGTCTTTCAGGAAATCTATTCGAATTTCTTTGCCTATGCAACATGTTTGTTCATTAATTGTTAAAATGGAAAAATAACTCGTTAATTTATGTTTTTAAAACTCACTTAAACTATCAATTTTGTAAGCAATTTCTTTTCCAAATATTCTTACATTGGTAAAATCTATAAGTATCATCGGTGTCATAAAAAATAGAGAAATTTTTTTACCTTTAAGACGACTACAAACTATTGCATTCATTTGCGACCCGATCCTCGCCACACACCACCAATTAAACACAAAACCTAGCCTTACCAGTCATCTCGTCCAAGATTAATGGCTCTCCATAGATTCCTTCTCACTCGCCAAATTATGCCTCTGAAAAACCAATTATTTCCTCGCCTTCATCTTGTGTAAGTAAATAAAATACGCAGTTATACAAAAGAGCCGAAAAACTCGTCTCTGCCTTGTGTTTACCTTGCTCAATTAAAGGACAGGGAGGGTAGGGTCTTCAAAGAGCTTGTTAAAAGCCAAACATAATTCAGGATTTGGAGAGTTTCATTCGATTCCCTTGCTTTGCATACTTTTCTTCCCCATTTGGGGATTTTGCAGAGGTTGACGAGATCGGGAAAAACAGATGAAAAGTGCAACAAATAAGATATATTGAGAAGAACGGAAAATTTATTTGAGGGAAGAACTTTTCCCTATACGCAGTAATGTTATGAAATGCATCCTAAGTTAAGATTATTCGTTTACATTTCCAAGAATGAAATAAAACGGATAAAAGAAAAATTCCTTTATGAAAGATCAGAAGTCATACGACTTTTTTTTTTTGTCATGTGCAATTTATATATATGTTGTTGTTATTAATGCCACCCGATTGACACAAAGGCCAGATCAGGTCCACGAAATTCATCATGGCAAAGGGCTGTGACGCTCGTCTTTAGCCGTAGCCTTGAGCACCATGCAGGTGACAGTACGATTTGGCTCGGTTCCACCCCAATTTAGGGGTAGAACACTCTGGGGGTGATCAGAGACCTCCCACCGTTCTTCCCCTTCCACCAACCACACGACTCGACGGCTATTTAGAGTACCCCCATGCCGCAAAGGCATTATACGTTTACAAACATCCATGTCTTCTCCGGAATTCGAACCCATTCCCTACACCACCTCAATCAGCACCACTAACCACTATACCGGTTGGGTGACATTTATATATATAAATATAGAGAACGCGCGTGTGATATTGTTTTAAGGTCTTATGATCAAACTAGAAAGTGTAACAATTGCATCGTTTTAATATGGGAAATAAATTAAATTTTTGTTGCATTTATCATATACTAAACTGCTATAAATCTTTAAAAAAACAAAGCAAAAATTGGAGTATAACAAAAGACAGTATAAAAGTAACTTTATACCTATAATCAAAACTTGACTGCAGCTGTAGACTAACTTAAGTACAGATTCGAATATCAAAAGTCTTCACAGAAAATACTGTACAATTAATAAAAATAAATGAAAGTGCAGCATATTGGAATAATAGGAAATGCTTCACATTACATAGAACTTTTCTCTTTAAAGTTCTTCCAATTCTACAGTGTAAAAGCTTGTTAAGGTGTATGTCATTTATATCCTCTCGTTAAAGTGTTGTTTTCTTTCTTTGACCGTATTTCAAAATTTTGGTGGGATAGTCAATTCTAATCTGTAACGCACTAGTTGAAAAACGCAAATTATTGGCAATATTTTCCGTTGTTTTGAACTACAGTTAAGAGGCGCGCATGAAATCTGAGATGGTTTCCCGTTATCCACATCTACGCCTGGCCAACCAATGATACGAATATTTTTTATAACCCTCGTTTAAATTAATAGAAACGTCTTATCAAAACAATTAATCTTATACTGAGATATAAAAGTATATCTTACAATCTTAAGAAATCGTATTAATGTAAACGCAATTTATGTTTTTCAATATGTATATGTAATTTTCCTTAAAACGTTCGAAGTTAATGTTGAATAGTAAGCAACTATGTTTAATTTTATTGGAACTGCTTAAAATAGAAGAAATACATTTAAAGGTGTTGAGATATCAAAAAAAATATTTTTTTCCATGTTAGAAATTATTTTTTTCTTTCAGAAATGCATATATTCCACAATAGGTGAACTCACTGCCAACAACGCAACATAGATGAACATTCACAAAAAGAAAAAAAAAATGTTCTCTCCTTTTACCCCCCACTTGTGACAAATATCATTCACAATCTATTCATTCTTTTGCTGTGACAGAATATCACTACATAAAACAAATATCACGAATCGCTGTCACAATATTGTTCATTGTCAATGTATATGATGAATTCGGACGATCCTCGTATGAATGATTCTTTTTGTCACTCTATCTCCTTGCTTGTCTCTGTATATACACAAATATCAACACACACACACAGTTACTGCTTTATTTGAATTTCTATTCTATATACAGTCAAATACCCACAAAGCTGCATCATATAATGCTCGGATAATACTTCAGAACCATTGACACCGAATAAAATTGATGGTTCGTTCAAGAAATATGTTGTAGAAAATGATATGACATGACTTTCCGGCAAAGATCAATTATTAATTTCTTCATTGAATTTATATAGAAGCAATATATGAAGAGTTGTAATTTTTTTTTTTTACAATTCTCTAAGTCTTATACTGATTTCTTACTTGAAATATTATTTTTTACTTAAATAATAGAGTTTGGCGAGCTTTATTGTTGTAATGTAGCATAATAAAGTTGCAAAATGGTATATTGATACTCGATTTTAAGATATGAACTGATGTCTTTTTCTCCTAACTCAAAAGTTAATTAACGCTAATTACATAATATAGGAACAAATAATATTCGAATTTACGATCTTCGAATTTTTAACTCGTGATGCTGCCTGTAGAACATTGAGGAACTAGCTGTTATAGGAACATGCAAAAAATATGGGGTATATATATATATATATATATATATATATATATATATATATATATATATATTAGACTCAATAGACTAAAAATATAAAAATAGTATGCTCTCTTTGAATTTTTTTTAAAACTGACGAATTTTTAATACTCTTAGTTTTTAATACTGATAAAATTTCGAATTCTTTATATAAGGAGGAGTAGGATTACATAATAAAACTTTAATAATTTACCATTCTTGATTTTAAAATAATAGGCATTTGGTAAAAATTTCTTTTTTTTTCTACATTTTACTAAATTATTGTTTTGATCAATACATCAAATTTTTTTAATATTATTGTGTGAAAAATTATGTTTGAAAATATAATTTTTTAAAACCATATGTATTTTGAAGCTGTTGTGTATGAAATGTATTTCAATCTTAAATTAGAAATAAAAAGTAAATAAGCTAATTATTGGTTATAATTTTACAGAATTTTTATATGAGTCACTACAGTTTTATAAAATATACCCAGTTTTTGAAAAGCAGTAGTCAAAACTAATTAAGAGTTTTGATACACTTTATTTACTTTTTTTAATATTAATTAAAAAAGTCCAGAAGAACACAACTTTATATATATATACATATACATACATATATATATATATATATATATATATATATATATATATATATATATATTATTAGACGCACTCTAAGATTTTATGAAAAATATTAATTATCAGGTGATACTATACAGGTTTTTAGTATTTATCAGATACAGTGTATGTTTTTTGGTTGTCCATTTAATAATCTATTATTATCACAAATAAAACTTCATCATTAAAGAAAAATATATGTTTTTATTGACTCTTGAAAGAAAACAGGAACAAATATAATTAAATATAAATATTTGTTGTGTCCCCTTTAGCCCGTATGATAGCTTCAATTCTGTGCGGCATGCTATCAATACAAGACTGTACTGTCTCCTGCATTTGGGGATGATGATTCGATGCGTAAATTATTCTTTCTAAGAGCTGCGTTTTATTTGTAATTACATCTTTAGCCACTTCTCTTTTCATTAACTCCCAAACGTTTTCGATTGTGTTCATATCAGGGCTATTGCCCGGCCAATCCAATAGAGGGATATTTTGGTCTACCAAAACTGCTTTGATAGACCGAGCTGTATGGCAGGGAGCTCCACCTTGCATAAAAATGTATGGTTCTCTATTCTTCCAGCTGTGGAATCAAGCGATTTTTCAAGACATCTTTGTACTGGTCTTGCCGCATCATACCTTTAACCACGTACAGACGTCCAGTACCCTTGCCGCCGATGACTGACCAAATCATTATTTTTGTAGGATATTTCACAGTCTGAACAACACAGTCAGAATGAAACTTTTCTCCACGACGACGACGCACAAACTGAGCTTTATTCCGTAAAATTTCAAGGGTGCTTTCATCACTGAAGCAGACCTTTCAAAAATAAAAAAAATAAATAAATAAACATCTTTGCTGTTCCTTCTGTAATCATAGAAAATTGTTAAACACTTTGTTTGTAAATGAATTATAACAACATACAGACCTCCAGAGTCCACATCTTTATCACGCCACTGTTTGGTCCAATTCAGACGCTTTGCTTTCATTGCAGGCGTTAACTTGGGCTTCCTGGCGGGGCGGCAAGTCTTAAAATTTAAATCTTTTAATTTTCTTCGAACAGTGCGTTTAGAAGCATTCACATTAATATCTTGGAGTTGCGATTTTATCACTTTTGTGGTAGCAAATCTATTTTCAAAGCACATTTTCTTTAAATATCTTTCTGACCTTGGGGTGTAAAAAGGCTTTCTGCCGCAGTCTTTCTTTCTTTTTTGGCTAAATTCTTCCCCTGACTCAATTTTCTTCTTTATGCGTCGTACACTAGCTTCAGAAACTTTCAACCTTCGTGATATTTCGCGGTTTGTAAATAATTTTGCATTCACAAGGGCCTTTACTTCTGCTTTCTTACATGGTGAAATATCGCCTCTTTTACCCATGCTGAAAGTGTACAAACTGATTATTTAAACGCCGCACACGAAATAAATAAATAACTGCGTAATATAAAAATGCTAAATTAACAAACAAAGCGCATTAATCCACAGAAACACGCCCGAAACTGAAGCATGCGCGAACGCGACTCGAGCAGATTTAGACTTGTTTACGTTCGTGTAAGAATTTATTAACTTCGTGTTGCCTTGTGAGAGAAATAAATACAAATACAAAATATATAATAAATTTCCTCATTAAAATCCATTGGGTCTATGTTTAAATGTGAAAGTATTGCATATAAACTTATATAAAACAATTAATTATTAAAAAACAGGAGTGCGTCTAATAATTTGGCCAGGGACTGTATTTATCATTAATAGACTTATCCTGTTTATCCTGTTTTTAGCATGAAAAAAATGTGTTTATGTATTGTCATAAATTTTTTTTGTTTTTGTAAGATGATTTCACAAATGTTTGTTAAATGTTCTTTAATTTAAGAAAAAATATCCTTGGTTAACGGGTTTTTTTTCAGAAAATTTTGAAAATAAATTATTTAAATAAAGTTTACAACAAAAATGTGTATTAAATATATAATGAAAAAAAAACTTCATATTACATGCTTTTATAAAAAAAAAACTTAGAACTCTTATAAAGGGTGTTTTTTAGAGGTATAGAAATTTAAATTGCAATAAAACAACGATGTATTATTCGATTGACATGAATTTTTTTTATTCGAAAGATAATCTTGTGGCATTACATTTTAAATATGATTTCTGGTATAGGACTGCCACGGCTGGCTCGGATGTAGTCCAATCTGGAAGTCCAATTTTCGATGACTTTTTCCAACATTTGTGGCCGTATATCGGCAATAACACGGCGAATATTGTCTTCCAAATGGTCAAGCGTTTGTGGCTTATCCGCATTGACCAATGACTTTACATAGCCCCACAGAAAATAGTCTAGCGGTGTTAAATCACAAGATCTTGGAGGCCAATTCACGGGTCCAAATCGTGAAATTAGGCGGTCACCAAACGTGTCTTTCAATAAATCGATTGTGGCACGAGCTGTGTGACATGTTGCGCCGTCTTGTTGGAACCACAGCTCCTGGACATCATGATTGTTCAATTCAGGAATGAAAAAGTTAGTAATCATGGCTCTATACCGATCACCATTGACTGTAACGTTGTGGCCTTCTTCGTTTTTGAAGAAGGATTCCCCCAGCCCATAAAGCGCACCAAACAGTCAGTTTTTCTGGATGTAACGGTGTTTCGACATACACTTGTGGATTTGCTTCACTCCAAATGCGGCAGTTTTGTTTGTTGACGTAGCCATTCAACCAGAAGTGCGCTTCATCGCTAAACAAAATTCGCTTATGAAAATCGGGAACAACGGCAATCTCGTTTTGGGCCCATTCGACGAATCTACGCCTTGCTTGATGATCGTTTTGATGAATTGCCAAACCAAACTGAGAATAAATCACTTGACAGCTGTTAAATCGGTCGCCATCTTGGAAAGTAATGCCAACTTCTACTTCTATACCTGAAAAAAAACACTCTTTACTTAGTTGGTGAGAGAGAGATGCCATAAATACTTTAAAGTCATTAATTTATACTCTATGGTAAAACTACTTTTTCCTTGATAACTATCGATTAATTTGGAAATAGTTATTGAATAACATTATATAAATGTGATTAACCCTTTTTTTCCTCTTTTTCTCACTGCAAAACCCAATTTTTTTATTTGATTCTATGGAACTTCATTTTATCTGTCCTTATAAATTTGTAATATAAAACAACAAAGGCTAATGTAAAAAATTCTACAGATTTCCACGTACCAATTGTCAACTGTCAAAACACATTTTCTCTAGGAAATTTTAAAAGAAAATACGGATAGTTACATTACGATTTATTTTTACGATTAGCTTTTTTCCTTAACTCATTGGCGCGACATCCCCTGAGGTGCTCAACTCAGTATACGTCATCTTGGGTCTTGAGGTGCTTGAGCAGATATTCCGGTCTCGTGCAAAACCCCCCACTGTTTAGTTCCCAAACAAGCTTGGTAGTCATTTTATCGACCCATTGAAGGGATGAAAGGCTGAGTCAACCTTTCCCAGCCCGGGTTTGAACCTTGGACCTGTGGTGTCGAAGCGCGATGCACTAACCACTCAGCCACTGGGTTTCAACGATTAGCTTTTTAGCTCCCTCAATTTTCAGAAAACGTAATAAAATTTACAATTTTTGTGTCTTAAAATTCAGTCATAAAGGTTAATTTAATTTTATGAACATAAAACGGAAAATATTATAATTCTCCATTTGTGCTCAGTTGTGACGAATCTGTACAGCACCTTCCAACTAATATTCTTAGGCGTCTTTGGGGATTGTAAATTCGCGTATATTTCCAATCAACTCTAAAAGGAGAAAATGGGATATGTAAAGTAGATAGGGTATTTAAGGAGAGCGTTGTAAGTTTGCGGAGATGAAGGCTATTGAGCCATCAGCAGTAGTGACAAAGTTCATAGGATTCAATTGGATTACGATAGTGGAGCATTACGTTTAGTACTCAGCGAAGGAACCTTAGGAAGTTAATATACCTGAAGAGATCAAAGTACTACCAGGTGATATATTCTAGTTTAATACCGCTTATCACAAGAGTTAGTTTAACAAAATTAGTTTAAGTTAATGAAAGCCAATAACACAAGTTGCGTGTATTTCTCAGACCTCCTATTTCAGTAAACCTTTTTGATATTGCGCGTAGTTGTTGATTGATTTCATATTTCGTAATTTAATCTAATATTAAAGGTAAATCCTTTTCGTTCGACGTATACATATAGATACTATTTGTCATTAGAGTTTTTTTGATATTTGAATCAAGTGTATAAATATAAGTTATTATTATACAAATGGCGTCTGGTCATTCTTTGCCTCAAATTAATCTTAGTGTTCAGGGTGGAACCTAGGGGGGTTCCCACTCAGTTATAATTATTTTTTTTTCTCTTTCATAAGTATTCTTTTCAACAGAAATAACACACAAAATATATTTACTTTATTTTGGGTAAATAAAGTTAATTTATCGAATGTAATATGGGCAAAAAAAATTCAGTTGTGAACAAAAAAATTTACTTTATCATTCCCATTCAGGAAATAATTTCGTTGCTATTTGACTGTATTTAACAGACAGTAATATATAATCATCAAAAATGTTACTTTCAGGGCGATTTATGGTGCGTGCATAATCAATACTAAAATTTTGTTTATGTTCGATGGTCTTCTTTTCTATGCCCTACTTAATAGATAAACTGTTAAAAAATTAGGATGTTGCTTAAGAATTTAAAATAAACTGTAAAGGAATGATGTCTCGAGCTTTATTTCCCAATCTTTAACAACATCTAATGAACGAGAAGCATTAAACACGCTATCAAGACTGGAATAACTTTCAATGAAGCAATGAAAAAATTAATAAAAATAACTTTATTAACAGTTCGAATAAAAAAAAACGGTATTGAAATTCCCAATCATAAAGATTTTTATAAAAGCAAATTTTAATGAGTTATTCATAAGTTTTTAAAGTCAAAATTTTTAAAAAATGTGTCTATGGAGCAGAAGCGTTACAATAATTAATTTCTTTTCGTCTAAAGAATAGAAGCAAACTCATTTTATTAGAGTATAAGGGCAGCAAAATCAAATTAATTTTCAATACCTAAAAAAAAGAGGGAGTTACAAAAATTAATCTTATAGACAGGGAGATTTACATCAAAAATACTGTTTTCATTCAAGTAATTTTGAATCCTATGTTGAAACGATTAACCTAATATTTCTTTTTAAAATGATCTTTTATTTTTTTTGTAGTTACTGCAGACTTTTTAACAACACTGTATGAAAAATTTTCTTTAGAAGTTAACAAAATTTTTCTTTTTTTCTAAAGCTCTAACCTTAATGATAATTCTCGAATTCGAAACAAATAATGCAAATATTATCGTTAATTAGCATTTTTAACTCATTGTTACGAACCATAGCAAAAAAAATGTAAAAATCAGTGAAAACAAGTTAATTACTAGTAGCGGTTTCTCAAATTACATATTTTAATTGCACATGTGTGAATAAAGTAATATTCTTTTTCTTTTTTTTTTTAATAAAACTTCACAAATTTATTTGAAAAATGTTATAAATATGTTTCTTACTCATATACCGGATAGATAAGTTTAATGTTTATAATCTGATTAATTTTAAACACATCAGGTTGTGTGTGTGTGTGTGAAAAGTTTAAATTAGTGTCATTCTAAAGCTGCGTAAGGACTGATAATGTTTAAAAAATGATCTTGTCGCTTTAAAAACACAAAATCGAATATATTTATTTATTTGTTGGTTATTAACGTCGCACTTTGAAACAATAATAAGGCTATTTGTGACTGACCTCTTAATGATGAACCACAATCAAACAACAAAGGCATCACCTTGGCTGGGACCCTACTCTACTAACTTGCGCGTAATGCCACTGGGAGGACATAAAGCTTGGTAATTAACTTGGGTTTGCTCCTCCGCAAGACACGGGTCTTTTTTGATATTGAACTTACTGACTTTTAACCATTGGGCTAGTATAAAACCTTGAATTTCTGGAGTAAGCACAGTAGTATTTTGCTTGTTTGTATATAATACTTCTATATTTGGAGTCCAAGTCCCTGTTGTGTATTATTTTGGTACTTTTGTTAACATTCAAATATGTGTCCAGATATCGCATCACAGAGATCTCCTCTCCTCCAGAAAAAGAAATCAAAAGCATAATACTAATTTTAAGTTGGAAAAAAGTATTTATAGCACCAAATTTGAGAGAAATGAAAAATTAGTCTACCTATGAAGGAAATGCAAGAAGATATGAAGATTTATTTGAGAGCAATAAAATACTAGTTCAGCTGCTATATAAACGATACGTAGCCTTGAATCCAGGCTTGGAGTATCACTGTTAGCCACTTCGGCTGTATAACTGGATTATAAAATCTCTTGTACGTGGCTTGTGTGCGTGTGAGAGCTACATTTTTAATCTAAAAAAAATTCGAAACCACATAACTCTCCTTTCCAAGAAGTATGAAATTTTAAATTATTGTTATTAACTTTTTTCTGGTTTTCGTCTTTACTAGACATTAAAATATTCAGATGTATATATATATATATGCACACAACATATGAAAGGGTGGAGTCAAATTTTCAAAACCAGTTTTCATTATCTTAAGTAAACGAAATCAATTAACTGTAGTAAATGATTTCAAAATTCCTAGAATTAATGCCCTTCATTTCTTTTTCAATCACCCTCCTTTAGCACTAACATAACTTTTGGGTGTATAAGTTTGAATTAAAATGTTACCTCAACTTTTTTTTTTCTTCATATATAATATTATTCTATCATACAGGAGACAATTATGACTAAAAAAACTCTATATTTTCCAGGCATTTTTCATATGCATTCACATATATGTTCTGAGAATATAATAAATAGTCCTAAAACATTTGAATACTTTAATAATTCTAATTACTAGCTGTAAAATATTAAGCAATTTACTATCAAAAATGACTTCGAAACTGTGTTTGATAGTCTGTCTATAGATATCTACTTTAAAAATCTCAAAGATGACACCTGTTGGCCACCGTATAGGGAATTTTGTGGGCACAAAAAGGGGAAAAATCATTATCTCGGTGAAAAATTTCACACTCGGGCCGAATAATTATAGGGTTGGAATAGCTTAAAGCCACAACTTGGTGTGTGTGTGATAGGATTCTTTTATGAATGAAGAGAATATATAGAGAGCAGCTGTATAATTATCGAGTTAAACTAACCGATAATTTTTTTCTATATAGAGGTGGTTACTACATTCGCTAGGAAGTATACAAAAGAGCATTATTTTTCTTTAATAAATTCTCATTGTCATGTTTTCGACGCGCTTTCGTGTATTGTTAAGAGTAATGCTCATAAACCTTAAGAGAGATCAGAATGTTATTTTTCTCTGCTCTTTCGCGTAGCGACGGTTGATCGACTATGAATGCAAAGCCAACGACCAAAATTCCATTGGATCTCGGTTATTTATTTTTTCTTTTTTAAATTTTTAATTGACTCTACCATTGCGTCAAAATGACGTGATACTGTTATAGAAAGAGCCAATGATAAATTATCCATTGATCAATTATTTATCAATTACCATTGATAAATTATTTTCACGCTGGTGATGAAGAAAAGGGTTTGTTAGATGAAAACCTTCTATTTCATACAAAGAAAAAAATACGAAGGATGTGATGGATGGGTTTTATATCAATGCAAAGGGTGCTACAACCTGCATTGCAATACCTCGTAGAAAGTATCGCTTTCCATCTGTTTTTATTTTATTATTTTCTTTTATTTTTAGTGACGAAATGAAAAGGAATTAGGCCGCCGATTTGGAAAAAGAGGTCTTCATCACTCAGAACTTTTACGTCGCCTGTCAAGTTATCTATTATGTACGTCTATAAAGAGAAACGTGTCATAAATGTCTTTCTAAAAATACCCTAGCAACATATTAGTCACTAAAATCTAATTCTTTTACGAAGAAATCTTTTAATTCAGATTGAGTCTTTGTATGAATATTATGATTGATTTTGTACAAAAATTATTACTGTTGATTGAATGTTATATATATATATATATATATATATATATATATATATATATATATATATATATATATATTTATGCTATATATATATATATATATATATATTTATGCTATATATATATATATATATATATATATATATATATATTTATGCTATATATATATATATATATATATATTTATGTAATATATATATATATATATATATATATATTTATATATATATATATATATATATATATATAGTGGTTATAACTTTTTATTTAAAATCATTAGAATTTAATTTTAGTTGAATTATATTTAACACTCAAGGTATAATTGCCCTTTCAAATAGTGATAAATTTTGAACTTACATTAAGAGATCAAATTCTACCTGCATGAATAAGAAATCGTTAAAAAAATATTTAGAGCGTATGATTAAAACATTTTGATGAGATTAAAGACTGAAAAGTGAGAAAAAGTACTACTTTATATTAATAGATATTAAACTTTAAGAGATGTAATCAAAATAGGTATGTATGAAATATTAGTCGATTATTAATAACGCGTGTGTTTGGTAAATAATTTACATTAAAATGTTCCTTTTTGTGTTTCAAAATTTTATGCTATTCTGAGCAATATAGATAAGGGCTTTTTTTTCGGTTTTAACTAATACCACAGATCTTGATTATTTAGCTTTTGAGAATTTTCTAAGAAGATAAGACAACGCAATTTTTCAATACATCCATACTTTCCCTCTTAGCATGAAAGAACACTTCATTATTTGAACACTTTTGATGAATGTCCAAGTACTTATATGCAGTTAAAAGTTTAGCTCTTTCTAAAAACGATAATAGGTTAATCCGGCTTAAAATCTTGACAATTTATTCGTTTAGTTTTTTTTTTTTTTTAAATGCATTCTTTGTTTAGTAAGTATTTTTAATTTCGTCTCTGAATAAAAGTGAATATTTAGGCTTTGTAAATATTTTTTTGCTTAAAAAATCTGAAACCATTGTTTTGCTTTATGGGAAGTCCTGAAAAATGAGTTTGAAATACATAAAATGCATAAAACCAATTAAGAAATAAACCAGCTTTCTTAGAAACGAATCATTAAATAAATTTTTGTCTTGTAAGTCAGAAATCTTCCGAATAATTTTTTGATTAATTAATTCTTTCATTTTCATACATCAAAACGAGAGAGCTCAAATAAATTTTTATTTTAGTGTCTTTTTAACCGAAACAATCCCATACGCTATATCACTTATTTAAAACGAAGTCTGTATTTGACCAAATACAGTATTTTCTTTCCATTAAACAACTTTTATCTATTAATTTTTTTTAATAATGAACTGTGACTGCATCAGGAGTTTCATGAAATATTGCTAAATTTTACAAAACGAATTTTTGCCATAATCAAATATTTTTCAATGTAATTAAAGTATGGCGAGAGGTTTAGGGGAAATCTGGATTCATCAAAGATGCTGAGAATCGGAAAAGTTTGGAATCTAGTACTAAAATTCTTAAGTAGTGTGAATGATTCAGTGAATTTAAATCAAAGCTGATAATGTGTAGATAAATTTTTAGCATTTTTAACGCTTCAAAATATAACATTCTCTGTTGGAATGTTCTGTTAGGAATTTAAAACATACCCTTGATTTTCACTATATTTAGATCCATAGAACACACTACATATTAACTACCTATATTCAATTCTCGATTCTTCAACTGATATCTGTAATAGTAATACTTGATTCTTATCTGTATTTCTTAAGAATATTCAATATTAAATCACCTATGAAACCTGACAGATTAAAGATTTTAATACAATATAACAATATTTATAAGCAAATATATCATAACAATATTATACCAACTGTAGTAAATATAATCACAAATTGAACTGTTAGTCAACAAATTCACACGTATTCACGGATTTACTTTGATAGTTAACCATTTCCAAAATTATATAAATTACACGCATTTCTTTGGGAACAAATATAGTTTGAGATGATATTTTAAAGATGCTTTATAAACTTATACCAACTACTTAGAATTTTTTAGCTCCACGTGTCTAATCTTCTCACCACTTATGGGTACCATCACATTGAATCTCAAGCCACGAAGTAGAATATTTTTTCTCTCTCCCACTTAACCAATCAGAAGAGTTCTTAGGAAGTGCTTGATCTGAAGCTACTAAATTTTGGGGCTTCTGCTTCCATATAAAACCCAAGTTGGAATAAATTTCTAGTGTATTTGGGCAAAGCGGGGCTTCACTGTCTGTTCATGTCTTGGGAAAAATTGATATCCTCAGGAATCTAGGGTCCGGTGAAAAAATTCGATGGGTAGAAATAGGTTGGTAATTTTTTCGTAAATCTTTCTGACAGTTTCCGCTATGTACTATCAATCAAAAGTACATGATAAAAAATTCATCATATGTGGTAGTATGTTTTTAAACAGATTTCTTATTTGTATGTTGTTTTAGTAAATAATACATTGTTAAAAAAATTACATTTGAACACTACGATTATAATGAACCTATAATTTTTATGAGAGGCTTCATTCTTTTTGTAGAATCTGAATAGTCCGAATTGTTACTTTTGCTCAATTTGCTCTGAAATAAAAAGGAAAGTAAAATATGAATATGTAAGAAAGTATTGAAATATTAAACTTCCAGCTTTGAACGGTGCGATCTATTCTTTCTTTGTTTCTGTACCAAACATTTGTTCTACAAATGCTTCTTTATGCATGTACAAATTATTATATATTAAGAAATTAAACCTTACATGTATTAAGTTCTATATTTATTTGCTGTTTCTTTAGGGATTCAGGTTAAAAAATTATTATATATTAACTTTTAAATATACACGTACCATGAAATAATATTAAATTTCATCGAAATAAATATATTTTAAAAATTAATAAATTAAGTTTCAAAACAAAATAATGTTAAAAACTTTATAATAAATTTTTTATTTATTTCCTTTGAATTTATAAATACATGAAGGAAATTTATTTAGGTTTTCGATCCATGTGATGAATGAATCAATAATAATTGTTTAAACTTTAGTTTTTTTTGTTGTTTGGTATATTTTATACCCAAGCTGCTAATGCAGGTTAAAAATTTATTAATAGAATAATGTTAACTTCCATTAAAACGCTTTTGTTTTCCACAGCAACCATAATACGAAAGCATTATTGTGTTTAAGTAAACGAGTACAAGTTTACCTGTATCTCAACTTTATAAGAGTACAAGAGTTTACCTGTATCTCAACTTTATAAGAGTACAAGTTTAACCTGTATTTCAACTTTTTACCTGTATCTGTTATCTCACTTCAAATAAACTCACAACTTTTCTTCACTAAAAGTTGAATTGAAGATGGGATTCAACACTATAGCCCAAGGAATTCAATGTGACTGCTTTTTAATTTCAATTGGAAAACCAATAAGTATATATTGACACAATTTCTTTGAATTTTATAAAATATATTTTTTTCCTAGTGAAGTAATTTTTTTTTACTGTCAACATTTACTAATAACTTGTTATATGGCTGTATAAATAATATAAAAAATATTAAAAATTAATTTACACACACACACACACACACACACACACACACACACACATATATATATATATATATATATATATATATATATATATATATATATATATATATAAACAAATTTCTCTACACATTAGTTATTCTTTCACAATGCAGTCATTTTGACTGCTTTTGGGCAATTTAGGTGTATACTAAGTTTCAGTCAAAACGGAGTCTTGGACCTGTTCATAATCTTGAATTTTCCTTTTAATTGTAGTACAACAAAAAGAAGTAATTCTTAAAAATTACAAACAGCGTATCATTTAAATGCTTCATTGATTAGTATTACAAAACTAAAAATAACGTTAATAATTTTAGAGTTTAAAATATATATCCAGCATAAGAAATTAAAAGCATCTAAATGATATATATTAGCAATATTAATGAAATAAATTTCGTTAATCAACGTTTGATATAAATCATAACATTTGAAGTTGACATAAAACAAAAACAACATAATTCCAAATAGTAGCATTACTTGTTAAATTTGTAGAACATTAAATTGTTATATTTTGTTGAATAAATAAACAAATTAAAAAAAGTTTAGATTCAAAGGGGGTATCTACTGGAGATTATAGTGAAATGCCCATTTTGAAAATTATTTGTTTGTTTTATGTTAAAACTATATTAATAACTATTTCTGAAATTTTAAATTCATCTCTGAAAATTTTAAAACCAAAACCATAATTATCTGAGAACTTTATTTCCAACTCCATCAATAATGGCAAAAATCCATTGTTTCACAATATTGTCAAATGGGCTTAAAACTATTGAAAATTGAAAAACCTTGTAATACTGGACATTTAATTCATAGTTATAAATTAAATGAATTGCCAACTGGTTAACTATTATAGAGAGGGATTGCTAAAAGAATTGTGCTAATATAAAAACAAAAATCAATAAATTTCTTATGTTAGTGAATTGCAGTTTTAGGATAATTTTATAAAAAAAAATATCGTTAGTCATGTAAAATTTAAAATAAAAATCCTATGAAACCCTTTATAATTTTTATACACTTCCCTTTGGTATGAAATACACTGATTTGTCTGCATTGAGATTCAAATTTTCGGTTGGGGCCGCAACGGAATCCATTTGTTCCCGACACGGAAAAAGAGAAATCTTCCTTTAATCGAATTCTCACCCAGACAATTCAATTATTTAAGATAATATGTTCCTTTTTTATTTACCGCACACTGCCAAATGGTCAAAGTATATTTATCCCAAGGCAAAAATTTTCACGATTCGTTGGAACAATCAATTGCGTCAAGTATCGCCCTTTCAGAATTCCTCAGTTTCCCATTCCAATAAATATTGCCGCAGTTTCGGGTTTCCAATGCTCATTATTATTTTTTATTAGAAGCTACTTTTTTAATAAATAATCTAAATAACTTATTAAAATTGCACACAATATTTTCGTTTCAATCATTTTTAATACATTAAGGATTATTTGTTTCGTATGTGTAACTGACCAGATGCACTTGAGGTAAATTTTTTGACATCTGTCGAAGATTAAAGATTTATTCTGAATTTGGACAAGGGAAAAGCAATTTCTTTTCAGAAAATTGTTTTTAAAAATAGTCTGCACTCAAAACACATACACAAAAATCTCTATCTCAGCCAAATTTAAGGCTTCGAAAGGATTGTTAAATAAGGTAGTAATTATATCTCTGGAAATATAATTACTAATTTGTTGTCCAAGCGCTTTTCTACTTGCTGTTGCATACCTTAAAAACAAACTCACAAACATATACAAGATCACAGCATAAAAAGCCATTTATCCGATCTGTGAAATCCAAATTTTGCAAATGTTTCTATTGCAATCCGGATTTCAAAATTTCTTGTTCGGGTTGCTTAGAAGTTGCAGCAATGCAGTCATGAGCAGTTATTTTAAAAAGAAAAACATTAACACTTTCATAAAAAAAGCTTAGACCTTTTATATTTATTTTCTTTACTTTCCTAAGTTTATATGTATTAAAATAAAAATAAAGTGTGGTTAACTATCTCTCTTAGTTCTTTGCGCAAAACATATTCAGTGTATTCATGACGACTTAATGTAGTCTTTCTTATTCGATGTCTGAAATAAAGTTCATTGATCATAAAAAAGTCATATTACTCTGCTATGAGGGGGAAAGTGAATGTTCAAATTGGCTGCATGTCCTTTATAGACGATCTAAGAAGGTTACAACTCATGGTTAATGTTGCTACAGTGAAGAAAACGGATGATTTTATGCCATTAGACCGAAATGCAACCTTCCTATTAATTATAAATGCTACTGCTTAGGTATAGTAATGTGTGTCTGGAACGTTATTGAAGAACTGCACATATCAAAGATGTCAGCAATCTAGGGATTACAATTACTGACTCTTTTCTTGGAATCAAACGTGAGAGAGAATTGACCTGTCAAAAGAGATGCGTAATATTTTGGAGCAAAATGAAGAGGATTTTTGATCATCTGGCTCTGTCAATATATTCCAGAGATTAGAGTCATGAACGATAAGTAAAATCACAATGAATTCCTTCCCCCTTTACAAGTCTAAAGTACAGAAGCGATCTTAATATAGTATCCTAGGAAAGGGTGAGATGATAAATAGCGTCTTTTGATGCACATAGCTGTGCAAATTATGTGATATCCTGATAAAAAAAAGACGATGTATCATCACCAAAGATGTCCGTATCTTTTTGCTTATATAATGCATCTCCTCACTCATTTTGAGGCATTATGTAGGAATCAAAGCGATGTGTCTTTGAAGTTTCCCCACATCCATCCTATTTTCTCTAGTTTGATAACAAATTACTTCAGTCAAGAGGTGCAAGAATATAGGTTGATTCATAAATAGTGTGACCAATTTCAGAGGATCATAAATTTTTATCGAATTAAGTTATTTACATGGAATTTTCCATGTGATTTTCCTCAACATAGTACGTTTTGCGTAAGCGTTTCGGTCAAGCCAAAACGGCTTTTTGACCATTTTGGGAGTATTTTTTTCAACTTCCACTTTGATTGCTTTTTGAAGCCCTTGGAGTGTTCTTACTTTACGTCAGTTTAATTGCTATTTTAAGAATCCCCGTAAAGATGGTGGTAGTTATTTCCCAGCTGGTAGAGAAGTTATTTTTTTAATTTTTCAGCCATTTTATAATTGATTTTGCAGTATGATTCGGGGCAGAATCTTGGTGAAAAGCAAAGTTTCCTTGAGGGTAAAGACGTTTACTTTTTTTGATGAAGTGTTTCAAAATTTTATTCTGATAGTATTTAGCATCAATTTTGGCATTTAGTTCTAAAAAATTGGTTTTCTTAAGGCTCGAGAGGACATTTCCATCCATACCATAACACCTTAAGGCCAACTTGCTTTTTGTAAAGTAGCTGCGTCTTTGTGACTTTTTTTGAGTTAAATAAATTGTATCTTCGTTTTTTTTGCCAGTTGTGAATGACATATGAAACAGTGCTCCATCCGAAGTTATCCATACTTTGTATCTATCTTTGCGTAACATTAAATATAGAGTCCAAGAAAATTTTCTCTGTTTTTTCTACGGTTTTAACCGACATTTGAAAATAGACTGATTTATTCACTTTTTTACTGCCAATTTTCTTTATCTGATGACAAATTGTTGATAGCAACAACTTTTGTTTATTTGCTAATGTAATTTGAGGCAGAAGATTTTCTACAACGATAAGTCTTTTCAGCTTCTTTTTTTCTTTTTACTCCAATGACTTTTTTCGTCCACTTTTTATTCCCTGTAGCTTTTGATTGCCAGCTAAATTTTATTTATTTTTGATGTTTAGATATTAATCCATTAGAAAAACGTCTTTTCTGATTTTAAATGATTTATTTATAAAAGAATTTGAGCATACATTTTTCAAAAGCTGTAAAATTTAGTTTCGGGTTCGAAGATCTGTATATAATATCGGAGCCATAATTTATTCCCACTAATAAAAATAGTTACAATGATACCTTTCCTTTTTAAAATATAACTGACAGTGAAATGATTAAAAATTACCATAAATACTTATATGCTTTTAAAATTGGTCACACTAATTTTGAATCAACTGGTAGTTTGTTGAGTTCCACGATAAAAAAACGTCGGGAGAAATGTAAAAAGGTTGATGGTGGTTACATTGATAAACATTAAAAATAAATCTATATCTCTATTGCTTTAGAGTAAATTACTGCTTCATGAACATTCCTCGTATTCAGAAAATTCGCGCGATTAAAATTAGGTTAAGAAAATCGATGTTTTGGTCATTTTTTGGGTAATGCGTTTCCTCTTCATACTAATTGAGCAGCTAAATATTTTGTGAATCATAAATAAAAAAAAATACATTAGCTTTTTTTTTGTACTTTCTCTAATCGAAATTACTTATCAACTGTAATAAGCGGGACTTTTGACTCTTTGTGTACAGCAGAGCAAACATTCATCAACTTTTCTATGCAAGAAATACGAAACTGGCATTCAGTAGGAATTAAAATTTAAATAACAAAATATGAATAGAAAGAGAAAAATTAAGAATTTGTGTGATGCTAAAATTTGTTATTAAAATTGAAATTTTGAATACATAAAGAATTTAAAAATTGTTCTTTCTGAATCCCCTTTATAAAACCCAGTTTGTTCTTTTTAAAGTATCGATACTAAACAATCATTAATAATGTAGGAAAAAGCTTTAGGTTTCATTGTCATGCTTTCTAACAATCTCCTTTTAAAATGATAGGCTCATCTTTGGCTTGGGAATTGCTTAACCGTTGTATGAGTGGATAACTTTTCGTGAAGTAGTAAAATGTGGTATTCAATTAAGCAATTTTCAAATCATCCCTAGGGTCTTTACTGCGGGATTGAAATGCCGCATAAGACATAAAAACATACCCAAATATTTAAAAGCTGTGTTATGATGATTTTAATTATTAACAGTGCTTTATAAAGGGTGGGGAATTTTATCTAAAATGATCAAATAATATCCCACAAATTCTCTACATTAAATATATTTATCTTAAACATACATATTTTTAAGAGCAAAAGTATTTATTAAGTTTAATTTGATTGCGTAAACTTAAAGACAATTATGCGCAAATTAAATTGCAAGATATCCTTCTTTATGAATATAGTTCATTCGCGGTTTTTCAAGTCTGAAAATAGGCAAGTTGTACTTCATGTATTTTAATTATGTGCAGTATATAATGATCATATAAATTCTTGAATTTCTTTTGCTACGTGCTTGATCATGCTATCACTTTATTTTCACTATATGATCAGTACGACACATCTTAAAAATTACCTTTTACATCTCAATATAAATATTGATAAAGTTTTATTGCATAATCCTAAAACCTTCTACTAAGAAAAGAGACTAAATATGAATCCAACTACTTTTTAAAGGAGCGCAGAATATTTTCGCACTGATACGTAAAAAGTCGCTGGCGTGCAGTATTTGGTACACGTGCCTAGAGCTCCCCAATCCGATCTGCTTGAGATCACGGATCCATTATTAGGGGCCCATTATCATCCATTATCAAGAGCACTATGACAGTAAATATAGTAGCTATGATGCTGTTATAGCTTTAGGTAGAAGCGCCTAACTTGGTCTGTTAAGTAGATCTGCCGGGGTTGAGAAAAATGGAATGAGAATAGAGAAATGTGCCTTTTGTTTGTTCACTGTTACTTTGTGGCGTTCTTACTCTTTAAAAAATAATGCTGAAAGTCTGAGGACTCAGGTTTTTTTAAGCAAAGTTAATTGATCGCATTAGTTACTTGCACACTTATACCGTGAAATTGGGAGAGAGCTACACACAAGGGACATGTTAAAATTTTTCCTTTAAATCTATCACATAAGGAAATAAAAGGTACTGAGAAAAGAACTATGATTATTGATATGAATGATTATATAGAGATTATGTAGACAATAAAGCCACAAAATTACTAAGTTTTTTTAATTATAAATTTTCAAGCTCTTTTGCTTGTTTTTCATTGTGAATTACTTTCTTATACTAGTGTAAGTAATTTTATTACATTAATTTTTTTATACTTTCACGAATGTTTAAATCATGCATATTATATATGTATATATATATATATATATATATATGTGTGTGCATATATATGATGGAATGTGCATATATATATATATATATATATATGCACATTCCCCTTTCTTACTCCTTTCTTAATTTAGAGATAAAAGTAAATGTATTGTACACATAATTTTTAATAATTTATTATGTCGAATTTATATTTCAATAAAGCGTGTATCGAACTATGAAATATATGCAGGATAAATGAAATATATCTATAATTTTCAAATTTTCACATATTAAGCAATAAAATATTTGCCAATAATACTTATTTTCAGAAATAAAGTCTTGTTTCTGAAAGCTGGAAATCTAGAAAGTCTAAATAATAAATGTAAACGACGTTGAAATGCTAGAAATCCCATTTTTTAAACTTACTTTTGAATACTTCGATACTTAAAACACGTGTTCCGCTTAACTTGCTTACTTACTAGCTAAAATGAAAAAAACATCGTGCATCGCTATTCAAACATAGTGATCGAGAACATTCGTAAAGATATTCTATAAAACTTATGCAATACTTTTATCACAAAGCTATTTTAAAAAAAAATTCGTCATTATTTAACTCTTTGGTCGATTTTCATACTTTATAAATAACAGCTTAAAGAGCTATTTAAGAATATCCAAAATAAATGGTAAGAGCAATTCTTTCAATATAGGCATTTTTTTAAAATTTATGAGTAATTAATATTCTCTTAAGTTATTACTAGCATAGTTTATTTAATAAAGTAATCTATTTTAATCCACGCATAGTTTTCATGAAAAATTATTCCTATTTAGAAGCTTAACACTTTCCAACTCCTGTGATTTAGATTTCCTTCCAGGATCACCCCCAAATAAGTGAAGTTCCGCTATATTCCAAGCTGGGTGCTTTTTCAAACTTTATCACTTCTTGCTAAAGTTCCTCTCATCCTTCTAACAAAACTTCCCAGGTTTTTAGAAAGAAACCCATCAAAATAGCGGCTAACATATCATCCCAGCTGTTCGAGCCCCTTAATCCTGATCCATTTCCTGGTGAACCATCTCATATACACTAAAAAAAGTAAATAAGTATAAAGTAACCAAAAGTCAAGCCCAAGATTGGGATTTCTTTCAAGGTACTGTAGGTATATACTTGTAAGAGAAACAGCAACTAACTGAAAAAGTTAGGATCAACTTTTATTACCTGGACCTTTGCCATGTGAGTTTGGTTTTTATATCTGCCAGAAGTGATGTTCTTGAACTAGTGTTTTCTTATGTACAAAACTATACCTAGAGACGTTTAAGTTGCGTTCTGCTGTGATTTTATAGATGTTGGAAGTCTAAAAGCTTAAAAAATAAATGAAAATGCTATTAAAATTTTGTTTTTGAAGCATATACTAAGAGCCATTGTTGTTGTATTGCCCAGTTTTTTCCGAGTATCCGCGAAGTATATTTTTGACATGGAATGATAAGTATTATGTTTTTCGCTTGAAAAAATATTTATAATAAAACATTTCTATCGTATGTTCTCTCTGCCATATTTCATCGATTCGAACAAATTATGAGCATGTATACATTACTTATATATATATAAAACTACTACATAAATTGTGCGTTTTAAATGAAAATCAATATATATTCGAACGAAGTGCACAATACCAGATAGGCACCATTCACCTTTATAAGTTGTCTATGCATGACCAGACTATCCCTAAACAAATAATGAGTTCCTATTTCCTTCTTAATATTAGCAATACATTGATGTGATTTGTTTTTTTACATGATGCATAGAATACAAATAAAATAATAATGATAAAAAGTGAACTGATATAGTAAATTATTTTACTAAAATTATCACATGCGTTGCTTACTTAAGATCACATAATAATTTTCCCTTTCGAGTGATTTCTTTAAATATAACATAAGTATCTATAGATTAATTTTTCTTTGAGACATTATTAATGCATTTGAATTTTTTTAACAGTATACGTACATACATATGAGCACAGAAAATTCTGAGATAAAATTTATTTTAAGATGCATTAATTAAATATAATGGGGAGATGCAAGCATGGTTATCTTTCATTAATTAAATTGCATTTATATGTGAAGGAAAAATATAAACTTAAAAATATTTTTATATTGTATATAGATATTAATGATTTTATTTGTGAAAATGAAATAAAACAAATTTAAATCTTTTCTGTAAAAATACGAAACATAAATCTCAAAATGAAAATATTTCATTCCGAAGCGTTTATTATTCACATTTGATATAAGAAATATGTAAAGTAATAGTAGAAGTGTATGAACCACAATTATACTATACCTGAAATATTACTCTATTGTATTTAACCGAAAAGCTCAAATTTGCTTCTTTATTTATATAATAGCAAACTATTTAAATTTAAATAATCCCACTTTCATGCTTATTGTGAGTGCTTCAAAAACACCGTTACTTGTAATTTTTTTTCACAAACATGTTCAAGTTGTAAATACTTTTATAGAGAGTTTTAAAAAAATTTACAAGTTTTACTTTTATTTTAAAATTTCAACAGTAGCATATTCAAGAATGAGCTATTTAGTCAGTCTAATACACTATCAAACATTTTCCATAAAATTAATTTATCTGCTTTATTATTAATTTCAAATTTATCTGCTCTGAAATAAACAGATTTATTACGGTGATTAGAATATGTATTACATTACATAGGAGTTTCATTCAGAATATTCAATTTTAGTTGTTGATTTATCTGATACATCTTATAACTTATTTCATGTAATAGTTAAACCATTTTGTAAATCCCTTCCGGTGATTTATTTTATTATTAGTACTCATTTAATCGCTTTCATCTCGCTTTGAATGACGGAAAAGTATATTTAAAAGAACTTTAAGAGTGGTAGAAATAAAGTAATTCAGAATTTAAAAGAAACATCACATCTCAGAAGCAAATATGCTTATTTGGAGAACACGTGTAATTCAATAACGCATTAGTCTTGATGCCATGATGAAAACTGTTATCTGATTAGACATTGATTCATATATTTGACGGATGTCCTTCTGTAGGTCAAATTAGATCCCCTTGATCAAGAAACTTCTGGAGACGTCTGCTCATCAGACACCAAACATGCTCTACTGGGAAGAAATCTGGCAATGGTGTGTGCGCTGGTCAGGAAAGAGCGGAGCAGCAGTAATACAAGTAGTAAAAAACATGTTATCTAGAGACGGACATTATTTTGTTGGCATGTAGCTCAAATGTCCATAAAGAAAAGGGACAGTAGAGGGAAAGAACTTCACTGAAAGTAATTCGGCCCCAGTTCCTTAGATTCCAGGTAGAATACGCCAGCAGGTCTGTAAGCTATCTCAGCAGTGTGAAATGGTGAGAGGCAGCCATCCTCTCCGTGACCTCACTTCCCATTCGCTGAGTTGTCTATCGTTGGCCATTGTTATCACTGGTGTCTTGGTTTCAAGTAGGATCATTGATAAGTACGATTTGTATTTTAGTATGGTTGATGCAGAAATGCAGATTGTTTTGTTTAATAGGATACGATGGTAATAAAAAGAAACGAATAGTAAATATTGATCGTGCGTCTATAAAACGCAACAAATTGAAAAAATAATGTACCATTAATAATTTAAACGTAGACTAGTTTCACTCAACATAACACATTGCTCTCTAAAAATTAAGTTACAACCTGTTTAATGTGTCTAATTTAAAAATGAATGAGCATGGAAACAAGAAATTTGGAGGAAATGTGCACTAAACAGTTTCTTATTGAATGATGCACGCAGGCATAAGTTTAAGCCAAACAAACTTTACAACAAAAAAATCACTTTTGAAAGAAAAATTCATTTTTTGAGGAATAAAAGTATCTCAGATTTATAAGGGAAGATGCCTTGGAAACATTAAAAAGATGGATTATTATATGTTCGCTCCTAACTGAAATACATTGATGGCATCGACATTTTCATGCTACCAATTATGTTATTGGACACACTGAAATGAGATTTGAGGATCAGATATGGAGTAACCATTGCTCCACCTCATGTAAGGACTTTGGAGCCGATCTTAAAGAACCAACATGTCTACTAAGATCCCGAATATGGTGTATCGAATGCAGGTCTAGAGATTGAGCTGGCCTTTCCATTTGTTCCAATCTATTGCCCTGAAGATAATCCTGAACAAGCACAACTCGGTGATTTCGCGCATTATAATTCGTCAGAACCCATTCCCAATAACCGTGATATATGGGTGAACATATCGATCAAGGATCTCACTCCGATATCTCATTGCAGTCAGAATTCCTCCATGGATCTTATGCAGGTCAGTGTGACCACCGAGAGAGAGAGAGAGAGAGAGATCTCTGCCCAAACCATGATCCCACCACCTCTGTAATTGTGTCTTTCAACATTGTTGGATTGGTTGCATCTAGTGCGCGCGTGTGTGTAATTCGTTCTCTCCAGATCATCAGACATCCTGGATCTCATCTAGTATAATCCTAGACTCCTCTGTGAAGAGTACAGAAGTCCACTGCTGTCTGGTCCAGGAAACATGTCCCTGTGTACATTGTAAAGGGGCGCAAGAACATGTTTCCTGTGCACACATAGTTATTCGTTTTGTATTGATATTTGCATTGTAAAGGTGTTTTTGAATGATTGTAGAAAAAATTCTTTTTCCTGATACGGCAAAATGATCTGCAGCGAACTGAGGTATCTTAATGCTTCTTATTCAACCTGAAAGAGCTAGAAAACACAGTCTTCCGCAGGTCCTGTACCCCTTTATTGACCAGGAAACCGTTTTTTAGATACATAATCTTTAAATTCCAATTTATCTCATATTCGTTGGATCACATTAGGAGCCAGTTTGAGATGCTCTAGCATCCAGGTCTTTAGCCCGTAGCCCGCGGGCCATGAAAGGCCCACAGAAGGCATTTTAGTGGCCCTTCATTTAAAGCTGAGGCAATTTCAGGAAAATTGCCTTGCCTGCTTTTTATTGTAAAAAGCGCAATTTTTTCTGTTTTTTTTATTATTTTTTAAACATTTTATTGATATACTTGATATCCATTTAAAATAAATTTTCTTAAAATGGCGAATGTTTCAAAAATTTTTTTGTATCTTAAATATTTTTAAATATTAGAAGCCTGATTATGCATACAATCTCAGAAGTTTTTAGAAGAAAAGGTGGACTTTTATCTTTAACACGCAAATCATTTAAATTCAACTCCCATTAAACGTTTTTGAAATCGATGTATATGTATAAATCTGTACCACCATCTCTTCCCTTAGAATAAGTTGTAGTCTTGTAAAACAAACTTCCCTTTCTTATTTAAATTCTTTGACTACATTATTTTTTTAACTATAGTGTGGCCCGCAGGTTTATTGATATGGCCCTCGAGTGTTAAAGGTTAAAGACCCCTACTCTAGCAGCAACACAAGCTCTTTTCCATCCATCCCAATGCCTGCCACCTAAATGTGAATCGAACAAATAATTTCTTCAAGATATATCTAAACACTCCTGGTTATTATTAACGAAATCACGAACAAATTTTCAAGATCAACAATAATTCACATAACATTCCCTCCAAACAACGAAAATTTGGTTTTTGCAGATTTTCTCTAATATCGGTAGCTATCCTTTTTTTCATTAAGTTTCTTAAAGTGCATGATAATCATTCATATAAATGATGAAATTTATTGTTGCTGCCATTTTTTCAATGGATAGCTTCGAAAAATACTTTGTACCTTGACTTTTGGAGGCCAGTGTACATTCAACTTTGCACTGAATTTAGCAGATAGAAAAAAATTACTTCATTAATTTAGAAATCGGATCATGACTAAATGTCTCATTTACTTCCTTTAAGTTTGAAGATTTTAATATGAAAGTAAACATTAACGTGATCTGATAGATCTAAATAGAGAATAACATTACCGGCAGAACTTCCCAAATCCGTTGACGTATAAGCAACGGACAGACTGGCTGCGTTTCTTGATGTATGCCACATTTTCACACATTAAAATACAATCAGCAATTTATTTCTTACATACATAAGACAACATAACTGGAGAGAGAGAGAGAGCATGCCGGCCAAAGGTACTTCTCTTTCTCTTCAAATGCCGAATATTATAAGTTTGGGTGTTCTATAAATTATAACTCCTATGTATTATTTCATACTTTAATTATCATTAAATTACTAGTGTTATTAATTTACATTCACAATAAAAGTTCATATAAAGAAAACTTCGAAGCAAATCACAAATTAAAAAGTTTATTTTATTGTGTTTTGCTTTAATAATTGCTTCAATTAATAACTTGTGTAACATTTTTTGCACCATCTTAATATAATTAGAATTATCTGAATAATTAAAGCAGAATTGTTTAGTTTTTTAAAAATAAATTGTTTCATATTCATTTGAATAAAAAAAGTGTTTTATACGTTCAGCTTTTGTTATGAAATAAAAATTGTTTAAGAGATAAATATAATAAAGCTAATTTTTCAGCTTCTTTATTTTTCAAAATATTCAAAATTAAGAAGGAACAGAATTAAGTAAATATAAATATATAATTTAAATGAATTAAATTTTATGAGCGAAAATATAATATAAATATATATATATATATATATATATATATATTCAGGAGATTTCTTTCATAAACTTTTCTGATTTCACTTTAAAGCATTTACTGTAGCTAAAAATGTATTAAATTAAATGACTAAGATAATTTTTGCAATGTTTAATGACTTTCTGTGTTTAGAGAGAGAGGTTTGTAATTGGGTTGGTATTTTTTGAGAATTTACATTTTAACTTAATGTAAAAACTAGACATTAATTGGGAATTCAAATGTATTCATACTAGAGGCATGAAATTAATTTAATAAACGGTATTGCTTATTATTTCTGTACTGACAGTTATAATTATAATAAGGATAATAATTTAAACTATTCAAAATTGACAAGTGTTTACTTGTTATTTTTTGTTGACACTTGTGCAATTAAGAAATGGAGAATTGAATTTTGTTTTTAAAATAACATAAATGATTAAAGCAAATTTTATACTTATGAACATCAGTCAGAAAAAAAACCTGACAGTTTCCTTCTTTGTATACATATTTTTCCGATTAAAAATCAATATGAATTATAAAATGAGACAATAATATAATGATAAAACATTTATATGTGGGTTTAAGGATATTTTAGTAGCAAACTATATCTCGTATTCAATTTATTTCACTTTTTTTTCGTTCTTTCTACTTAAACCGATTACATTTAAATTATTCGGTGCCGTAGGGACTGGGTTTGAATCCCGGAGAAGACATGGGTGCTTGTAAATGTATAGTGCCTTTGCGGCATGAAAGTACTCTAAATAGCCGTCAAGCCGCAAGTCCTCTCGTGTGGTTGGTGGAAGAGAAAGAGAGGTGGGAGAGCCCTGACCACCCCCAGGGTTTTCTCCCTCTAAATCGGGGTAGAACCGAACAAAATCGTACTGTCACCTGAATGGTGCTCAAAGCTAAGGCTAACGACAGGCGTAAAAGTTCTAGACCTTAGCCACGATGAATTTCACAGGCCTCGATCGGACTTTGTCAGGCAGGGGTCATTAGTCACAACAACAACATTTAAATTATCATTTGTTAACATTTATTAAGCTCCAGTGACACTGTCCAGAATGTCAAGCATCTGATGCTTGCTTGCACTAAATTCTCTTCCGGAAGACGTACACTCATGAATTGCCTACAAAAGAGCAATACAGCGTGGCCTCCTCCTTTCTCTGCTTTTGTTCAAGGCAAATCATCTTTTACATCGTTTTGTGCATACATTAATATCATTTTTTCCAGTATTATTTAGATTGTAAATTTTGTGTGTTTGCTAACATTTACTGTACGTGAATATACATGTGTATATGTGTATGTATATATATATATATATATATATATATATATATATATATATATATATATATATATATATATATATATATATATATATATATATGTGTGTGTGTGCGTGTGTATGTATATATGTATGCGCGTGTGTATATGTACATATATATGTTTCTACATGTGTGCATATGTGTGTATGTATGCTTTATGTATTTGTATTTTGAAAATTTTGTTATGATCATGTTTTCTAATCTTCTTCATTGTATAATTTCAATTATTGACTATCTCCATTTGCATGTGAGCAATCTTGTATTTTATTCTGTATTTATTGTATATTAAAATTTTTTTTCTCATTTTTCCCCTTTTTGATTCCCATTTATGATATATCCTTCTACATGTAACTTCCTATCACTATTGTTTGAGATTTGACATACGTTTGTAAGCCTTATGTTATACTTGTCTGTACACAGGGAGTCTACCTAGAGTCTCAAAAAACATTTATTGAAATATCAATTATTTTATGGAAGCTGATTGCCTTATATTTTGCTTTCAATCATAATTTGATTTGACTTTCGATTAACGTCCCATTCTAGAACAATACGAGGAGGCGACGGACTTCGTATTTTTGAATCACAGTCAAGTGACAAGGATGAGCAAGAAACCCGATTTCCAAGCTTCCAGATAACACCAACATGTGGTGAGCCACGGCAGATTTAACATGCATCAACGAAGATGATTTAACGTTAATGCTCGAAGGATTTTAAATGGCATCAGGAATTGAATTCACGACTCACTGGCCACGAGTTCGAGACCGTGACTTCAGGGCCCTGAGTGAGTGACTGAGTGAATATTAACGTCGCAGTCAACGCATTTAACGTGCATCACTGCCCTACACGGCAGGTCTTTAGTGGTAATGGGCTCGAATTCGTGACAAGGCCAGCTGCGGACCGATACCTTGACCACTCGGCTACCACGGTCACGACTTCATGGCCCTACCATGGTCACTGTTTAAAAAGTATTCACTCTTTAAGAGAAATTGCTATTTTTTTTATTTATAAAAATATTTATAAGGTCCAATACAGTTTCTAAATGTCCCTTAAAATTCATTTCTGACAATAGAGAGATTCTAACGAATAATCAATAATTTCAATATTTAGCGGATCCAAATTTAAAAAAAAGGAAGGAAATAAAAAAGGAAATAAGATCAATAAGTTTTATTTTATTCTTCCAAAATAACCCTATTTTCATTTATTTCTGAACAGAATGATTTTAATTCGTTTTCCGTGTTTGCCAATACTAAGGTTTTGGGCAACTTATAAAAAAGAAAAAAAAAAGCTTTAAATAAACCCCATTATTTGCCATTCTTTTGGACAATACGAGTAATTGAAATTAAAGACTGCTTTAGAAGTAATTCAATTAAAGACAAATGGAATTAAGGGTTCCTTACAAGTGTCCCCACGAAAGAAATGTTGGGATAAGCAACTAAGTAGTAACTTGAAAACTGCTGATTTTAATAGAAAGAAAGGCAAATTAACAAGAATTTGTAAACCTTTGCTAAGGAGAACATTTGCTTCTTTTTTTGTCTCTGATAACTAAGAAGCCATGGTCACGAACTTGAGGTCGACGTTATTTCTAACGAGTCCCGGTTTTGAATTCTGGTGCAACTAAAAACCTGCTGTGCAGAGGACTGATACACATTAAAATTGTCGTGACTCAAAGTCTTCGCGGTGGCATGGTGTGGAAGTTCAAACAGTTTGGTGACAGAATAGGTATCGTCGCTTCACTTGACTTCCGTTCTAAATTACCAACGTCAATAACCAACCAAACCAAATTTTCGATGTTGCTTCTGTACTTGGCACATCTCCCTCCCCCCAAAAAGGTGCATAATTCAAATTAAGTAAATTGTAAATATATTATTTGTATATTAATAATTTTTGTACATAAAACTATTGCTTTCAGTAATTAAATATAAATTATGTCAGTCTTGAAAATTTGTGTGTTTCTAGTGTAAATTATTTCTGTGTGTGTGTAGAAAATTTCACATCTCGAAATATTTTTTTCCCAAAGCAAAGCACTTAACGATTTTATTTTTGAAGTTAAAAAATTGTGAGAAATGAGTCGGTATAAAAATTATAACAAAATTATATCTTTTTTTTTCCAAAATTGTTAGTTTCAGTTAATAAACGTATCATTTATTTCTGAAGTCTTATATTTTTTTAATTAAATTATTCATTTCCAGCCATGTACGTATAGTGACAGTAATACCATGGTAAAAAAAACAAGAGTACTGAATAACAAAGTTATGTCATATGCATGCATGTAAGTGATAAAATTTATAAATTTCATAATACTGTTAATTTTTTTTGTTTATTTAATATATATTTTAACTTAAATAAAAATATTTTATTAAATAAAGAATTAGTGTGCCCAATGCCTTATTTTATTTTCAAACGAATATTCTTTCCTTAAAATGTTCTTTTTTCTGTAATATTTTGTATTAATAAGATAAACGTTTTATAATTTTTAGAGCTTTTTAGTATAAAAAAGGAAAATTATTCAAATTTATTCTGAAAAGATTTTTTGTATTAAAAAATGAAAGTGCCAATCATAATTATTTTTTTTTACATGAAATATGATTTACTTATGAAAAAAGTAATACACTTTCAATAAAAATGTCTCAAGTTTGTCAGTGACAAAATATTTGTATCTGTATTAATACAATTTTCCTCATCCGTTTATATGGTAAACTATTTATTTGATTGAGCGCATGAAGAAAAATTAATGAAATTTAAATTAAATATTGAAATGTCAGCAAAATGTGTAATTGTCTGCCTAAATATGCAAAAAGGAGGACTCGAAAATATAATTATGATTCAAAAGGAAATATTTTACGGTTGCATTTCCCCTTCAAAGTTTTCAACTTTAATTTGTTTCAAATACAAATTTGCTCGAGAGATATACATGGCATCCAATTCGATACAGATGTCGTCTGGCCAATGGTGACACGTCTGATATTTCATCCTGACTTTTCTGCTTTGCATGCATATCTTTCATACATATATGCACCCATTTATTTTCATTTAAATTCCTATCACTTTTCTTTTGAAATATTGTTCTGACTATTTGGGGGAAAAATGTTTTTTTTCTTTTATGTCATTTTGTAAGATTTGTGATCGATGAGAATTCAGAGGCAACATTAGATATTTACCACTGACATTATAGTCAGTTTTAATATATATATATATATATATATATATATATATATATATATTGCATAAATAAGTAACTGTTAACTACCCATATAACGGGATATAATAGTAACTTTATCTCTTCCATATTAAAAGCTCAGCGTATTTAAATAAGAACTATATAATATATGAAGATCATCTGATTATCTGCACCAATTAGAAGAGGCCTCTTCGGGATTCTTGTGAATTTTTAAACTTCCGGTTGCCACTTTGTATTTAAACTCCTGTTTTCAGGGAAAATTGTTCTGCCACCACACTTGTATGTATAATGTTCCGTTAAATTCTTGTCCATCGTCTTATGTAAATATTCTTGTGTTGTGTGTGTATACTTGTTATTTAAGCGAAATGTTCGTCTACTGAAAGTAATATAACTCATTTTTTAATAAAGTCTCCCCTCAGTTAACCTTGAATGATGCAATAAAATTATATATATATATATATATAAGTAAGTTTATTCTAGATCTTCTAATGAACCAATCTCATTCTTAAACGGTTAATAATTTCAGAACCATCACTTATTGTTTTGCTAACATCCACTGACGCCTCGTGACATGTTATGTCCCTCAATTTCCTTAAATTTGTACGGTTTGGGATAAATAATAATAATATTTGTTTGTCTTAAATTAGTATATGGTAAAAAGAAATTATCTGATGGTAAAACTATAGGTGGTAAATGTAGGTTAATTGATAAGCTTGCGCATTACTATGGTAATGCTATTCGATGCAATTCTACTAGTGTAAAGGAAATGAGGAAAGCCATTTGGGCTGTTTGGGGTCATTCTTGCAGCACTGATGATTAACTGATGCACTGGTTTTGTCCTTAAAATCTGAATACATGGTGTAAGTATAATGCTGCAATTAATAATAATTTACAAAATTATAAACACAAATTCTAAAGCTGTTCGAGATGTAATTGAGCCTGTATTTGCAGACTTATCTTATCCAGCACTCCTTAAGAGATGTTTAGGAGGTAAGAAACAAAATCCAAATGAAAGTTTAAATTCATTAATTTGGAAGTTTTGTCCTAAGACGATTGGTTCTAGTCTTCAGATTGCAGAGAATGCTGCAAATCTAGCAATCAGCATTTTTAATGATGGAAATCAAATATTTATTAGTATTTTAGAGAAATTTGGCCTAAAAATTAACAAAAATGTTTGTGTGTCACTGGCTGAACGTGACAATCGTCGAATCTTCACGTCAAGAAAGAGGAGATCAACATCATCTTTTGAAGCTCTCAGAGCCAAAAAATTAAAAAGACTAAAGACATTGAGCTGTTTGAGCAACAAGAAGGTATATATTATGATCCTGGAGCATTTTAGAATGTAAGTTTCAAAATTTATTTTCACAAATTTAATTTAAAACTTAAAAGCCTTTTTTTCTCAGTTTGTGTTTTTTTCACTTACGCGCATTGTGTTTCAAAAACTATCATACTTTGATGTATAAAACTTTACAGAATTATAAACTCTTATCATAATATATATATATATATATATATATATATATATATATATATATTATATATATATATAAATTCTAGCTATTTATAGTATTATATATTTTTAATTTTTTGAAAAATTTCAAGAAAATTGAATATTTTTTAAAAAAATTAAAAAATATATATATGTACTTTTTTATTTCTAAAAATATTATTTTTTATTCTATTTATATATAAAATAGGCTACAATGTAATAAGGATATATTTGACTTTATAAATCAACTTATTGCTAGTAATTAGATTTATTCTTGCAGAAAATATCATGCGCGCGTTTCAAAATTTACTATTTGTTTTTTTACAAAAATTTTTCTTATTTTTATGTGCTTATTATTTTTAAAATTATGATTATATTTCAGATATTTTATACTTTTTTGAAACCTCATTCTTTTATAAAAAATAAGCAAAATAATAAAATTATTTCATTTTAACCTCAAAGAATTATTTCTAGTCAATTATTGTTTATATTTTTTGCACTCGAAATATTTTTAACACCCCTGATGTATCACGTTTTTTTTAGCAGACACGGCTCTCATATTTAACTTTATCAAAAAGTAGCCCCAAAGATTAGTTAATGTAAATGCGCATGAAAATGCCCGTAAAAGATTTACAATGGATAAAACTGTTTCCTACACTTTTTGCAAAACTAAACTGTGACTGTGTGAGTCTTGTTTTTCCACGCTTCTTACCCCAAATGTAACTTTGCAGCCCCAAGAATTGGCATTTAAGTAAACAGTAAACGTAACTGACGCGATGTCTTTGTTAGTTTTCGTTAAAAGGCAACCGCAGCTTAAAACTTATAAGCACTAAATATTCACAGCACCTTTTAAGGTGTGGTTTATTTCGTAATCTGTACTTTACAGTATGAAATTAAGAGTATAAAATAACTTTAAATATTTTTATAATAAAAATAGCTGTCTTCTTTCTAACCACCAGCTGCATTAAAACATTTGGATGCACTGACGACATACGTTTCTTGCTCTAAACTATTGCTTATAAGAACCATAGTAAGGATCACTGCTAAATTTTTGCAGAATCTTACTAAATGAAGAAATCCATTTCGAGTTCAGATCCTACCTCGACTGGTCAAAAGAAGTGTTCATATTCAAGAGTACGGCCTCATCATATAATTGTATTATGGAGTCATAAGGCTCAGTGATGTGTAGCTGATGAATGATGTCAAGTTACAGTATTGAATTTATTCTCTTTTTACTTAAAGTATTCATAGTTATTAAAAATTGCCTTTAATGAGAAGTTTTACATCACGAGCATTTGGAGACATAAGAACAGTTATCAGACGATTAATGTGCATTATTTTAACGTAATTTTTCATGAACTTAAGCAAAGCAAAGATTCACATATTTTTTTAGCTGAGCACTGTTATGGAATTTCATACAGTTTATTCGCGAAATACTGTCTTCTAATCTGTTATGATCAAAACTCTCCTGGTGTTATGAACATCGCTTTAAAGGTGTACATTGAATCGGGGAGAGGGATCATTTAAAAAAGAAGCATGTTCGTATTCTTTTGCAAGAAAGTTTACAAACAATCTTTGAAATAACAATAACTGAAATACAATAGTAAAATTGCCCCTACTGAATGCATTTTAAAGTAAGGTTGATGAGTCTTTTACTTTAACACGTTGTTGATATGTACAAAAATAATGAAATGGAATAATTGTGATGAAATGACTAAAAATGAAAAACTGCTATTTTTAATAGAAATTCAATCAAAACAAATGCTAAATAAACCTATATAAATCTAACTTTTTGAAATAAACTCGATTTGTCAAAATGTGAATTTTAATAATTAGTAGCAAAATTATAATTACAAAAATCAGAATTTTATGTATAAATACCTATTTAAGTAACTGCAATGCTTATGATAAGAAATAACATAAACGATTTATAAATAGTATCGAAATATGTTTTGGGAATTGTTTATCTGACGCAGTATCTTTTTTACGCATTTTTTCATTCTAGTGAACGAAAAGGTTTCGAAGAAATATTGCATTGGATAACGTTGCATTAAAGTGTCTTTTGAATAAGATTAATGGTAATATTCTTAAAATTAATAGTGGGAATTCTTCCAGATTCTCATCCAAAAATCCATTAGCACACAAAAGGCTTTGAAAGTAATTTTATAATAGCTTTGAAAGACCATTGGAAAAATACATTTGATTCATTTTCAAGTTTTCTTTTTCAATTTTTTCTATTGAAACATAAATTTTTCTATTTGTAAAAAAAGAAAAGAAAAAAAGTGGATTTCAGCTACAAGATGTGAAACAAAATGTATCGAACGGGTTATATTTATTGTAACTTGCATCTGAGTACTTGAATTTTTTTGTTACTCATATTTGCTATTTTTTTACTGGGACTGTGATGTCTGCTTTTCAAAGTAAATAATATTGAAAAGGTAATTCACATATAATTGATTTTTTTTTAATTTTATAAATACACGTGTAGTTCAACAATTCTCTGTACCAAACTCTATTCATTGGCCATATGAGACGTATTTAAAATACAACTCGTAAAATCTCTTGCGATTCTCCTAATTGTTTTCTCTCAGTAAATTCAATTTAGGTTTATTTGGAAAAAGCATTTTCATTACGAACAATATATTTTTTTAAAATTAAATTTTGTTATCAAATGTTCTTTTAAATTAAGATTGTAAAATATAATAAAATATATTTTAGATCAATATATATATATACCCCCCCTTCCCACACACAGTCTAGACCATGGGTTGGCAGACCTTTACATGACACGGTCTACTTTTAATTTTTTCAAGGTGTTGCGGTAGGTGGGATGAGCAAAAAATTCTCAACGATATTTGTATTACAACAATAATAAATACAGAATTTGTGTACTTACCTACATAACTACAGTAGAAAAACTTACTATTTTAAAACTACGTTTGTGAAGTAAAACGCAAAATACAAACATAATAATTATGCCCATAAATTTAATAATATCAACTGATGCATTTTCAAACAATTCACAATACAGCAAAAATAAACAATTTTCACTTAAAATTAGTTCTCGTAGCTGTGGTCCTAGTAGAAGACTTCGTCTTTATATTATCCACCCCAATCTTGAATACCTCGATATATAATGACTAACTGCTAATCTTGCCCTGGATTCTAAGTGGTCGTCTGTGAAACGGAAATGATATGTTGTCTTAATTATATTCGTTCAAAATGTAGATTTCCACAGATGGGTAGAGAGAAAGAATGATGTTAAATGAATTGCAGGTTTTTCAAAATTGGAATACTTTACTTTGTCTACGAGATTCCGAAAGTTATTCTTAACAAATTATATCGTTTTGAAGGAGAAAAAAAGCTTCGTTTTCTCCTCAAGAGATAAAGAGAACAAGTAACATATTTTTTGTCGTATTTTTCGCATCTATATTGCCAAATGGGTTAACCCATGAATGCAAGTTTTGATTCTAATCTAGTAAATTCTTGAAAACGTCTCTCAAAGTTGGGTTGCAGTTTTATTCACGGTGTCTCTTTTATTCACGGGTGTTTCCATTATCTTGATAACCACCTGTGTTTCTTTTAGTATGCGGGCCAAACGTTTTATGTCAAGACGGTCCACCGGTCGATCGCGATCGACTTAATGCCCACCCTGGGTCTAGACTATTGCGGAACTCTTTAATTAAGTTTACTTTAGCACCATAATTGTAATTAAAACATAAATGAAATGTTCAAAAATATTATTCGAATTAAGTTTAACAATATAAAAGTTCGTATCTGGAACAAAAACCCTTACAGAGAGTAGGCGTGATGGAACCGCAATTCCTTTAAGCTGACAACGTGATCAGTTTCAATTAAACAGTAACGGTCGCTACCACAAGATTAAATATCTGTTTTCATTAACACCAACGGATGCAAAAGGTTTTATCTTTTTTGTCTGCATTTATACGAGGAATAGAAAACATTACTTACTATATAAGAGTTAACCAAAATATTATAATACAAACAACAATTAAAATAATATGAACGTAAAACAATGACAATATTATTTTGAAAAGGTAACTATTCTTCCAATAAAAAATGCTGGCAAAATAGTTTCTAATATAAATTAATTATATATTAATTTTATGAATTATTTATGGGTGAGATAAAAAAAATTTAACCTAAATTCTATAATCTTCAAAAATATAAATGTTTGTGTTTTATCAGTGACCTTTAAGACAGCTTAGAATATTTAAATACACGAATTTCTAAGCAATCTGAAAAAGAATGAGAATTCTTCAAACTACAAAATATCGCTTTTTCTCGAGTTTTGCTTAATAATTAATAAGACCGTGAAGAACGTTTAATATATGGTATAAATATGCTTCGAGCGCGCAGAAAAATCCATAATAAATAAATACTCCAAAATAAAAAAATAGGAGTTATAATTTCATTCTTCTAATTAATCGTTTCCTTTAGAATTTGTAAAAATGATTACAGTGAAATACAAGTGGCAGAATAAATAACCATGGCTCTAGTAAGATCATTAATATCTACAGAATTTTCTATTGCAACTCTTCAGCAACTGGCGAAAAGCGCTTGTATCAACCAGTGAATGAAGGACTTTAAACATGCATTTGCTGAGCATTCCTATCACCCAATTGATGAATTTTCATTCAAAACTCTCATTTTAAAACATGAATAATAACTAACTACATTATTCGGCATTCGCTTCTAACTCAATGTTGTTCAGGCCCTTGTAGTTTTCACCGAAGACTTACGCTCAAATCAGTTTCATTCGTCCCTGGTATTTAATACAGACTCGAATATCGAATAATAATGTACTAGTCGGTTTGAATATGGAAGGAACCCTCTAAATAATTTGGCAGCAGTGACTTATTAGTAGGATGAACAGCTTCTGTCTAGTGCGAAAATTTGCTATTCAAATGCGGTTGTATTTGCACATGAATGCAAAAGTTATCCTAGAAGAGAGTTGGGTTTAACATCATAACGCTGTTGTAGCTAGTGGTTAGTTGATTTATTCGCGATGTGATTATACAAACAAGGTTGCTCTCCACAAATCGATACAAAATCGAGTGTGGGATGTTTTTAGCACAATTGTATTCGAAAACAGTGGGATTCGAAATGATTATGATATAATGAATTAATAAAACTACCTTTTATTTTAAAATAGAGCCAAAGAAAAGGTATACAACCTCTAGAATAATTTATTTTTGTATAAATTTTAAACTGATTGTAAAAGGAAAAACATTTCTATTTTTAACTGGATAAAAATCTAAGTGGCAAATGATATGAATTCTACATATGCAGGGGTATGCTCGAAAACATATTTTTCTTCTCCCCTCCACCATTAAAACTATTTTCAACTATTTGTTTATGACTGAATATATTGATATTTTTGTTCAATCATATTTTAAAAGTCCGAAATTGATAGAAAGTACTTCATGTTGTAAAAGTCATACTAAAATTGATTGTTGTTTGAACAGAAAATTTATTAGAATTTTATTTCATTTATTTATTTTTTATTTATGTATTCATTTGCTTTATTTATTTTACTGAAATTGTTTAATTAACTTATAGAATTTAATTTCTTAAGGAATTTGGGGAATTCGAAGAGCTTTCTAATATCAATAAAAGCTATGAATGTTCGTTTTTTTGTTGTTTTTAATATTATTTCATTAAAACAACAAGTAAATAAACTGTAGCACAAAAAAACCAGGAAATATAGTTTAAATTGATAAAAAGAAATATATTTCTTCAGCAATTATCCATTGAATTTTAAAAACACGTCGATTAGATTGAAAATCTCAGTTAACAAATCTTCGATAATAAACTTAGTTTGCGATCTTACTTTTATGTAAGTCTTTTTGTAGGTTCGCGTAAAAGTTTCCTTTAATTCTAAGTGTATATATATGCAAATGTAAGAGACAATCTTTGTCGCATTTTTCAGTCATTTAGCAACAGTTTTTCATTAAAAATACATTTTTCAAGCCCTTCATCCATTAAAAAACGTTTCTCCAAACAATTAATTTTTAGAGGTAAAGAAAGTGGATGTTTTACAGAGAGAGAAAAAAAGTTTTATGTATTAGTTCTTTCGATTAGCATACTGTAATAAAAACGCTCCTTAAAATTAATGACTAATAATGGGGGTTTGACTAGTTAGATAGTCATTATAATGTGTAATTACAAGTCCATCAATAAAAGAGTTTAATACAAGCAATACAGCGTATTTTGTAAATGTTTAACTATAACATTCAATGTAAAATATTTTGAAAAGAGATTAATTGCATTTTATTGAATATTTCTAAGCCTTTATTATAAAATTCGAAAATATATGATTTGCTTTATTCATTATTTTCGTCTTCGTATTCGAATCCTGAATGACATATCTTAGAATTCTATTTTTCCATTTGTATCCTCTAAAGTAAGAGTAATTAATTCAATCAAAAATAATGAATTACATTTTTTAAAAAAAATCTCATTTCTCGACCCAGGGTATTTTCCACACACCGGGTAAGTCAGTAATATGCCTCTACTCGCAGAAGAGTATAAAAGAACATTTCTGATTCCGAATATGAAGGATTAGAACGTCTAAGAGCTTTTAAAAACTTACAACATTTATATAAGTATGTAAAACTATCTTAATATTTGCATGTTAATGTACTTATAATAAGAATAAACGTATCAGTTTTCTTTACTGTAAATAACAATTTGGGTTAGTGATGGACAAACATCTTAGGAGTGCCCTTCCTATGGTTTTAATCGGCTGACGTAATTTAGCATAAAATGTAACAAAAGTACTATATTATGAAAATTCTTTATTGTTAATGCGGGGGGACTATGAACTCTGTATTTCTGGTTACATCAAATTTTAAACTTAAATTTAAAACAAATTAGCATTTTTAAATAACTTAATGTGTATTTATTTGGGTGGTTTCCCTTTTTCTGAACATGTTAAAGTGCTTAAATTAATTTCTATATTGGCTCTCCCGACAATATTTTGCATTCAGAAAAATATTCCAGTTTCTCTGGAACTTTTTTCATATACAAAAAATTAAACTAATCCTTAGATATGTTTTTAAATTAATGATATTGAAGTTATTTTTTAATGTTATATCATTTTAAATTTTCTTCTAAAGCCTTAGAAACTTTGGTGATCCATAGTTTTCTACTAATTTTCTACACCAACAAGTTGATATAGTTTTAAGAAATTACTGTTGATTACATTACGATTTCGAAAGGAAGCCTTTGTTGCTTAGGGAATAAATTATTGGAAACTAGAGACTTTTTCGAAATTCTACTGTTAACACTTGCTTTATAAAATAGTTTAAATTTCAAACTTATATCTAAATGAATCTCAAAGATTGCAATTAACAACCAGCAGAAATTTGGAAAACCAGGTGCAGGATAAGATTTTGACTTGTATCGTGCTATAAATATAAATAATAGTTAGTAATTCGCTGTGAATCTCTAATGTCATACAAATTAAAATAAAATAATCCAATCAATGCTTTCTAATTATACACTGGAGTGTTGAAGTATGACTTACAACACTCCCGTGTATGGTATTTTTTATTAATGTTGAACTGAATCAAAAATTAGACTATTAGTAACATATATTATAAGTTACTACGAGTAAGTATAATGTAGTTCACTATACAGTCATATGAAAAAGGCACAACACCAAAATGATTACTTCTTTTTTTTTTCTTTATTTCTAGACTCCACTACAGAAAACTATTGAAGCTTAATTCTCTTTAATATAAAGCAGGCTTCAATATTTCATGCGGTGTGTCTTTATTGGAGATTAGGACTCAAACCTAGGGTTTAACTTCGCTGCTCAAAAATCTCTCAACCAGGACGGCTCAGTAACATGTCCTCTGTAGACGAGATCAGTTTTCTTTATTTTCTGGTAATCCCCTTCCTTCCCTCCAAGTAACAACAACAAGTAAATCTAATATTAAAGTATTATTTTCTCAAATGCACTCTTCATGTATGTGTTCCTACATTAGTTAATGTCATAAAACTGTAAACAGTAAGTTTTCTAAAAATTGCAGAGAAGACATTTTAATTTTTTAAACATAACTTGTTCCAAACTACAATATGCTAGAAAAATTGAGATAGCTTCCAAATTGGTTTCAATCCCTTAGAGGGTCATTTTTATAGCAATGTCACGTTCAATTATTGTTGGGATTGAGATTCTTTTATAAAAAAAGAAATTAGTTTAGCTTATTACCTAAAATTAATTTTATTTTTAAGACCCCACTGAAAGCTATACACAGATACGATTTCTTATATTTTGCATTACTTTTTATAACGCATTACATGGTATTTTAAAGTATAATTTTAAAATAACACACAATTTACAAAATGAATAATAAATTAAATATATATTTTAAATCAATATTTAATAACATATACACATTATTTGCCATGAAATTTCGGAAAATTGAGATCAACACGTAGTGAGACATTGCTGCTATACAAAAGCATCTTGCTCTCATGTGCTTTAGTAAAGTACAAACGGAAAAGTATATATGTTTTTCTTTTTTTTTTGTAAAGTTGGTACATGGTCACGAACTTCAGCGAATCGTAACTCACCTGGAACAGTATTCTTACTGCTCAGGAATATTACAGGTGATCCTTTGCGTTTTTACAACTTGAAAATCCTGAAATCAGTTACCGTACTAGCAGCGCAAATCATAGGCGGGAAAATAGCTTCTCGTGAAAAATTACGGATTAATGATGTTGGTGGGAAGTATACTCACCACTGCCTTATAAAGATTTAGACAAACTCTGTAATTTAAGTTAGTTAATGTAATTATAAGTCAGAACTCCATTGAATGTTGAATTCTTCAGATTTTATTTTCCTTTCTGTAAGTGACTTACACCACATCTCCCTCAGTGAGCGTTTATTTATTCATACCGCACTGAGCAGCAACACGAGAGCTATTGGTGAAGAACCCCATAGTTTTTAACTGCGGTCAGGTGACGAGGGTGACACCTGAGCTGGTATCCTCTCTTTTAACTTCCACACCAAGACAACAATGGGATGACTTTGATCCTCCACAGATTTGACGTACGTCAGTTCTTCAGGGGTACTTAACGTTTTTTTTTCTGCTGGGCCGCATACATATGTCAGCTATTTCACGCGGGCCACAACATGAGAGTAAATGGGGGAAGGAAGGAAGGAGGAGAAATAAAATAAGCTTAAGACTAAGATAGCATTGAAAATTTAATGTGTGGAAAATTGATCCAAAATATTATAACTCCTGTCTAGCTTTTTTTAGTTATTATTTTTTATTTTTGTCACTAGCACTGAATTAGAAGAATTTAAGAAACAATTATTCACAATTTTTGCATCAGTAAACAGTTTCATATGATTACCAATAATATAACAAACTTCATAGGATGTCTTATTTACCTATGTGATATTATCACTGACAAAATACTTTGTTTCTGTTGCAAAGATTATTCAAGAAAGACAATTCATCACCTCTTGAAAGAGATTTTCGAAAAAAAAGTGTTTATCGGTATCTTTTAAATACAGCACTTTCGTGACAAATAAAACAATTACTGATCTATGTTTTTCACTTCAAAATAGTCGACCTTCCAATTCTCTCTTCAAACGATTTATTTTTTTCGAATATTTTTCGCTTCCAAGATATGAAAGATAGTTAAAAATTAGTTCCACCCATAAAATGGTCACTATTCCAGTGATGCCTGTCTTAACTAACCGTAACTGTTTCAAATAGAAAAAGAGTATCAATTTATACCCGTACGACACCGACAGCAAAAAGCAAAATTGATATATTTGATTTCTTGACAAAGAATTTCGCAACACATTTTTAATACAATGTTCTTAAATAAGTAAATTTTTCCATGTAATGGGCCATAACCGGGCCATTTAGAAAGGCTCGGTGGGCCGCAGGTTAAGTATCGCGGCTCTAAATGGTGAGACGGTAGCATTCGAACTCATGTCACTTGTCCATGACCATGACCACTAGGCTACCACGGTCACACTGCCTCCTCCAAATAAAAATTAAAACAATTGATAAAAAATTTTAGAAAATCATTTTAAATGTGTAAAGTAATTTTCATAATGAATTAAAATCTATATATAATATTACCTTACGAATACACATTTTTTTTTATATATTTTCATACATGTGAAGTCAGTGTCATGCATTTTGTAAAGAACTGTTAAAGAAGAAAGGGTTTTTAAAAATAAAGAAGGGAATTCAATCTATGGACAAAACTTCAGTATGCGTATAAAAACGCGTTAATATATTCGGAAAATTTATAATTATTGATTTAAATAAATTACGTAATCTAAGTCAGTTTCTAAAAATAACAATTCATTCTTTTTTTTTTGTTTTCAAGATATGCAAAATTTGATTTCACTTCTGCATCAGGCAAGAAATAGGAATTAAAAGAGCTATTCCTGATTCTCAGCATTCAACTCAGTCTCATAAAATTTAGCATTCTTTTCCCAAAGCAAATTCTCTTTCTCTTCGTTCCCACATTGGGTAAGCCAATTTCATGCATCTATCTGCAAAAGGGCAAAAAAGAGAGTTAAGATGCGACTGAGAACAGAACAGAAGGCTGAAGAGCAGAGAAAAGAAAGAAAGACCAGAGTCGGATTATATGGATTTCTGCTCCCTTAACCAGACATGTGTCTCCATGGGAGATAGACAGCCACGGCGTTTAGCTTTTTCAGGATTTGTAGCAATTATATATCAAGCCCGAAAGGGAAAAGATCTGGTACTAGAAAAAAAATCAGGATCAGTCCTGACACTAAGTATTATCAAGAAGAGTTATAGCTGATTTGTTGAAGTGTAACTAAAGAGTAAATGTGAAAAAAGTAATCCGTGAAAAAGGTTTTTCACTATCTAACTTTCGATACATTATTCTTCATTTGGGAAAAGGTATTTGTTGTGGTTATGCTTGTTTAATTAATTTGGTTTGGAGAGAGAAAGCCGGATGTGTGATGATTTCACGTATTAAAGGAGTGAAAGAGAAGTAAATGCAAAATATATTGCAGGATTAATTGGGATGTGTGTTTGGAAAAATGTATAGGATTGAAATATTTGGAGATATATATAGTTTCATTATGCAGGAAAAGGAATTTTTTTATCATATATTAATAGGATTAAAGACATATAAAAATTATAATTTTAATGTTTCTAACATATCTTTAACAAAATAGAACTTGCATCTTGTTTTTTTTAACCTTTAAAAAAATTCCCCTATCTCTCAAATTTAACATTTTTTCTCGTCTCTTAAATTATTATATTGCTACAAAATAATCAGCATGAATATAATACTTATTTGTATAGCATTATTCTTAAGCTGAGTCAACGATAACAACTACATTAACTTATGAAATACAATTGAAAGCTCATTTTTGACAATATTAAATAATTCTTATTTCAAAATATTTTGTGATAACGTTATTTTGGGTATTTACTGTATCTTTCATATAAATTAAAATTTCTTCTAGGTAATATAGTTTAGAGTACTATATTTCAAAAGAAATCAATTTCTATTCGGGAAGAATTTTAAATTTTGAATTTGAATAAAATAATATATTTATACCCTTCAGCTTGCATTTAGCTATCTTTTAAAATTAAAAAAATGACAAATTTATGCGTAAAATTGATTGAGAAACAATCCATATACCCCGAATATATTTACAAGATTCTGTGAAGCAGCTTCATTTCAAAAACGCTTAGCTACTTTTATCTCTCCTTAAATTCAAATTTAAATAGCGTGAAAATTGTAAAACAGTACCTCAACAACTAATTTAAGCAATTTTCTGGATAGCAAATTTCTAGCATATAACATTTGAGAAATATTGAAACCCTATAAATGGTTTTAACGAGAGACTTGCTTATATACTCTGCAAAAATCTGTGTATGTGATTTTGGAGTATATGTGAGCCCACTGCACACAGAAAATGTAACACCATGAAAGAGCGGGTAAAATGTGATGAAATTGTTCCTAGACAGATAATGTATACGTAAATACGTGATTTTATTTACAGGAAGGTAATTTTAATATAGTGATGAAAAAATGCAGAAGATCAGTAAGATGTAAAGACCAACCTCGGCGATGCAAGCAGCAGTAAAATTATCCGAACAAAAATATTTTTGTCATGGTGCATAATTATGTATGACAATTCTGCATTTATTCATTTTCTAAAACTGGAATTTATTTTCTCAATTCTGCTTTAATTTATTTTAACAAAAATTTAATCATTTGGTATTTTTAAATATTTTATGATAAGAAAATGTGGACCATTTCAGAATATATTTAAAACCCTTCCTAAAACCTAAGTAATTAGTTTGTAATACATAGGTTTATTTTGCTGAAATTTAAAAATTGATATATTTATAATTAAAACTCCTACGACTCCTTTAGTTCAGACTAAAAGTAATAAAACCTAGCACCTGTATCTACAGGAAAAGCATGTGAATTCAAATACTTTGAGAACAGACAGAAAAAACTCTAATGAGACATCCTCTAATAGAATTCTTTATAATATAACTGTATGAAGTTGAACAACCCGTTAAACTATATAAAAATACATGTCATAGAATGTTTACTGAGTAGTTTTATACCTTGCATTCTTGGAAAAATTTAAATTATTTCAATCTTTAATTGAGAGAGTGATTATTTTTTATTACTTAACATTATAAATAAGCATCCAAGAAATATATTTTTCAAAGTACTTTTACATTATCTATGTTTTTAACTAGCTGCTTGTTAAGTACTTATCATTACAAGTAGAAAACTGTTGAAGTATTTATTTGTTCCTACATGTGGATTGAAAATAAATTAGGTTATTATATATATATATATATATATATATATATATATATATATATATATATATATATATATATATATATAAAATCATCTAATGATATTTCAAAAATACTCATAAACTTAAAATTAGTATTAATGCTGATATATTAAGAAAGTATGTTTTGAGTTACGTGTTCTAAAGTACTTATACTGGTAAATCTAAAGTACTTTTAAAATTGAAATGCACTTTTTGTTCTTATTTTCTACAAGAAAAAGAAATTTTAACTTTTGAAATATATACATATATTTCTCTCTTTATATAAATTAATTATTTGTCTTCCAATTCAGTTATGCGTTAGCTATATGTATATCAGGGTACAGCTATCTTGTTCGTTTTTTTTTTGCAGAAAAAAAGAGGTGAAGAATCTATTTATTTTAAAAATAGTTATTTTTCAAACCTGGTTTTAAATATACTAATTTGTAAATTGTGAAAAATTGAAAATGAATATCACTTAATGTTTTATCTTCTGCATTTGATGAATGCAAAATAGTTACTGAAAAACATGAAAATAAATTCTCATTGTATATGCATTGGGAAAACATTTAATTATTAATTGAAATAGAAACTCTTAGATCTACTCACACATAAGCAAAACAATGTAAAAATTATAGAAATATCCTTTTATATTTAGAAAGATTTGCAATTATCAAATTCAAATTACATTCAAATAAGAAAACCTTTTAACGTATACGCCATCTTATGATTTTTCGAAGGAAGAAAAATCTGTTTATTACAAAAATTGTTTTTCCATTACACTAAAAAACAGTGATTTTTAGTTCGCGAATAACGACGGTAATTATTAAAATATTTATTTATCCAAAAACATGGTGGTACAAAAAAAGAAAACAAAAAACAAACAAACATAAGAAATGAATTTCTTGAAATATTTTTCCTTTCGAATGTCTTAACGAAATTAACGAATATATATTGACATGCCGTGCTATTCCACAAGACACACAGTGGTAAATTACTTAAGAGTAGTTATTAATATGAATGAGGACACGATAAACAATCTCGCCATTATTTGTAGAGGAGAACGATATAAGACAAAACTAATTTCTCAAAGCATATGCTGTTCATGAAATAAGTAGGAAAAGGTCGGATTTTTCGAAAAAATGAAGATTTGTATGAATAATGTTCCTATAAAAGACTGCTTTCTATTGGCGAAATGTATGGCTAATGTTTAGTTTGGGTTGGGAAAGGCTACGGTAACAACAGAGCCATTTTTTTTTTTTTTTTTTACGTTCCTATCTTTGAGCGCGCATATTTTACTTTATCGAAAGTTCTGTATTGTGAATTTATGCTCATGGTTATTTTGAGAAAATCGTTTTGAGGAGCACGGCGAGGAACTCATGAATAAGGTATTATTCTTCGACAGTTTACGCTAGCTCACGGCCTTTCTTCTCCAAACATTCAAATCTTTGGAGAGAAAATTTACAAATATTCAAATATTTTTCCATGCTAGAATAACCGAAATAAGATGTTTATGGAGCATATGTTTCAGTTTCGGAAAATGCAGTTACAAAATGAGGAAGATTTTAATTGCAAATTAGTCGTCAAATAAATACACGATTCACTTGGGATCAAGCTTCAAAATCCGCGGTTATATAAGGTGAAAAATAGGAATTTTAGATACGAAATAGGGAAATCAAATCAATTCAACTGCCCTTTCCTCGTTACGAGATTAATATTTTTTAAAGTAATGTTGCAAAGGTAATTTGGTTTTTGAGCTTTTAGGAGCGCAAACAAAGTAGCTTGTTTGAAAGAGAGTACAGAAAAATGCCCATACAACACAAAACTCTTTTCAAATTCAATTTATCTTAATTATAATGAATCGGTTTATTAAATTTTCTTTAAAAGAATTTAAAAGATACATCGTAGTTCAAACATTTACGAAACATTTGTCTTGAAATGTTAACTTACTTCTTAATTAAATGTAAATTGTTTAATTTTAATATTGTGTGAATCTATTTAGTTATCATAAGAGAAATAAAAATGGGAAATATAATTAGAATTTTAATTAAGGAATATTAAATTTATATATACATATAAAATGAAGAACGGTACATAATTTTACATGCAACTTAAGGCACCATATTTCAGTTACATATAATAAAAACACAATACTTAGAATCTACTTACAAATCCAATCCAATGTTCTTTAATAAACTCATCATTCCTCAAATAATTTTATTATAAATTATTTCACAAATCTTGAAATCATTATAATATTAAAAATAACGGAGTATCTAGATTAAGCGATATTTTTAATTCTATTACTATTCTAGATTTCGGAATAGTTTAGTTTTTGCTAAGATAAAATTTAACTAAAATTTTTCAAACAAGTCGATAAATTGAATGAAACAGTATAGTCTTGTAAACAGCTCTTAGAAATAGCTCCAAATTTGTTTTAAATGATTGGGTAAAAATGGAAGACTTATTTGATACTTTTCAATCAAAAGAACTGAAAAGATTTAAAAAAATAGCAAGGATTAATTTTGTATGGGTGTTCTAAATTATTAGGAATATTTTATTCTATATAGTTCTAGAAATTTCCAACTTTAAAAGACGAGACTTTCAGAGAAATTCGATTGAAATATATATAATTGCCTATAAATGGTTTCCAAGGAATGGTATGTAATTTTCAAATTTCTTAAACAGGTTTTAGTATTTTTCGTCTGGAATTTTCAATGCATTCATAACTAGTTTTATTGTGTTTCATTAAGCTTCCTTTCTGTATTTCTCAAAACAGTCTGAACTGTAGAAAGGAAAAAGATGAAACTAATACTTATTGACGTCACTTCATGGAAAATCAGATTTTTTTAAATGGAATAAAAAAACCATGAAAGTCAAAGGAGAGATCATTATATATATTAGTTCTTACGTTGTCACCTGAAACATGAGTTACCACAAATAATTTGTATTATTTCTTTTCTCTCTTACAGTAAATGATATATTTCTGAAATTTAAAACCGAGAAAAAAAGTTAATGGAATTCGGGAAACTGATAATAAGTGCCCAAATGACTTTTAGTAAAATAAAATTTAGAAATTAAATTTCAAATGAAAATAATGATCATGTTGCAATTTCAATCAGTTCATCCAGAATAATAAAACTGAAAAAAAAATTTAATAGAATTCGGAAAGCTGATAAAATATGTTCAAATAATTTTTAGAAAAATAAAACTTAGGGCTTATTAAATTTCAAATGAAAATAACAATCATGCGTCACTTTCAATTAGTTCATCTGAAAGTAAAATATACAAATTAAAAATACAGTTTCTGAAAAAAATGTACTTTTGATCTGTTACATTTTATTCAAACAGCGATAATTCAAATTTTATTTAAAAATTTGAGATTTTTTTCTGTGAAAGTCTGTGTAAGCTGTCATATGTTTTATCCACGAATAGAATTATCCCATAAAATAGCGGTTTGATTTTGTGGGAAAATGAAACACTGAACATTATTCATTTCTTAAATGCATATTTTGCCTAAAGGGATTATGAAAAAACACTATTTTCTTAAGAAATACATTTCAAGAGGAAAACATTCAAATTGAATTTTTTGTTGAATAAAAATAGTATTGTTTTTATCAGATAATAGATACATAAAGATATGCTGGTGATAAAAGCATAATTTAAGCAATTGTCAGATGAAAAGAACTTTATTCTCCCCCTTTTCATGTTCAAATCTTTCACACTAAACCCAGACCCAGCTCAATTCAATGCGCAATTCTCAACATTATATTATTCTTCTGAAGTTACGAAGGATTTATCGGTAACCCTGTGTGTATGTGTTCTCACTCTAATATTTATGCACAAATTAAACTTGCAAAATTACTGTTTGAAAACCTTGTTGGTAACTCATCAATTTTCAGTTAATAAATTAATGAATTAATTAAATGCTTTCGATACATTTATCTAGAGTTATCTTTCAGCAGCAAAAAATATCGAGTCAAGTAGCAATTTTTTAACAAAGGACATTAAAATACCTTTTATGTATGTATTTTTACTTAAAACTGTCTATTTAAGTACGAAATCGAACAAAAATAATTACTTTTGCTATAATTTCTATTGATGGTTAGATTGTTTTCTCTATTATACAAACATATGTTAGAATTGTGAGAAACATTACATGATATACATTTTAACATAAAATAGTTTGCTTTCCTTTTAATTGATAACATACAACATTTTGTAATGATGTTTTTCTAAAGGAGAAAGAACATTCTGACAATCAAAGTTCATATGCTTTTATTTTGTATAAATAGTGATGTATCTGCTTTGTGGGAGAAAATGTGAAACATTAAGTTAAAAGAATTTCTTCTTAACCCGGGAGCAGGAGAGCACTCGATACTAACGTTAATGGTCGCAGGGGGTGTACGGGTATTTTTTTTACAATTATTTTTGTTGAACACGATAAAAATCCTAGTTCCAGTAATTAATTTAACTAAGAGAAAGCACACTTACTTTTAAAGACTTTTCAGTTTTCTTTGATAATTTGAGCAAAAATGTCAATCAAACTGAACCATGAAGTTTCAAATGTGTGTGTGACTTTAGCAAACGTCACAAATCGCAGACTCTTTTCGCTAACATTACAGGAGTGTTATTTGCCGGCAAAACTGTCATATTTTATTCAAGTTATTGTCCTGTGATGATCAATAAATAGCATGTAGAAATGTTTCTTGCTTATGTCTTTTTGAAAGGGTAAAGTGTGTGTCTTGTGATGCACTTATGGCTTCATATTTTTCTTGATGGAGTTATTTCAGTAGCATTTAAAAATTTTGCTTTCAACTCAAACGTTTCATCTTCATCGCTTTCCTCAAACTTAATTTCGCTATCATAATAAATATGCTTTATTTCAACAGGTTCTTCCCTTGCTTGATCAGTTTCAACTTCCTTCAATAGAGATCATAGATGTCCATTTTTTTCTTTTATATATTCTGCTCATTTACATTTATAAACCATAACAAGCCGAGCAACACAGCAATCAAAAACATTAAGTTATTCACAGGGGAGAAATGTAGCCTGTTCATGGAAAATATTTTGGAACAAAAGTGGTCACGCGGGACCTCTCAGTCAAAACAAGTACCTTAAGATTGTAAGAAAACGTTTGCCACTCCCAAAAGGTGGGAAATATGGGGCAAACACATTTTAGTTCTCACAAAGACATATATATGAAGATATATAACAAATATATAACAGATATATATATTTGTTACTGGTGACAAATATAAACAGTTTTCCCAGAATAAACGATTTTGTCAGCCTGGGTGACTTTGTGCCCTGCGCGCCTGCTCCCGAGTTAATACGTCTCGTTTACGCTTAGGGCCATTTCTTCCGGAGAATCTTATAATAATCTTTCTTCCTCGCCTTTTATAATAACTTAACCTCTTAATGGTTGGGTAATTTTGAAGAAAACCGCCCTAAAAGAGCCTATTTTTAATTTAAGAAAATTATATAAAACTAAATGTGTGTTCAATATATATATTTATTTTTAAATTTTGGGTAAATTTTGGCTTGAAGTGCAAAAAATTATTCTTTTAAGAAAAGCCAACATTTAGGGGTATTATGATTGAATGTTGATTTTTCGGCAAAGAGAAAATTTAAATATGTGTTTTAAACATTAAAGGAGAATTTTATTACACTTATGCATAATGTAAAACACATTAGTAAGTTTTTCTTGTAAGATAAATTTCAAGGCATGAGATAAAAAGACCAACATCACACGTACAGTACAGATCCATCATCACTGCTCTCAGATTCACTAACAGAACTTTCAAAACAAACAATTATTTCAGAATCGCTCTCAGATCCATTTATACTTAAAGTAGAATCCAATTTACTTCCTGACTAACTCCGTATTGAATACAATATTAAAATATATACATATTATATCACAGAACGCAACCCATGTGTATTCAAGTAACTGATGTGTATTCAAGTAACAAAATAACTGAGCTAAGGTTACAAAAACATATCGCTAATATATATGTTTGATTGTGCTAACATCTAGTTTAAAATAAAATAAATATCTATAAACACGTTACTAATAATCTAGTACTGCCATCTTGTGGGAAATAAACATGATTCCGCGAGTATAAGAAATAGATAGTTTTAATCATCGTTACTTTTGAATACTCCAGCCCAGGAATATCACGGGCACGAGAAATAGAGAGGGAAATTTCGTCCCGTGAATTTGATGGGAGCGAGAAGCAAGGGGCTAATAGAACTTAATGCATTTAATTGCAGAAATATTAAATAATTTAATATGTTTTAAGTGAAATTATTTCTAAAGTGCATCAATCGATTAAGCCCACTATTTGTACAAACCTAGATGCTTGCAATTGGATCTCGTTATTATGAACCACGGTCAGGTGACGAGGACCATACCTATGCTAGAATCCCCATCTTTAAATTTCCGCAAAAAGGATCCTCCACAGATTTCACGTGCATCAGTCCCTCTACATTTCTGTGGTTTCTACCCACGAATTCGATACCCTGTCATTCGGATACTAACTACTTTCACATTTTCACTTCTAAATTTATTCATACAAATTCGTCCAATAGAATTAAAAAAATTGTTATATTCGTATTAGCTCTTCCTTTTTCTGCATTTAATAAATTAAGAATGGCTGGCTTTGCTTGTAAGAATATTTATATAGAGAGAGACTCTATTTTTTAAAAATTCCAAATGCCTTTCATAAAATCAAGGAAGTTCACTTATACAAAACTCGAATAATTATTACAAGGGGAAATTATTGAAAGAAAAAAACGAAATTTTTGTGAGAAGTAATTATTGAAGCAAAGGATTATTGTAGGGAGTGATAAAGTTCACATAAATCTAACATGATGACAAAAATCTCTCAAAGCGTAGTGTGAAAAAAAATTGGAAAACAGGTACCAATGCAATCGTAATAATCTTCTAAATATAGCCTACGACAACCATTTTTCATTCTTAACAGCTTGTAAAACATTTCTTAAGAGGTATTTTTTCGCTTAATCAAAAACTACTTTTAATATGTTTTGGATAAACTCTCAAAATTAATCTCTGTTGAATTTAGCACAAAATAATTTTAAAAAATCTATAAAAGTACTGTTAAGATTTTTCCATACTTTTGCTATCACTCATATGCCAAAAAAATCATACTAAAGTAACTGATTTATAGATACATGACCACATATGACGTTCGTAATGCAAAGTGAAAGAAAAAAAAAACAGTTGCGAATAAATATTTCCGACTTGAAATGTGTTCGGTAAGTGTAATTATTCTTCAATAAAACATGCGGTATCAAAGATGCACTGTAAGTTTATTTTTTTCTCTCTTAATTTTGTCAGTTATAAAAATATTCATAAGTTTAATTATTTACTTTCCCATGAACAGTTGCAGAATCTTAATTAAGAATTTTCTTTGCTCTTATATATATAGCGTTCGTCTAATGGAAAAAGACTTTTTAATAAGTTTATTTGAAAAAAAATGTTTAGCTTTAATTGAAATTCTTCTTAAGTATTAACTTTTCGAATATTTCCCACATACTCATAAGAAATAGCAATTTTACTTTTTCGAAATTTTATTTAATTTTTTAGTTTTCTTTGACGCAAAATCTGGAAGAAATAACATAAATAAATAAATAAAAAAGGAATGGAACTCTTCCTTTCAAGACATGCATTGATATGAGTTTTTTTTCATTGAAAAGATTCTAAGAATTTTCAAAATGGAACAATATTTATTATTTCTTGTTCTCTTGTTGCTGTAGATTTTTTTAACTATATGTTTTCTTCTACTAATAACATTCTGTTTTACCTTTAAAAAAGGTTTATGTTTAAATGAACATTTCGATACATTTCAGTGCAGTAAATTAAAAGCTGCAAAAAAAATGCTAATTTGTAAGAGATTTAAAATAGAAAAACGAAAGGAATTTATTCTGTTTCAAAGGCGAACTTTCATTACATATTACATGCACTCATATTCAATGCTTCAAAGATTTTTACCTTTTTTAAAATTATGAACTGTAGCAAGAGATAAAAAAAAAAGACGTAAACACATTCTAGTTACAATTAGAATGCTTCAGGAAAAATTGTATGTAACAAATTACTGAGATGTTTTGAATGCTTTATTTTTTAAAAATACTTCTACGTAAAGCTTTATATAAATCATACAATAACAGTTACAATTCTGAGACTTATCGTTACAAAAGTATATGGTTGTTAAGTCTGAGATCTGAAGATCAAAACTGTTACATCTAATTTTTGTTTTTAAAATTAAGTCCTTGATACTAATTCATTATTAAGCTGTGACAATGTTTATGTTTAAAAATTTAAGTTAATCCACAAATAACAGAAAATATTTCACAAGCAATATTAATGAGTTTTTATGTTTGAAAGAATATTGCATAATTCATATATTCGTATTATTACGCATGTAAAGGCTTGTAGAAGCTTGATCTTATATACGCATTTCATACAATAGAGCATAGAAGTGCATTTTAATGCAATAAATTACAATCTTTTTTAATTGAGTGAATAAAATAAACAATATTTTGAAGACATAAAAGAAATAATTTTTGAATAAGATAATGATGTTATATATATCTGTATTTTTTATATTTTTAATTATAGCCATTTTAAACTTGCGTTAGAGCGAAAATTTATATTTACTGACATCCTCATGACTACAATAAAGTGAACTCATTTTTGTATTACATCAATTACTTATATAAATATACTATTGACATTTAAGAGATATATTTTATTCAGTATGCACAAGGTACTTATGTGACAACAATATACTTCTAACAATTATTGTTAGGGAGTTCGTTTCATTATTTATGTGATTACTAATATTTTTAAAATTGAACACAATGGGAGAATAAATGAATGTGTGGCATATATATTTACTCTGTATTATATATATGATCAAAATATCAACCACTCCTTTTAAATGTTATTATTGTGTTATTTTATTTAATATACTGTTCAACTTATCCAAATGCTCTAATTGTTTCCTAGATTACTTGGAAATGAATTAAAAAAAAGTACTGTACCCAGAAATATTTGATTTTACCCGGCTTTGTGAACTTACTGCATATAAATATATACCGTATATTCCAGCTTATAACAAGCTCTTTTAACACAAAAAAATACAATAAAGATTAACGGGTGCATTTTTATGTACCGGATGTAAAAATGGTAGCTTTAAAAAAATATTAGCATATGTCTATATGTATCTAAATATTGTTCATTTAAGGTATCCGAATACTTTCGGAACCGTGATTTTCAAAAGCATATAAATGGATAATTTTCATGATATTTAGTGTCACTTAGATTAGAATACATGCATAAAATTGTTTTAAGGACATTTTGTTAATTTTTTTTTTATTTAAATACAATATTTGGGCAAAAATTAACTTAGAATAATCTTTTTTCCAAATGTTCTCCTTTTGTGAAAAATGCTTCTATTAGAATAATATTTTTCCTGTATATAGCTCAGACCTCTGTACAGAGGCTCAACTAGAATTTTTGAAATATATAACTTAGAAGAGAGTTTATTCATATTTTACGACAACAGAAGGGAGCAATTTTAAGAAAAAAACGCGAATAATTATTTCAATGGGTGTTAACTCTGAAAATAATATGAATTTTTCAAACATTCTAGTTGAGCCTCTGTGCAGAGGTCTGAGCTATATACAGGCAAAATATTATTATAATAGAACCATTTTTCACAAAAGGAGAACATTTTGAAAAAAGATTATTCTAAGTTAATTTTTTGCCAAAATATTATATTTAAATAACTTTTGTCAAAATGTCCTTAAAACAATTTTATGTATGTATTCTAATCTGAGTGACACTAAATATCATGAAAATTATCCATTTATGCGCTTTTTTAAAATCACGGTCCCGAACGTAGTCGGATAACTTAAAAGAAATGACATACTTTTGGAACTCTCATTATTGGATAACATGACAAACTCATGTATTTCTCTTCCTTTGTATCTCTATACATATAATCAAATTCCGTTTCATTTACATTATAACTATTACTCTGATACACATAAATAAATAGTCATATTCCGTTCCAACTACATTGTTAACTACATTTTTAATATAACCTCTTAACTATATCAGATTTAATTTCCTTCTATGCTGTTATTATTCATACACACAGTATTTTTTTAGATTACAAAAGATAAGAGCATCTCTCACGTACATTTCAGGCAACTTCGTAAAAGAAAGTTGTGTGCTATACAATGAATATACCTAAAAATTCAAAAATGCAGTTTGAAAGTATAGGTGAGTGTCTTACCCTGGAACATACTGTAAATGAATGCAGCTCGTAACACTTCTTACGTTATTAAGCAATTTTATGTAAGAATGTGCAAATTTATTATTTTTTAAAATTTTAATATATAATTTTGAATAGATTATCAATTTGTAAGACATAATAAGTACATTTATTCATGACCTTAAATCACCATATCTGGATTATAAGGTTGCTGTTTACCGAACCATTTAAGACCAAAATTTAAAAAATGAATTCCCTGTATAATACAGTGCTAATGTTTGGTTCATTTAGATATAAACACGTACATAAAAGATCAAACATTCGTTAAAATATGTAATATCGATACACATATTAATATGGAACATAATACTTTATCCATATTCCGTATCAGCAGCAAGCAGCTTAATCTACAATAAGCTAGTTTGAACTTGGGGATTCATAGGTTAATAATGAAGCAGGTGTCACTGAAAATCATGTAATTGGATGTAATTATTCAAACCTTATCTCTAGTCAGTATAGGAAGCTTTTAATAAGGCTTGCTCCATTGTTTCTCAGTGTGTCACTCATGCTTAATATTCATGCGGACGGCAATGCTCCGGTAGCTTTTCTCAGTCCCTGTGCAGATCATTTGTAACACCTCCTCAACAATGGACGGATCATTCGGAAGATTTCCATGCTCTTTGTGAATTTACTATGAGTATGTAAGAGCAATGCTACAGCCTCTCACGTGATACTAGTGGGATGTAAAATGAAGGACTGTTTGCTTATTCCCTGTGTGTTTCTGAACTGCGGAAACTTTCAGGGAACAGCATATAAGCTATTATATCGTAGTAGTTTATATACAATTATAAATTTATAAATTTATGTAGTATATTAAAGTTATACTGAAAAAAAGACTTAAAATTTTATGTATTTCATATATATATTCCCTCCTAAGAAAAATTTATTTTCTTAGATACATGGATAAAATCCCTGCCATCTGTTACAATAAAATCAAATTATTACATATGTACATGGTAAATTATTAATTTGATTATTCAGCAATAATTTGGTTATGGAACAAATTTCAAGTTATTATCGATACAATGAAATCATCTTAATGAAGCATTTCTTTTAAACAGTAATTCATATTTGAAGACCCTTGAATATAAGATTTCTAAAAGTATATATATATATATATATATATATATGATGATGTTTTATTAACATTTTTCTTATTTATTTATTTTTCTTCTTAATTTTGGGTTTAAAAATTGAGCTCAATTTAATAAAGAGAATTCAAAAGATCAATTACTTTAATTTTATCTAAATATTTTTTTTCAAAAAAAGTGTCCAATTCCTACATTGCTTTATTATTAACTCTGATTTTCAGATACATTTCGCGAATAAATACTATGATTGTTGCAACAGGTGATCTCATGAGAGATAAGTCTTTAATCATAGTGATCGAAAATCCCAAATCTAGCAATTTCTAACTAAATCTAGTGATGCAAATGTGGTAGACGAGTGGTCATGGTGTTGCAGAGTGGTGAATTAGAGTTCTATGGAAGGAGTGCTACATCGAGAGGATGAGGTAAGTTAAATCTGTAGAAGTTCAAAGTTCTCACAGCGTGTTGTGGAAGTATTCAAGAGAGGCTCAGATATCTACTATATACACCATTTAGCCGAGGCTCGAAACGACACGGTCCGTCACCAGTACAGTTTGAAAGTAGTACAGCTTCTAGTACAGCTTGAAACTGTGACGTTAATACTCAATCGTATTAAATCTGATTTCTCACAGTTCAGTAATTTTTATTCTGCAGTGAAATACGTTTAACATGAAAACGCTTAAGACGAAGTAACGGTCAACACGAAAAATGCAACGGTCCTGACAAACTACTATGTATTTTCTAACATTTTTTTTCTCTTAACACAAAACGAAAATAGCGTAAAAAGAAAAGATTTCTCTTCTGGGAACGAACCAAATACGGAAAACACCTGCCATGTAGTCGAGACTTAAGAGGTGTGTGAAATGAAAGAGAGGTGGTTTCAAATGTTTCACAGAAAGAAGGCTAACTTGTCTTTGAAATAAATCTGTGGCACGAGCCAATTTTGCTGATCTTAGCAACTTTAACCCTCTACCCCTACAAACTCTTCACAAAAACATCTCATCTCTCATCAGTTGGCTTTGAAATTCGGTGACGAGTACATTGTAATGTGAGTAAAAATCAGTGAGATTGGCTCACGTTTTTTCACCTCTAATTTAGAAGAAATTGTTAAAGAGCACAATGGCAAAGAGCTCATAGGACAAACTACTATTTCGCTTTAAATGAGGAGGGAGCTTCTTTTGAGTGTTGATCAAAAACAGAAGACGGAAACGGAAATCTGTGAAGCTTTTGGTTCTGGTAAGTGAACATTATCAACAATAATTTAAAAAAAGAGAATGCAAATTACGGAAATGTTTTAATATAGTACTTGCATGGAATTTAGCATTCACTCTGAATGGAATTCAGTGACTCCAAGGGCGGCTGAAAATTGTTTTCTTCATTCAGGATTCTCAAAGGTATCAGATTCTTTGGTGCCAAAAGAAAAGGAGAAGGTGGCTATTGAAACTGAGCCGACACTTAAAGAGATGTTTGAGAAAGTTTATGTATTACTGGACTGCCTTACTGTATCATCGGAAGATTTCGTTGCAGTAGATGATGATAATGTGTGTACAGCCCCAATTGAGGCAGACAAAGACATTTTAGACTTCGTTTAAAGTTCAAAAAGTATCCTTGATGAGGATTCCGACGACGAAAATAAAAATAATAATGCAGGCCCTATTCCCAAGTCATCCGAGATTAGGAACATTAAAAATATGCGGGGTTATTTAGACACACCATTCCAATGGTGAAGTGAACAACAAAATGGAAACAATTGGATAATTTGATTCTTAAAAAGACAGTTCAAAGAAAAATATCAGATTACTTTTCAAAAACTTATTAAATGTTATGATGTATAAGAAACTTTAAAAATATTTGCCTTAAATTTTCTTAAGTTATTTTTTAACCTTACGTTTTCTTAAGTAAATAGTTTTGTTTAATTGATCCTTATTAAAGATATATATATAATCCATAAATATATACAAAGAGCTATAAAAACTACCTAAGTTTAACTAGTCAAGATAGTAGGAAATATTAGCCTTAGCAGTTCAGTAACAAACTCCTGGCCAAGATTGGAGTTTAAACAAAGTTTTAGGGCTAGCCAACCTTCACCTGTAATTTACCTATACTACTGACCCAAGGAAAAAATGATTAATATTAGGAGAAATTTAAATGTTACAAATAAACTACACTATGCTATTAAAATATAACGATAAAATTATAGCCTACCAGTATTTACTAGTACAGATTTAAAGTCGATGCAATAAAGTAGACGGTAAGACTTACTTCGTGAGTATAGCAACATGTTGTTTCCCGTCAAATACAACATAGTAAAATCAGTACCGCATAAAAGTAAAATTACTAAATTATGATAGAATAATATTAAGTCTATATATATGTACATTTAAAAAACCATAAATATAGATATAAAATTTTATAGAAAATAAAAGACTTCAAGACACACACACACATACACAAGAATATTTAAATAAAATATATATTAATTTATTAAACATGAGACGCCATCTATTGAATAATTGTATAACTAATTAAGAATGCTATTATTATTACATATTGTCATTTCACTGAGAACTATTAGTAATATAATTGTAAAGAAAGTTAGCAGGAGAATATCCAATTTCAATGTATTGTTTAATAAAGATATTAAAATTTTAAGTAAATACATATATATATATATATATATATATATATATATATATATATATATATATATATATATATAATGTACTCTCTTATAAAATTAAATTTTTTGATTATATGTTTTTTTGTTTTTTGCTATATATAATATATATATATATATATATATATATATATATATATATATATAATATATATATATATATATATATATATATATATATATATATATATATATATATAATGTTTTATAAACTTAAATTTTTTGATTATATGTTTTTGTTTTTGCGTCAGTTTCGTGTTAAACTATTTTCACTGTAATATCAAACAGATGCAAGTGAACCATTAACTTTGTTCGTAATATTTGGAAAATTATCAAAGTGACATTATGTAATTTGTTGTATAAACACGCAACGTGAAAATTTAATGAATAAAAATGATAATACGCATGACATGAGCGAAATTATATTCAATTCATTGAAGGTACATTTTGAAAAGTTCCGTAATTAATCTTAGAAATACTTGTTATACCGACATGTTTCCAAACATTCATGTTAGATTTGCGGAAATGGTTTCATTTATATGTTTTCCACCTCAATTATCTGATGCAAATTACTTTTTAGTTTCTTTTAACTAGTTTCATTAAAATGAGTTAAAAAATGTTGCTTAAATTAATCATCTGTTCCTTTGACACGCATTAAAATCATTATTTTTTTCAGATTTTCATTGAATAGGAAAGTTGATTTTTTTTTTGTTATTCATATAAATTGATCAAAGGCATTTTGAATGGTTTTCAGTTTGGTTACTCCTACTTTCATTCCCTTGATTTTTTTTTATCAAAATGAGCTTTGATAGGAAAAAAAACAAACTAAACGTTATCTATAGAAAATTGCAAAATCATGATAAAATCAAAGCATTGAAATCTAATTATTTTTTTATTTCAGATTTCTTAGTTTTTAAAATCTGATAAAAATATTTACTAACATATAACTATTACTACATTTTTTGCTATTTATGATGTAAATTATATTTATTTATTTTCAGTTGAAAACTGCATGATGTGTGAATAAGTTTATCACATGTATTCATTTAAAAGATTTGTTGATTTTTAGTTCCAAGTATTCAGTTTTTTAATTAACGAACAAGAAATCAGCAATTTACTTCCGTTACTTTTTTATATAATTTAAAAAGGGAAATCCTTTCTTTTTAAAAAGGATGAAACACCTATGAATCAATAAAAGTTATTCGATAAAAGGCTAACGTAAAATATAGAGGTTTCCATCATTTTAAGTCATATTTTGGGGATGTAAACCTCTTTCAGGAATGCGTACATTAATAAAGAGATTTTTGAAATAACAAAATTTGTATGTACTGTTAAAACGAACAATTAATTGCCCGTAACAGTTGTTATTTCAAACTCCTTTATCTCGGAAGCTTATATATATAAGTCATCTGTTACAAACTTACATTTTTTTTAATTATAGTAGTAAGTTGAAGGCTTTACCAACTTAAAACCTCTGAAGATTGGAACGGCTACTTTGAAGTAGCGGCTCTAAACATGGTTAAGCAATATGGGTGTCATGTGAACTGCATTCGTGTAGTATTAAACTCTCCTATCTACTATACCTCACCAAGTAAGAACTTTCAGATACATTTGAATTTAACGGGTAGCAGGTCATATTAATCAATAGGTCTATTTTTGAATAATCTGGACTGAAAACCGGGAATCCATTTGAAGATCGCAAGCTTTCAACTCATCTACTGCAGCCATCGCAATATTTGAAGATAATTAAGTGTAGTTATACTTGTTAATTTTCATTTTGAACATTGGCAAATGGTTCCTCATTGAAATTATGTGATTAGCAATCTTGCGGTTATACAGAATATATTTAACATGAGTTAAGTTAAGCCCTTAGCTATTGTAGATGAATTTTTCAACATAAACTATTGTTTTGTAACGAGAGAACCGATTGCGTAGAATTAAAAGAAAGTTAACTCCAGTTGTGTGTGTGTGTGTGTGTGAATATCTTTTTTTTAGTTAAATTATAGTTTTTTTCTTATCTTAAATACGTGAAACTAAATGTATTTCTAAGAAAAATCTGACTGTTCTTAATTTTGATATTTTATTTTCCGATTATGAAATATGACAATTTTTTTTTAAAAAAGAATCAGTTCTTTTTGCGATTTTTTTTAATAATCTTTAAATTAGAATTTTTTAGAATGAACAACGATGCAAGGGGTATAAGAAGTTTCTTTCAAAACATTTAAATTTTCAGAACAACATTCGTTCTATGAACATTCTGCAATCAAAATGCATCATTGTAACATGAACATAAACCTTTCGGTACATACATTAGTTTATGGGATGCCAATGTTCTATATGCTAAATTCTATGTTCTATTTTTCGTTTTTTTAAGTGTAACATCTTTCCTCTCAGTTGCTGGATATTTGTTGGGATTTATTTCGTACAAAGGGACGGATGTGTGTAACAGGTAGTGACATAAGCGCGCGCTACATGATTTGACCAATGAGAGTGTGTGGCTGTGTTGTTTCGCTACCCACGCATAGGGATCCAACTATAGTAGTTATAAAGCTCTCGAGCGCTTGACTCTAAATCGGTTAGTCATGATATTGGGGGCCTATTTGAAAATGGACAAATAGTGATTTCGGTTGTCGTATACATTTCTTCGAATCAAACGGTTAAAAAAAATTAAAGATTTCCTGCATTTTGTACTTTTACCATATAACAAAGGTGGTTCTGCTCTTTTTAAAAAAAATTGTCACTCGCTTCCCCTGATTTTGAGTGGGGATTTTAACTTTAACTTCAGTTTGTCAAAAGCTGAGCCGCTCATAGCTTTTTATGAATGATGAACTAAAGCTCGAAATGAACACAAATTAGAATGTTTCGACTGCTAACAGTGGTACTGTTATTGACGCTGTTTTTCAACGGTTTTTAAATACTTTGAAATTGACCTCAGGAGCACCACAAGTAAAATGTTGTCAATTAGACAGTTTATTAAAAAGATTGCAACAAACTTCTTTCAGAATATTGATAATTCTAGTAATCTCTCGATCTTAGATATCGAAAAATATATCCCTGATCCAAATTTCAACAGACCTAGAAATATTCTCTCAGACCCCCTCTTCATGTAAGTATTTTTCTCCTCTCAAATCTCGCTTCTTCCATCTTAAATGCTGATTTCACCTCTTTCCACGACTACCCTATGGTCTACTGGTCAGAGTCAATCGCTCCCAATGCTTTGCATCGGGTTCTCTCGGTCCCAATCTTCTTCCATTTTTCAATTTTTATTCTTTAATTTTCCTCGGAAAATTATCCGACAGATCACTTTTTATTTAAATGTTCCTCTACTATTTTCATTCTTGATCGCCTGACCATGGTTCAAAATTACCTGGTCCGTCGCCAAAAGCCCTCGTGTAGCTGAACAGTGCGACGTTAATATTCAATCAATCAATCAATTCATTCTTGATAGTATATTTTTAATAGCTTTTAAAAAAGCTGTTTTCTGTTTTATTTTCAACTACTTTTTCATGATCCTAGCTGCATTCCCATTGGTCAGTTGAGGCCCGCTCACCCAAGATCGAAATTTTAACTTTATTTTCCGCATTTTAATATTTTTAAATAATTATTTTCTTAAAATCTCCAGTATTTTTATTTTATTTTTAAAGCATTTAAACTTAACAAAGGGCAAAAAGTCAATCATGTACAGTCACTCAAATACCTACTGATATGAGGTAGTAGCTCGAAAGAGCTGGGTACTCAGGTCATTCACCCAAAGATGAAATACTTTGAAATCCCAAGTATATGTGTCATATTTTAGCTATCATAAGTATATTGCCTCCGCTATTCCCCAAATTGAACTAGAACAATTATTTTTGATAAAATATTGCATTTTTCTTACTCCTTTTGTTAATAAATACAGTAAAGTTTGATTCTAATCAATGGGCACGGAAACAAATTAAAAAAAACCTGGCATTTAAATTTTAAAAATTAAGGTTTATTAAAAAAAAACATTTAAAGAAAACAGTTATTATACAGTTAGCAACACTCGGACATGACTTCACTCCGTCGTACCCAAAGACCGAATCCCTGCCACTTGCCATTCCACATTCCAAGGGGGAGGGGAAACTACCCATTCCCCTTAGCTGGTGTCAATGGGCCTTCCCACTCCTACACCTCCCCCCTTAAAAAGCTCATCCGTCATTCCAGGACGATGAAGCTGAAAAGAAACTATGAAAAAAACACATGCACACATACATGGCAAGAAACAAGATAACGAGAGAAATTTTTTTTTTTCAGGTATCATGTAAAAAGAGCTTTTGCTAACACAACTCCCAAAAATAGATTTACAAATCACATTAATATGCTAGAAAATTAATATCCATACAAGATACAACCACAAATAATACTCAAAAATATTACAATATAAAAATCAAGTTACTAAAAATATAGCACAAAATCTAAAATAATTATACAACATGTACTAGCAAAGCATATTTAGAAGCCAAAGTTTTAATCCTTAGCAGTTTTAAGAAATTATGGTACTGAAAAACGTGAAGTATATATATAATCATCGGCATAAATCTTATCTATTTAACAGGAGCAGGCAACCTGGATAATTCAGTACTTTTTACATGCTTAAACCTCCAGCCAAACGTTAATTTCTATATTGTACTAGGTTTAACCATTTAAAAAAAAATTCTCTTATTCTTTTTCTTCCAATTTCTAAGTAGAATGAAAGCAAGCAAAATTCTTTTCAATCCCAAAAGCGACAAAAGTAACAAATGCATGTTATTGTCCATAAAACATCCACGCGAACCTTAAATACTTCCAATCCTGCTTTCAACTCCAATTTAACAATACCTGTTATGAGATCACAACAACATTGCACCAGGATTGAGTCAATAAATTCGGAAATACATTCCTTACGGGGCTGACCCCGCCTATTACTATACAAGATTCTATTTTTAAATACACAAGTAAAGGCAACCTCCCTCTTGCTTTCTTTTTATACCTTGTCCATTTGTTTGGACATTCGATGCATTAATTTTTACTGCAACCAAATCTCCGTTTGGAACATTCAATAAAGACTGTGTGTAAGTCTCAGGACGTAGATTGGTGATCACTTCTTGGCTGCAAACTGATTTTAAATCTGTTGAACTAATAATTCCTTCTTCCTTTGAAGGTTCTCGAAGTTTCGCAGGATTGCGAATCATTTGCGAGTTTTCTATTAATACTTCATAATCAGAGGAACAGATTAACATGTCGTTAACCAAATTTTTAGAGACAGGCACAACACCGTGCCTAAAGTCATTCAATTCCATGTTGGAATCTTTTACTTCACCCATTTCATGCTCCCCAAATGCAGACGTTATTTGAATTGACCCTCTATTATTAATGCTTTGTCCTTCGACAACATCTGGTCTTACCACGGGCATCTGGGCACCTGTGTCTATGACAGCATTCACCATTTCTTGCTCACCCTTGACCTTGACGTAAACAACCCTTAAATCGTCCATTCCCTTTTCTTCCTTGATAGGAGTAGTTACTGGTATCGTAGCTTCAGCCATCAACACAGCAGGAGACGTTTCCCTCACATGTTCCTCGGCCCTCCCGATACTAATTCGGTAATTTGAAGATGTCTTCTTACGATCTTCTGCACAACTCGTCCGCTTGACATTCGACCGAATACTTTCGATCTCTAACCGCAGTTCATTCAATTCTGATTCCCAGCGCAGCTGCTGGATTGCGTGCTGCCTGGCGATTTTTTCCTCCTCGATTGCGAGCTGCCTGGCGATTTTTTCCTCCTCGATTGCGAGCTGCCTGGCGATTTTTTCCTCACTTTCCCTTTCAAAGCGTTCCTCTAAAATAACAGATAACTGATCTCTAACGAACTCTTCTTCGTAATCTTTGCTACCGATTATGATATTCCTTAGCTCTATATTCGTCATTTTATCTGATACCTTTTGACCTAACTCCTCAGCCAACAAAACTAAATCCTGCTTTTTAGCTTTCTCCAAAAATGCCATTTGAAAATTTTCTTTTTCCAATATACCGCAACTAAACAAATAATCAAATGAAATAACACCCAGAAGGGATTGCCAAAAATTAAACACCACAAATATATCTTTGTTTAAAACACACAACAATAAGCATCCGCTACACTAACACAACACTCAATGAATTAGGAGGAATTCCAGAATAATGTATTATATATTTCGCAATATACCAAGTGTACTTAAATAACTAATAAATAAAACTTAATATATTACTGATACACAATAATCACTTAAAATATTACTGATACACTTAAAATCAATATTACCGATATACAATAATCACCTAAAATATTACTGACACACAATAATCACTTAAAATATTATTGACACACAATAATCTCTAACCTATTTCTGATATACACAATATAATCACTTAAAATATAACCGACATGCACCACTTAATCTATTCCTGGCTGGAATAATAGAACACTACAAAATATATATTCGGTAGTTTTCTCCAATTTAAACTGATAATATTTTTTTCACATTAATCGAAAATACTATGCGTACATAAGCACAAAATAATTTCATTGACATGAGATAAGTATTATTCTTTAGCATTAATTTTTCAATAAACTCAATTGCTATTCACTGACGTGAACTTATTATTGTGCATTACAAAAATAAATAAATACAATAAAGAAAAAAAAAACATACAATCTTTCCTTAATTTATAGAACTGATGTTCTAAAACACTTTCCATTTATATGGAACAATAATAAAAAAAAAATATATATACTGATGTATATAATAATTCCCAATTGAACTGGCGTTCAAAAATTTTATAACTGCATGTGGATATGCAATAAAATAATATACTGAGAGAATTAATGATTTTGAAGTTTTCCTTAATTCATAGAACTGATGTTCTAAAACTTACTTTCCATTGATATGGAACAAGAAATAATAAAAAAATATACTGATATATAATAACTGAAATTTGAACTGGCGTTCAAAATTTTATAAATAACTGCATGGATATGCAATAAAATAATATACTGAGAGAATTAATGATTTTGAAGCTTCTTAATTTTTAGAACGGATGTTCTAAAACTTACTTTCCATTGATATGGAACAAGAATAATAAAATATATATACTGATGTATATAATTAATTCAAAATTGAACTGGCGTTCAACAAGTTACAACTGCATGGATATGCAGAGCAAAAAAAACGTACACTGACGTATACAAAAAATAAAATCAAAATTCTCTCTTAATAAATGGATATTAAACAGTATAATTTTATAAATTTCTCTCGTCTTACATTACAGGGAGTTGCAAGCAAAAACTCTTACCTGATTCATTTCCACGCGGGAATCAGAAAACTCGAAATTTCTGGAACGTTCTTCCTGTGGGGTTTTCCACTAAGACTCGATCATTAACGGCTGCGCCAGTAAAGTTTGATTCTAATCAATGGGCACGGAAACAAATTAAAAAAAAAAACCTGGCATTTAAATTTTAAAAATTAAGGTTTATTAAAAAAAACATTTAAAGAAAACAGTTATTATACAGTTAGCAACACTCGGACATGACTTCACTCCGTCGTACCCAAAGACCGAATCCCTGCCACTTGCCATTCCACATTCAAGGGGGAAACTACCCATTCCCCTTAGCTGGTGTCAATGGGCCTTCCCACTCCTACAAATACAATTTTCATTTAAGATTAATTATTCGATAGAAAATTATTTCCAATCATACCCGATTCATATTTTTTTCAGGAAAAAAGTTAATATTGCGTATTTATACCACGATAACATGTCAGATGTTACACATCATATGCGACTACTGTAAGACTCGTTTTCTTTTTTTATCTTTTTAGAACAACCTAAATAAATGTTTAAATATGATCCAATTTTTCCTCAAATTTATAAAAAATCTAACCAATTTCTCTCACATATTGAATTTCTTTTTGCGTGAGGTAAATGGAATGTGTGTTTCGTTTTTGTGGCAAAACTGTTGAAACACAAAGATATATCAAGTAATCCACACAAAAGATCAAAGTAATACTAGCAATGAGCATTCTCAATGTCTTCCAAATAAACCCAGAGACATCTAGATATGTCAGACCAAGACGCTAAGAATGCCGGGTTATTTTTATCATAAATAATAAAGGTTAGTAATTTACATTGTCGGACATTTTATTTTCATTTAAAAAAAACACACACAGTTAAAAAAACAACTAGTTGTAGTTACTTTCAAAGTGAAGAGCTTTGTGAAACAAATGTATTATTCGTATGCTTTTTTTTAAACTATCTTTAAACCTTTTTGACATTAAAACATAGTAGTAATAGCTTGTGTTCATTAAAATAAGTAATTGTTTGTGGTTAGCTTAAACTCTTGTTTACCGCAGAACCTTTTTTTTATTACTCGCACGCAAAAGTGTTTAAGTTATTACTGAAACTCTCAGTAATTATTCAACGAAGTAATTCTAATTCAAAATTCCGCGGCACTCATTTATCTCAGTTATTTTTTTTTACTCATTTATTACGGAAATAAATGTCACTACATAAAATAGAATGCATCGCCGTTTGATAAAAAGTACTTCTTCTAAGTTATACACTGAGACACACACACACACACATCTTAACTCAGAATAATATTTTCTACTGTTCATTGCGTGTTGCGGGTTAAAATGGAAAAATGCTCTTTGAAAGTGAAAAGTCGGTGTTTTGGGACTCTCAATGATTTATTCTCCTTAAAATACTCTCGAAAATTAATCATACGCGTGAAAGCAATTTCTCGAGAAAAAGCATTACAGGCAGATAAACAATTCAGAAAATTGAGATGGAAGCCACAGAAAGTGTAAAAAAGTATCGGGAAAAAGTTAAAAAGGAACAACAAACGTTCATATAGTAGCATTTGATCTAATAATAAGAAGCAATTACCTCAAAGTCCCTGAAATTGCTACTCCGATAATAACGGTCAGATTTGCATGGGGGAGAGGGGACTTTTTGTGCTTGCTAAATTGTTTCATTCAAAGCAACCAAGAGAAAAAGAGCTAATTTGAATATAATGAAGAAAGCAAAAAGAAAAAAAAGAAGGTGGGGGAGGAGTGAATGGTATCTTATAAAAGGGATAAAATGTAGGGGAATTTTTTTTTCTCCTTGCTTTCCTTTTTTCATCACTAAAGGAACACAGAGCAAGGTCGCTAAAAATTTACCGTGACTTAATTGGATGTAAAAGTCTTAAGCATTTAGCAGTTTAGTAAGTTTCGGAAGCGTAATTTTGTTCACTGGAGGGAAAAAAAAGTCAAATATATATCATAGAGTCATTTTTTACAACACGTTTGTTATTACATTTGACATTTAGGGGTGACGCTTAAAATTACCGAAACACAGCGGAAAAAAATTTCTTGACTCGAAAATAATCAAATATGGTTTATATTTTACGAAGTACGTCTTTAAATAAGTATACTGTCTTCCCTGTCTTTTAATGTGTCTTTTTTAATTTTCTGCCAGACGGTCTTTTTATTCTACTGTTATTGATTACTTTTGATCTAAAATTATATGTCTCAAACTCTAGTAAATGTTAGTCAATGAAAGAAATCCAAATAAAGGAGTATATATATAAAGAGTTGATAAGTAAGATCACACAAACACACACACAAACAAAAAAGGAGTTAATTTTATGACAAGCAATCGCCTATAACTTTTCTATGTAAGTTATCTAATTACAACTTTTGTTATTTATATTGTGGAACTTTAACTATTTTACATATAGCTCTTAAAGAGTTCGATTCAAGTAATTAGCCACGAATTTATATATATATATATATGGGCATAATGTATGATGGATAACTGTGTATGTCTGCATAAATATATGTATAACTTTTTTTTAGTGCCAGTGAATTCCTCTGTATGATGTCTAATTAGAAGGTGTAGTGTGTTTCTATTACATATTTTTACAGAGGCATATTATTTATGAAAATAACGTCCTTAGTTATATGCTAGTTCAATCAATACCTATTATTATGCTTGTAAAATAAGCGAAAGTAATGAAAGATTGTTGTAATGATACGCTTCAATGGTAGACTAATATATTATTTTTGGGGACTCCCAAATTTATTAATTGACCTACATGTAAGTTAATTGAATGACATAAAGATATCTAATTGAACATACTCTTACATTGATTTCTAGCACTTATATGCTTCAATCACCTACTGTAGTGAGTGAGTGCTTATTAACATTATACTATAAAGCAAAGGCTCCCAAACTTTTTGTCTCATGGACCCCTTACCATGTTTTTCGGTAGGGGGTAGACCTCTGCTTAATTAATATAATTTTTTGCAAATTTATCAACTTAATTGTCTTTTTCATAGCTAGTACTACTACTACTACTACTTTAAAAGAATTAAAATTATAACTAATGAAGTATAGAGTTAAAAGTTTAAGTAGCATATGTTAATCAATTAAATTAAGAGTTGGTTAATGTATAAAATAACTGTTAAATAAAATAATCAAAGAACACACAATTGATTTTATTAGGAGGGATGAATCTGGCGCTACAATAACAAATTTTCACCATATAGTATCAATCTTGTCAGATTTAACCTTAAATCTCATCAGTTAGTAGTGTTCAGCTTCTTTTTTTGTTTTTTTTGTTTTGGAGAGATTGAAAGAGATTAAACTCCTTCTTACAAGAAAAAATCCTTAAAAACTTCCTCACGATATTCCATAATTCATGACAAATAATAGGTTTGCCTTTTTAAAGCCAAAATTGCTGGCATCCATTTCTAAACTTTAAAATCTTCATTGGTGCATATCACGATCAGTTCCTGTTGTCATGTGTGACCTTTTTTTTCCAATATGACCATTTAATTCATTGCCTACTGTGGTATTACTATAGTCAAAGCATTCTCAAACCTGGTTCAAAATCTGAATAAAAGGCAGTTAAATGTCGAACGTAGGTTAAAACATGCTGACAGATTATCTGGGCTAATTTTAGAAAATTTCGGACCTCCAGTATTATACTTCTTTAGTTTAACTCTGGAAAGAAACGCTGAAATGGTTCCTGTTTTTAAAAAAATTATGTTGTCACTTTGTACGGGCAAATGAACATCATTAAATTTAGTAAATAAATCTGTTAAATAGGTAAAGTTTGTGGTTTCCACTTGATTAAATTTCCTTTTAAAATTAAAGTCATGATCTACTTTAATAAAAGCCAATATCACACAGACTCCCACTTACACCTCATTGACCCCCAAAATTATTTTTTTGCTGACGGGGATCCCTTGCAGGCCATCATAGACCAATTTGGGAATCACTGCTCTGAAACAACATGATGGCTATTGGCAACGGATCTCTTAAATTTGAACCTTGGTCAAGTGACGAGGATGACACATCTGATGTGGCACCTCTCTCCAACTACCACAACATACCAATGGAAGAACTTCGAGTTTTGACTGATTTAACGTGAATCAGCATCTCTACACGGAAGGTCTTCCGTGACATTAGGGCTCGAACACATGGCACGCCAGCTACGAGTTCGTGATCATGACTTGTATGCTACCAAGAGCATCCATCACGTACTATTAGATAAACATTACGACCAATTGTCTTTTTTAGTGATTTGAGGTGTAAAAGAATTATTCCGTTAAATTTAGGATCAGTATTTTTCTGATTAATCTTGTTCTACAATGATACAAGAAACAGCTCTTTAAAGAAAATAGGAAACAACACCCAAATAGCAAACAGTAAGCAACTCTCAAATTTATTTTACATATAATCTATGTGTTGTTATTAATGATTTGGTTATTAGCACTACCTCTTAACTTTTTCCATCAGAATCTTTGAGAAAAAATTTACATACGAGTACAAAGAATAATTTTTTTTTGACAATACAAAAGTTTGACTTTTTATCCACTTCCAGACCAAAGTATTTTCTCATAAAGAATTTGTCTTGAGCTTAAATTAACCCAATTTCTAATTAGTAGATTTCTCTAACGAGAAATATATGTTTCCTTTTCCATAACTTTAAAGTTGATATTTTTTTAAGAACTGGAAATAAGTTTATAATTTTTTCCCGAGGTGAATTCAATTTTATTTCTTCATAGATAGAAAAGTAGTACTTAACAAGGTGTGCAAAAAAAAAAAAAAAAAAAAACGAGACTAAGTGTGTAGCTTGAAAAATGAGTGAATTTGGCAACAACCGTTTTGGAGAATTCAATTCATGCCCCTCCTCTATCCATGTGGCCAGTTGGGAGTACTGCGTCATTAAGTGAACACGTGCACCTGCATTCTGCTTGAGAAAATGTCGAACCAACATCAAGTTTCTTGTGAAACTTAAAAAAATCACCCACATTTCAAATACTAACTGAGGCTTAAGGAGATGAAACTTTGTCTCGCGCACATGTTTTTGAATGATAAAAGAGATTTTCAGGAAGATAGTTAGTATGGAAGCTGATGAATCTTCTGGGCACCCAAGGTCAGCAATTACAGACCAAAATATAGCCAAAATCCGTGATATGAGTGGGTTCTTAACTCCATCAGTGGTCAGATTTTTTATCGACACTACCACATTAAAGTACTAAAAAAAACTTCGAGAAAAAATTAGAAAGAAAAGGCCAGAATCAGAAAGTGATGGATGGCTATTGCAGCAAGACAATACATCCGTTTTCATGGCCCTATCTGTCAAGCAGTTTCTGACCAACAAAAATAATCCAGTGATGGGACATCCACCTTATTTGACTGATTTGCCCCTTTCAACTTTTTTTTAAATTTTGTACAGTTAAATCTTGCAGAAAAAGAACCCATTTTACCTCAGTTGAAGGGGTTCAGGAAAAAAAAAACAATTTTCCTAAGGAACTTCCAAAAGCCTCTTTGCGCAACTGTTAACAGCAATACCAGCAGCACCGAATGCAGAAGTGTGTGAATGTTGAAGGGAAGTACTTTGAAGGTGATACTGTCACGGAGAACCGATTCTGTAAGTGCAATGATTTATTCGACTCATCTCGTTTTTTTTTATGTTACACCTCGTAGTTTTCTGATTACATAATTTAAGCTACTTATACAAATAAAAAATTTTCACGGTATAGCAATTTAAGTTTAAGAATTTTTTTTTTAAATATACACTACTGGGGCCATTAAAAGTGCTACATCAAGAAGAAATGCGGATAACAAATGATACACTACTGGTCACCGTAAATGCAACACCAAGAAAGACAAGAGAATAGCACAACAAAATTTATTTTGTAGATAACATGTTGACCAAGTATCAAATGATTAAATTTATAGACTTCTGTGAAGTGTGGTTCCTGCCAGAATCAGTAGCCAGAGTAGCCGCCATTGTCGGAGATTACCGCTGCCACACGCCTGGGCATTGATTCTAAGAGACTTTGGATGTGTTCTAGGAGAACAGAAGACCAAGCAGCTTAGACACGTTGCCAAAGTTGATCTGGTGGGGCAGCTGGGGGTGTAATATGGGTCAGTAGTTGAGCAACCATGGACCACATGTTTTCTATCTGCGAAATATCCAGAGAGAGAGAGCCGGCCAGGGAAGTAATTCAATCTGGTGATTGTAGAAGAACCTTTGGAAAATGCGTGCCACGTGTGGTCGCGCATTATTCTGTTGAAATATGGCTGTGGCCAAGCCCTAAATTCAAGGAAGGACGACTGCCTCCAACACCTTGGAGATGTAGCGCTGGCTGTTTAAAGTACCGGCAATGCGTACTAGAGGAGTGCGAGAGTGGTAGCCAATTCCACCCCTTACCATAATACCTGGTGCAGGACCTGTGTGGCGGTGCATACGGCAGTTGTTCAGCATCCTCTTTCCACGGTGTCTCCAGTTTCGAATCCGACCATCGTGGTGTTGCAGACAGCTGCGTGGCTCGTCAGTAAAGGCAATTTCATTCCATTCTGCCACCCACATCCTTCTTTCATCGCACAATTGGCGGCGGAGACTTCTGTGGTTCTGCGTCAAGGGTAGACCAAGCAATGTACGTTTTGCGGACTGACCACTCTGTTGTTAATGGCGTCGAATGGTACACGAAGACACTGAATGATGCGTTAAAGACTCAATGTGCTGAGCTACGGTTCGTGATGTGACTGAGTGATCCGTCACTGCCATGCGCAAAATTTGCCTGTCCTCACGTGAAGTGGTGCACTGACGTGGATGCGATCGACCATGTCGGTCCGTCGTACCCTTTTGCATCCAACGGTCACATATCTGCATTACAGTTAATTGGTTTCGTCCAACACGACTACCGATTTACCTGAAAGATAATACACAATCTCGGTAGGCCACGATCCTTCCTCTGTCGAACTCGGATACTTGATCAAAAACTGATCGCGGTTTTCTATGAGACATAACTGATCATTTTTTGAAAAAACCACAAGAAAAACTTAATTGCCAAACTTGAAATCGTCAATATCTTCAAGCCTTAAATAGCGCTTTGAGGTGGCGCCACAGGCGTGCGTCACGTGTGTCTCCGCTCAAATTCTAATCATTTGCATATCTCATCTCCGCTAATGCATGTTGTAAATTTCATGTTGTTTTCATGCTTTCTTCAGGGTGTTGCATTTACGGTGGCCAGCAGTGTATTTATTGGGCAAATATATTATACTGGAAATAACAAGTGATTAAATTTTCAAGAGTTTAGGGTGAATAGGAAATCAGTACCCATAAAAATCATCTCTGATAGTAATAACAGCATGTATACTCCTGGGCATGGAGTCAAACAGAGATTGGGTAGCATGTATAGGTGCAGATGTCCATGCAGCTTCAACACGATGTCTCAGCTCATTAATCAGATTGAATGGTGTATGGTGACGTGCCAGTCGCTCAGCAACCATAGACTAAACTTTTTCAGGTGGTGAGAGATCTGGAGAACGTGGAAGACAGGACAACAGCCGAACATTTTCTGTATCAAGGAAGGTCTGTTCAATACCCGGAACATGTGGTCATGCATTACCTTAAAAAGGGTAATACCTTAATAAAGGGTAGGTTCACGGGTCGTAACACACCGTAAATGCAACGTGCACTGTGCAAAGTTTTATTAACGCGAACAAGAGGTAACCGAGACGCGTATCCAGTAGCACCCCATACCATCACGCAGGTGATGGGCCAGTATGACGATGACGAATGCACGCTGCCTATGTAGGTTCACCAAGATGCCGCCAAAGACGGGCGAGACGATCGTGATGCTGTAAGCAGAACTTGGATTCATCTGAAAAAATGACGTCTTGCCATTCATGTGGACAGATTCGTCTTTGATCACACCATTGAAGAGTCTCCTGTAAGTGATGCAGCATAAAGGGTAGCCACAACTATGGTCTCCGAGCTGAGGGTCCATGCTGCTGCAAACTTCCTAGAACTGTTCGTGCAGACACTTGTTGTCTTGCAAACAAACCGAAATCTTGATTCAGGGCTCGTGATTTAGCTTCAAGATCCATTAAGGCAATTTGGATAACATGCTTGTCTTCTCGGCTAGTAGTGAGAGGAACTGTTCCGTATTACCATCCTGAACCCATTGATTCCATGTTCTGCTAACAGTCATTGGAGCTCGACCGACGCGTGCAACTGAGCGAATACTGCAATTCTGGCACGATACAATTCGACCTTTAACAGAAAAACGTGCTAGTACAGATTTCTGCTTCTTACACGAGGCATCACAACAACCTTTCACCAGACAACAACGCTCAAGTATAGTCTGTGTATGAGAAACAGAGAACCTAGATTTCCTTAATTAAACACATTGTAGGTCCCGCTACCAGCGTCTGCTTTGTCTGAATGCGCTGAAAAGCAAATCATTTATATATCACATCCCCTTCTTCCTGTCTTTCAAATTTCTCTTCCGTAGCATGTCGCCTTCTTGGTGTAGCAATTATAATGGCCAGTAGTATATGATGGTAAAAATTGTTTTTACAAGACACATGAGTTTGAAAGCAAATTTTTACTATGCAATTAGTTAGTTTTCTTTGTGCAGTTACAATTTTAATTATAGTAATTTAAAAATTCTTTATTATTGGACGATGCGTACTTTTTTTTAAAAAAAATTCAATAAGCAATGATTTTTAATACGAGTTAAGGAGCAAGTTCTATTGAGAAGCATTAACAATTGTAAGCAGACAAAAATTTGTGCTAAAATAATTAGTAAATGAAACATTTGGAAATAAAGATTAAATCTTACGGAGAGAAAACATTACTAATCATTTCGAAGTTCAACTTTTATTATGCATCGGTGAATAATTTTATTTGATAAAATTGAAACCTTTTTTTAGGCATAGACTATTTTACAAATTTATTTAGAAAAAAATATAGAATATTTGTGCAACATGTATATTTTAAGTAATAAAGTACATTAAAACATTTATTTTTCTGCTAAATTATTAAAACTAAGTAATTTCATAGGTGTAATATTACTAGATCTTGATATATTATATTATGTCCTATAGCATATTAGATATCGTTTCTCCTTTCTATAGAAATAAACATTTACTAATTTTGTAACTGTCTGATGGTTGTCTCATATATAACGGTCGATTACATTTCTTTGTAAATGTCTGGAGAAAATGAATGCACAGTAATTTCCAGCAGACATCTTACCCGAAATTCTATATATAGCTCTCTCTCTCTCTCTTTCTTTAGTGAATATAACGATGAGCGTGCGTAATTCCTTCAAAAATAGTTCATTTTAACTTTAATAATTATACTTAAGTTTAATTAATATCCAATGCATAATTTTCCTTACTTTCGTTGTCATGGCAACTGGTTTTAATGCGTCGAAACTGGTTAATGATGTTACTTTTGATTTTCTGATTACAAATTGGTGGAATGAAGAAAAACCACATCGAATTTCTTTTGTGTTGGTTCAGTCTCAGTAATGAATATTAATATTTGATTTAATTGTTAAAATTTGCTTATTTTCTAGCTGATATAATTCAGATACATAATTATAACTAATGTACTTTGAAATAGATATTTTAGAAGAGGCATGAAACAAATAACTTCTGAATAACATAATTTTATTTTCAATATCAATGACACTGTGGTATAAAAATCCAGTAAGAGACGGTTTTTCTGTCTCACAAATGTGTTCTAAATCGGTGTAAAAATACTATGGCATCCTCAAAAGGTAAGAATATAAGAAAATGAAAAAAATAATAATAACTATACAAAAAAGAAATAAAAAGGAAGTAAAAAAGTTAACTTTATTGAAGAATTAGCTTTGAACGTAATTGAACAAAAGATCCAAACGTTCAGATTTCCAGTAGCTAGGGAAACCTCCACTCTTTATTAAGGTGATATGATCCTCTTAACTTTTGTGAAGGATTTATATCGTCTATTCATATCTGTATACAAGGTTGTCAACGGAATACACTGCTGGCCACCGTAAATGCAACACCCTGAAAGCAGCATGCAAATAACATGAAATGTACAACATGCATTAGCGAAGGTAAGATATGGAAATGATTAGAATTTCAGCGCAGGCAAACATTACGCACGCCTGTGGCGCCACCTCAAAGCGCTATTAAGGCTTGGTGATTTCGACGATTTCAAGTTTGGCAATTGTGTTTTCCTTGTGATTTTTTCAAAAAACGATAAGTTATGTCTCGTAGAAAACAGAGATCAGCTTTTGATCAAGTATCCGAGATCCACAGAGGAAGGATAGTGGCCTACCGAGATTGTGGATTATCTTTCAGGGAAATCGGTAATCGTGTTGCACGAAACCAAACAACTATAATGCGGATATGTGACCGTTGAATGCAAGAGAGTACGACGGACGTTGTGGTCGATCACATCTGTATCTCAGTGCACCCCTTCACGTGTGGACAGGCAAATTGTGCGCATGGCAGTTATGGATCGCTCAGTCACATCACGAACAATAGCGCATCACATTGAATCTGTAACGCTTCATTCAGTATCTGCGCGTACCATTCGACGCCGTTTACAGCAGAGTGGTATGTCCGCAAGACGTCCATTGCTTGGTCTACCCTTGACGCGAAACCACAAAAGCCTCCGCCGCCAATGGTACGTGTTACGATCATCGATGGTTCAGTTAATCAGTGGTAGAATGCTTTTATATCAATCAACGCTCATATCATCAAAATCATTAGACTCAATTAAATTCAATAAATCATCGAAGACAAGTGTAAGATTAAATAATAAGTTTAATGGAATATGGAGTGCGTCTGCAATCGGTCACGTACACAAGATCTCTGGTGTAAACAAAGCATGTTTTTACAAGCAGCGCCCTCTATACTGAGGGGGGTTCTACCATTACTCCCCACTTAAACTCCTGCGGAGTTTACATTAAGATAATTAAAATTCTAAGGCAATTGAAGTAAAATTCATGCAAAATGAAATAATACAAATAAAATCCATGCAATGTGAAATACAAATAAAATTCATGCAATGTGAAATAATAAAAAAAATAAAAAATAATAAAAATAAAATCCTATGAATTCAATTCTCAAATCACATGCATCATCAATAATTCTGAAATAAAATTAGCAATTCTTAAATCACATGCATTATCAATAATACTGAAAAATCAAATTAGCAATTATGTAAATAGAATAATATAAAGGTTAAAGTTCAAGAAATTGTAAAATGTTCAAATGTTCTTTTCTACAGATGCAGGATCAACTGGAATAGGTAAAGGCACTACCTTTGTGATGGCTCGTTTTAAAATACCTGTTGAGGTTTTCACATTAACTACTCTTACAAGACCATCACTACCGGGAAATACTTCAAGAATACGCCCCATAGGCCAGTCCAGGGGCTTGGTGTTGGGATTATTTAAAAGAACTAGCTGATTCTCCATCAAGTTAGGGTTCTGTTCACTCCATTTAGCACGGGTCTGCAGATGGGTCAGATATTCGGTGCTCCAACGGTTCCAAAATTTGTCTCTCAGAGATTGAACGAGTTTCCACCTGGAATGATAGGACAAAGAATCCGAAGCAGTATAAGGTTCAGGAAAGGATGAAATTGCACAGTTCGTCAAGAAATGCCCCGGGGTCAAAGGGTTAAGTTCATTGGGGTCCGAAGAAAGTGGAGACAAGGGACGTGAATTCAGAACTGCTTCGATTTGTGCCATCAACGTAGTTAACTCTTCGAAGTTCATGATAGCTGATTTCGCTACCCTCAATAAAATGCGTTTCATGGACTTAATGTTTGCTTCCCACAATCCACCGAAATGGGGAGAAGCGGATGGAATGAATTTCCATTCGATTCCCTCTTCCGTGCTGAATAGCTGAATTCTGTTGGACTTGCAAATTTCGTTCCATTCATTAAGAATGTTTCTTGCTCCCTTGAAGTTAGTTGCATTGTCACTCCAAATGACGGATGGCTTGGATCTCCTTGCTATAAATCGTCGGAGACATGCTAGGAAGGCTTCTGTGGTCAAGTCGGAAACAACTTCTAAATGCGTGGCTTTTGTACTGAAACAAATGAAAATGGCAATATACGATTTTAAAGTCACTCTTGATCTTTTTAAATTTGGTTTCGTGATTATAGGACCAGCGTAATCCAATCCAACTTTTTCGAAGGGTCTAGAAGGCACAATTCTGTCTCGTGGTAAATCTCCCATCATCTGGTTTATTGTCTGGGTTTTCGTGCGAAAACACGTAATACATTTATTTAATATTCTTCTTACACGGTTCTGACCCGATGGGATCCAATAAAACTGTCTTATTAAATATAATGTGGTTTGCAAGCCAGAATGTAATGATTTTTGTGATAGTGTTCAATTATTAAATCAGTTAAATGATGAGCATTTGGCAACATCATTTGATGGTTTTGGAATTCAGATAGGGTCGAATGTTTCAATCTACCTCCTACTCTCAGTATTTCATCTTCGTCCAAAAAAACGTTTAAAGAAGATATTTTGCTGCCCTTTGGAATCGGTTGTCCGTTTTTGAGACACTTTATTTCAGTTAAAAATTCATTTAATTGTACTTGTTTTACTAAAACTTTCGTAACATGATCAAATTCAGAAGCACTTATACGGTCTATTTTCCTTAATACTGGGTTCACTTTAGAGTTATAAATAAATCTTAAACATAGAGCGCTTATTCTAATTAATTTACTAAAAGAGGAATATCTAGAGATTAAATTATTTTCAATTTGCCTCTTTTCAACCGCTTTATTTACATTAATTGATTTCTTCAATTCTAATTTATCGTTGTTTATTTAGGTTTCAATTATAGGTTCTGAAAATAATGGCCATTCTGTTTGTTTCATTGTCAACCACTTGGGACCATGCCATCATATTTTGTTATTTTTAAGATCATTTAAAGGCAAACCCCGACTTATTAAATCCAGCGAGATTATCCTTTCCTTTACAGTAGCGCCATTCCTTGGGATCACTTAGTTTTTGTATTTCTTTAATTCTATTCTTTATAAACACTTTATGTTTATTAAAATCCCCCTTGATCCAGTAACATGTTATAGACGAATCAGTCCAATAAAAACGACTCACAGGCAGTATGAGTGCAGTTGCAATTTTGTCACTTAACCTTGCAGATAAAAGTGCGCCCACATAAGCTCCAATCTAGGGATCGAAAGAGTTTTTAATGGAGCTACCCGACCTTTTGATGCTACAAAACTAGAAATAATATTTCCATCGTTCAGTTCTATGCGTAAATAAGCGACAGTTCCATATGCCTCTTTGGAAGCATCTGAAAAGCAATGCAACTGAATGGTGGTTGCATTTGAAGGCAAAAAGTTTTGAAAGTAATATCGAGGAATTTTTATTTCACTTAAATAATGAATCTCATTACACCATTTATTCCATGAAACTTCTACTTGTTTGGGCAATTTGTCATCCCAATCCAATCCTAAACACCGAATTTCTTGAATTAAACATTTTATTCGGATCGTATAAGGACCTATGAAACCTACTGGGGCAAATAATCGACCTGCGGCTTGTAACAAATATATTTTTGTATTAATTCTTTTAGAAAGAAATGTTCCTAAATCGCTGGAATCGAAATAGAATGTATCAGATTTTTCATTCCAACCAACTCCTAAGACCTTTGAAGCTATCAACGTGTTCAATGACTCTTTATGTTCATATACTTTAAAATTTAAATTTTTTAACCTTCGATTTAGCTCGGAAGAGTTGGTTCTCCATTTCCGAAGATCCATACTTGCATCTTCCAAAATTTGTTTACTTTCTATGCAGGTCGTCAAGGCTGCTTGGACACTGACATTTCCACACAGAAAATCATCAACATACAATGACTGGTTAAGATGGTTAAAAGTATCAGGAAAAATATCCACATATTTCTTAAGATGATGCTTTATCGTAGCTGCAAGAAAAAATGAACTTGATTTTACTCCAAATAAAACCCTAGTCATTCGGAAAATATCAAGCCGTTTGTTTTCTAAATCAATTCCTGGATTTTCATCCCAGAAAAATCTTGTAAAATCGCTTTCACTTTCGTCTATCTCAATCATCAAAAATGCCATTTTTATGTCAGCTACAAATGCAATTGGATTCACTCTAAATTTGATTAATAGAAAAAATAGGTTAGGTATAAAATTTAGCCCTGTGTGTAAACAATCGTTCAAAGATAGTTGTGCTTTCGCATGTGATGATGCATCAAATACGATTCGCAATTTGCTTGTAGTTTTATCAGTACGTATTACTGCTCTATGTGGTAAATAAAAAATATTATGCTTTAGATTTCCTTCTTCAAATGGAACGCGTTCTATGATTTTCTCAGAAAGATAATTATTTACAACTAATTTGTAATCCTCAAATAAGGAACTGTCATTTTTAAAACGTGATCTTAACTTCAGAAATCTTTTCCTAGCAATTTCTTCATTATTTTCAAACAATGTTTTCATGTTAGGTTTCCAAGGGAATTTAACTTTATACCGCTTATTTTGGTATGAAATTCCCGCTTCAAATTCAGACATTATATCATTATCAATATTTTCCTCATCAGACACCTCTGCTTCTATTCCTAAATTCTCTAAATCCCAAAATTCACTAAGCTGTTTAGAAATATTGGATTCATTAACAATAACACTCATTGTTAAAATGTCCTCAGAATCTGTTTTAATTACTGCTGAAACTATATTATCAGTGTCCCTTTTCGGAGACAAATCGTCATCATATCGATTTCGAAAACATATTGAGAAATGGAGGGACCCATTACAAATAGGACACGACTCCCTTTTTACACATTCCATTGCTCTATGACCGGGCGACAAACACAAATAACAACACCTTTTTTTTTCTTAAAATTTCTCGCTTTTCGTTAGCACTAAAGGAACGGCAAGCGTCGAGTTCATGACATTTGTTGCAGTATAAACATTTTCGGCTTCTAAGTTCTACTTTCTCCAAAAGGGTGGGAAATGAATGTGGTCGGAAATGTACTCTATTCGGGGGTGACTTCATGCGCTGTCCGGGGAAATTGGAGCCATTATTTTTTGTTCTGTCTTGCGGTGGAGGGGAATAATGACATAGTTTATGACTGTTTATTTGAGAAACTCGTTCCCTACTACGGATTTCCAAGTGCAGGAACTGCAAAAGAGCGCTCAGGTCAAACCCTTCGTCCTTTTGAGAACGATTGAATTCCAAAACGAGTTCCGAGGGTATCTGTTTCAACAGGATGGGTGTCAATAAGTTTGAGTAGGATTCTCCTTTAACTCCTAAACTTTCAAGACTCCTTATTTGCGTTTCTGCTCTATCGTACAAATTTCTTAAGCCCACAATATCAGTAGGGTTTCTAACAGGTGTTAAATTTAATAAATTGCTCAAATGAGCGTTAATTAACATGTTTTTATTTCCAAATCTATCTTTTAATAAATCAAGAGCTCTATCATAATTATCATCAGAAATTGGAAATCAATTAATGCAAGCAAGCGCATTACCACACAAATATGATTTTAAATAATTAAATTTATCAACTTTGCTTAGTCTATTGTTATTATGAATAGAGCTTTCAAATAAATTATAAAAATCTAACCGTTCAGAATAATTTCCAGAATACTTATTTATATGCAATTTAGGTAAATTTATGTTCATACATTCAAAACTATTGGAATCAATAACTTGGATATTTCGAGAAACTGTATCAACCTGGATAGAGTCAGAATTTATTCTCCTAATTTTAGAAGAAAGCTTCGTTTTCCAAAATATAATCTTCCCTTTAATTTCTTCCGAAGCTTCCATATCTTCAGTAATAGTGTCAACAGACAAACGATCTTAAATTAGTGTATTTAATAAACTTAAGTTACTTTCTTTATCATTTAATTGCTCTATAAAAGCTTCAAATTGATCAACAGGTTCATTTTCATTGTTGATCTTTCCTTCAATTTTATTTATCCATTTTGTCAACGAAGAACGTACCGCAGTACGCTTCTTTTTAAATTTTGAGAGATTTTCTGACATTTTAATCTTCTATTCAGGTATAATTCAGTTTTAAAAAAAATTCGGTTTACCTGAATTCACTGTCGACGATGATATTTCTACTTCCCGGCCGATGCACCAATGTTACGATCATCGATGGTTCAGTTAATTAGTGGTAGAATGCTTTTATATCAATCAACGCTCATATCATCACAATCATTAGACTCAATTAAATTCAATAAATCATCGAAGACAAGTGTAAGATTAAATAATAAGTTTAATGGAATATGGAGTGCGTCTGCACTCGGTCACGAACACAAGATCTCTGGTGTAAACAAAGCATGTTTTTACAAGCAGCGCCCTCTATACTGAGGGGGGTTCTACCAGTACGATTAAGGAAGGATGTGGGTGGCAGAATGGAATGTAGTCGTCTTTACTGACGAGTCACGCAGCTGTCTGCAACACCACGATGGTCGGATTCGAAACTGGAGACACCTTGGAAATAGGATGCTGAACAGCTGCGTTATGCACCGCCACACAGGTCCTGCACCAGGTATTATGGTAAGGGGCGGAATTGGATACCACTCTCACACTCCTCTAGTACGCGTTGCCGGTACTTTAACCCTCCAACCGGACAGCACGGATTTTTCTGCCCTACTAGAGAGGTTTCGAAAACGGACCACACTGAATTTTTCGTAAGGCCGGGGACTCACCAAAAATGAACCAAACTGATTTTTTCCTCCTCAAATAATGTGTTCAAAAACGGTAAAGTCATGTTTTTCCGAATTCTTTTCCCCCCTTTAAAGGTTTAGTACCTTGAAAGATAATTAGAGACGGTCGGGGAGACACAATGGGCATTCAGGGGAACTTTTATGGCTCACGGGAAGACCTGTACTTCCCCTGTAGCTATCGTAGAAAACTGGGGAGAATTTCTTTAAACCCTAAAGTGTACGGAAATAATTGCAAGTCAACGAGTTGAGAATTCTCATTTTTTTCTTTACCTTAAAATTCTCAAATGGAATTAAGTTTTTATAATGTATGTCTAAGTTTTAAAAAAATATCTGTAGTATTTAAATTCAAATTATATATTAAAACATTGAGGATAATTTACTGTTTCATTTTTCTTATTTTAATCAATACTTTCAGGGATTTTTTTTAAAAATGGTTATTTTGTTATGTGTCAAAAAAATAAAAAAAAAGGTTCACAATTTAAAATCTTTTAAAATTTCGGACACTTCTGAACATGAATAATTTTTAAGCTTCTGTATTACATTATTTGCAAAAAATTTATATGTATTGTTAAAAAAAACCCTATTTAAATCTTTTAGCTTTTCATAATTTTAAAGCCAGGTATTCAGGGCATCTTATATAGAATCCCTTGTTTTGTATTGTTCAGATAACAAATTATATTTGAATTTTGAATGTCTAAACATTAATTTCATTCAAAGAGAATTTTAATTTTAAGTTTATATTTTTTAACTTGAATCTTCAAATAAAGAGTATTTAAAAGCATCTGGACAAATTTACAGTTAACATTTGCGCATATAAATAAATATAAAGATCCTTTTTAAATTCAAGTTAAAAAAATATATATTTATGCATAATCCCTCATCATTCATGTTCCATTAGTGGTTGACTGAAGAAAGGTTATTAAATTTTGGACATTTTTATAATCTTAACCATGCAAAACTAGGAATTTTGTATTAGCTCCACTGAAATTCTGCATTGGAATTTCGAAAAAAAAATTTATATGTGTCTCACATACTCAGTTGAAAAACATATATTTATCATAAATACTAATAATTCTTTGGATATTTAAAATTATCATTAGATTAATTTTTAATATATATTCGACTTCTAATATTTTTTCAAGTATTCCTTAAATTTCATATAATTTAATTAAGTGAGGGGATATTAAAGTCGCACTCTCTCTCTTCTCTACTCAACTACTTGAGGGCTTTTGGCGACGGACCTGTGGCCGGGGTATCAGGTGGTCAAGGTATCGAATCATGGTTGGCATGTCTCGAGTTCGAGCCCAGTGCCACAAAAGACCCGCCGTGTAGGGCAGCGATGCACGTTAAATCTATCGAGAGCTGAAATGTCCTCTCGTGGGTGTGGTTTGGTAGTTAGGAGAGGGGGGTGCCAGCTCAGGTGTCGCCCTCGTCATTTGACCATGCTTCAAAATTACGAGGTCCATCACTAAAAGCCCTCGTGTAGCTGAACAGTGCGACGTTAATATTCACTCGCTTGGCAACGGACCTCGTAATTTTAAACCATGGTCAAGTGACGAGGATGACGCTTGACATCGCTCCCTTACACGGCGGATCTTCAGTAGTGCTGGGGTCGAACTCATGACACACCAGCTACGAGTCCGTTACTTTGACCATTAGGCTACCGCGGCCTCACAATGTGGTTGAAAACTGCATGTTATGAGTAAAAATATGCTGAAACATTTGATGTGAACTTATAATAGATTTTTGCATAGAAGATAGATGTGTGATATGCTAAAATGACAATATGTAAATGTTATGAGAATATCGATGACAATTTTTGAAAAATTCAATTTAAGTTTCAGTTTGAAACTTATTCGGTTTTTTTTTCGCATTTAATATTAAATAGTCGCAATAACAAATTAATAGTTTAACGCATTCATAGATTATAAAAAATAAAGGTATAAATGACATTGTTGGGAATAATAAGTTTTTATAGTTTTGAATTCAGACTTCTTTGCAGGAGTGTAGACTATTAAAAGGCTGTTGTAGAAGTTAGAAAACTAATATTTAAAATATATGGAAAACAATATCTGCAATTCCATGCTCTTGACGAGCAGAAGACGGCATTTTTACTTAGTAGGGCAGAGTAAGCATAAGGTAGGAGCTTGTGGAGTAAACAACCAGGCCTCTGCAGTTTTGGCAGGTAATGAACTCCCATTTGTTGCTTTCAGTAAGGAATATAAAAATAACATACAAAAATAAGTCATGTAAAATTTTATATATTTTAATAACAATGAATTGTGAACTTAATTTCAATTCATTGTCACGAGTTGGTAGTAACTACGGTACTCTATCGATCGTACTTCTTATATATATATATATATATATATATATATATATATATATATATATAATATAAGTACGATTGATAGGGTACCAATAATTTTAACGCAATTTTATATTTCGTTCTCGTAAACTTTACTCCTTTTAAAACATGTATTGCCAAAATACTCTCCTTTTGTATATTTATAAAATTTTAAAAATATAATGGTTATATTACCCAACATTTTAAATCAGGGGTGGCAACTGTGTAGCTAAGACGTTCCAAACCAATCTGTCAGTATCATTCAGCGTGCCACATAGTAGGAAATTGTTGAAATCCTTCGATTCTTACGGTAATATTTGCAGATTTAAAGAATAGAGGTAAATAATTTAGATTTACAGTTTTATTTTATATTAATTATGGATCAATAAAATACATTTATTAACATAAAAATAAACAATATAAAATGTTACTATTTCTTCAACAAAGATAAAAAAAAATTAAAAAAATGTATGTTTCCAACATATTTACTTAAATAAGAAATAGACAAAGTGAAATATAAATTATTCCCTTCATTATAGTTAAATAAAAATTGTAATGCGAATTAACTCTTTCACCACTTTTCTTTCATATCTGAAAACCAGGGGTATAATGCATGACACAATTCTGAGCATTCAGTTGTTAAACAATTTCTCTCTTTGCGGAGTCGAAATATTTTTCATATTAGGAAAGATTTTTTACTTTGATATGCCGAATCATAAGTGGAAAGCAGAGTACATGCAATTTTCTTTTTTCAACAATTAAATCCCCTAGCAATAACATTCAATTATTTACAAAATAGCTGTAAATTTATCCTTAGAATTATTTTTCAGATTATTTTGTAGCTCCATAAATGTCCATAACTCAGAAGATGTTTGTCAGATAAGGTCTATTATCAACTTCCATCCACTCAAGAATTGACAAATTTGTAGAGTAGTGCTGAGTGCCACTAAGAATTGTACCACGTGCCACAGGTCCATAGATTGCCAACACGTTTTAAATGTTTTTATTAACTAACCATCTCCTATTCAAACACAATTTATATGATAAAAAAGAGTTTTTATTCATTTTGTAGGGAATTGTATTAGATTCAACCATAAGTAATTTTGTGTATCAAAAAAATTACATTGTTTCGGGGATCCCCTTAGAGCACAAAATGAAAGGAATTTGACATAATTATAGTAAGTTTCTCTAAAAGGGGAAACGTTCACTTTCAAAATACACTGCATAAAGTGGTTTTAGGTGTTCGAAGTTATATTCACTATTATTCCTAAAATAAATTTTGATATTTTGGTTTTTCGTTAAGTTTTGAAGTTATTTCTTCAAATATACTTCTCCATTACATTTCTTTCAAACTTGCTATTTTCTTTTGCGGCCACGGTAGCCTGATGGTCATGGTTATGAACTCGTGTCCAGTGTTCGAGCCCTGGTACCACAAAAGTTTAGCGTTGAAGAGGAGCTGATGCACGTTAAACACGTTGAGGTCAAAAGTCCTCACGTTGGTGTGATGTGGAAGTTTGGAAAGGGAGTTATCAGCTCAGGTATCGTCCTCGTCACTTAACCGCGGTTCAAAATTACGTAGTCGCTCGTCAGTAGCCACCGTGTTGACTTAGAATGCAATATAAACCCTTGACGTGTGCACTTGAGTTAATTCGAGTACGCTAAACAGTTCCAAATATGCACATTAGATATAACTCAAACGAGGTCGCATTTTATGCTGCTGTAATTTTCTCACTAAAATATCAGCGAGCGTCGTCTGCACTCGTGATATTTGACTGTTGTTTCTTATATTTACGATTTAGTCGTGAAACATCAAAAACTTGGATAAAATATTTGTATTAAAAATTAAGGGAAAAGAAATACTTAGATTTTAGAAGCAAATTACTAGAAAATATGTTAGGGAATATTTACAAGATATTTCACGACTCTATCTTGAACAGGAAAAACGCCTAAGGGATTAGAATACACTCTCATCTTCAAAATTAAAAATCTGAGAAAAACACATTTAAAATTTGTAAAGGCATAAAAAAAAATTCCAATGCCTGTAAAGCTTTAATTTTTTAATATGTTACTATCCAACTTATGTTCTACATGAAAATTCTACTTGAAATATATATAAATATGACTGAAAATATCTTTTCTAATTCAAAATTTTCTTCGACATAATATTGATAACAATTGTTAATTTGATCAATTATTCCGTTTTATCAGAACCTTATATATTCTCAAGAGTTTTAAATGCAAAATATTTATACAGAAAATAGTAGTGATACAAACGTAATCCAGAAATCACCAAGATTGTAAATAATATTTTTTTTCTCAGTTCCCCATCGTGGCAGGTAAGCAAGTTTAAGTTTTTGTTGCATGACTTTAAAATACTGTAATGTAGTACTACAATATACACTCTGTCGCAAAAAAATATATGCACCCAGAAGAAATTGAGCTACATTCACGAAATTTGGTATGCATGTAGTGCATATGAAAATAAACAAATGATTAAAAATTCAGAACAAAATATCATTTTATTAAGCGGTTACAGCTTGCAAAAGGTTAAAAATCAGTAAGTAGTAAAGCCACCTCTGGCAGCTATACAAGCCGAAATTCGGCGTGGCATCGATTCAATTAGATCACTTATGACCCCCTGTGGAAGATCCTGCCATAGTCTTTGCATCTGCGCAGTTAATTCTCCTGTATCTCGGGACGGCTGCAGTTGCCTTCCCAGCGCGTCCCAGACATGCTTGGCGAAAGATCTGGTGACCTGGCAGGCCATGGTAGGACGTCATATCCTTGAAGACATTGTTGGGAGAGTCGCGCAGTATGTGGACGAGCATTATCCTGTTGATAAATGGCACCTGGGCGACTTGATAGCATGGGTAGCACAATCGGCGTTAAAATATCGTCCACGTATCTGCGAGCTGTCAAAGTGCCTTGAAGGACCACTAAAGATGATCGTGTGTCCCAAGAAATTGCTCCCCACACTGTCACACCTTGTGAAATTGCTGTATGCCGCTCGACAGTAAATGCCGGATCGGACCGCTGGCCGGTGCGCCTCCAGACACGTGTGCGGTGGTCATCAGCACTGAGACTGAATCGGGATTCATCACTGAAGATGACACGTCTTCAGTCTGTCACACTCCAAGTTGCCCGAGGTCGGCAAAAATCCAGTCGACACTGCCTATGATGTGGGGTCAGTGGTAAGCGTCTTAGCGGACGTCGGCTCCTCAAGCCAACTTCGGTCAGTCGTCTCCTTATGGTTTCTCTTGATGGCACTGGATGTCTGGAAGGAGGTAAGTGGCGTTGAATCGATGCTAGCGACGTTGTTGGTCCCGAAGTGGCCACTCTTCTGATTGCACGATCCTCGCGATCATTTGTGTTCCTGGGACGTCCTGACCCTCCGCGACGGTACACTCTACCTTCTGTGATCCACTGTTGCCAACACCGAGCAACTACCATATCGCTCCGACCGAGGTGGGGGCCGATACGTCTATTCGACCAACCTGCTTCTCTGAGGCCTATTATACGGCCCCTATCAAAGTCCGTCAGCTGCTCGTACTGCCGCCGGTTACGTCTTAGAGGCATCCTAAGTCTCAATATCGTCTATCAAAGTCATCAGATTCGTTTGGATAGCCGTACGGCGCTCGTACTCATGCTTTTAAACTCTCCCAGTTGCGCAACTAATATGCGCATAGCACACTTAGCCTTGTCTCATTGGCTTCGAAATTTTAATCATTTGCATATCTCTTACCAGACTACATTCTTGCCGAGTTTCGTGATTGTAGCTTGATTTCTTCTGGGTGCATATATTTTTTTGCGACAGAATGTATTTATTATAATGTAGTTTGTGGTACGTCAGGGAAATATTTAGTTCATTCTGCAATATTTGCATTCTGTAGTCTAATTGTAATATCACCTGAAAACTGGATTTTAGATTTACCATTTTCAGTCATATTCCATCTCTTTTAAGTATTATTTATCACAGTAGCCTGCGAACATTTTGGTCATGGCATTTTTCAAAAGGGGAAAAAAATAATGAAAACAAAGTAAAGAGCTTTTAAATTATATAAACTATGTGTCAAAAAATAAATTGGTCTTTAAATCAATCTTAATTAAGTAAATGTGAGAAAACTCAAAAACTTAAAAACATAAGCAAACATAAAGGATTTTAGAAATTAAAATTGCAGTTAATAGACATTTCACACGAAATAATGGATTGTGTTAAAAAATATTTTTAATTAATTCAATCTAGGAATTCAAAAATGCTTTAAATTGAACCGAATTTAAAATCAAAACTCAGAAAATTAAAATTTCTTAAAACCTAATTGGTTTTTAGATCAGAAATTGAGCAAGTTTTCCAAATATATGAAATATATATTTGAAATAAATTGGGAGAAGTTTCTGTTGGCCGTGAAGTGGAGAAAATGTCCATTGCACAATCCTCGCCCTAGGCCACAGCTGTGTGAATGAGAAACCTCCCCTTTCGAACAACACAGAAACCGAAAAGCAATAAAATCATCCCCTGCAAAACCATTTGAGGACCTCCCGCAGTATTAAGGGGGGAAGGCATAAAACTGCGGTGTTCTTTCGAAACATTTCGCGAAATTCATCCGAAACATTACCACTAGCTTTGAAAAAGTAGACCGCTTTCGAAGTGAAATTCAATTAATGAGTCATCCACTCTTTGGGTTAAACAGCCAGCGCTACATCTCCGAGGTGTTGGAGGCAGTTGTTCTTCCTTGCCTTCAGGGCTTGGCCACAGCCATATTCCAACAGGATAATGCGCGATCATACGTGGCACATATTGTCCAAAGGTTTTTCGTCAATCACCAGATTGAATTGCTTCTCTGGCCAGATTACACCCCCAGCTGCCACACCAGATCAACTTTGGAAATGTGTAAAAGCTGCTTTGTCTGTTGTACCCCCGAAACACATCCAAAGTCTTTTAGAATCAATGCGTGGCAGCGGTGATCTCTAACAATTGCGGCTGATCTGGCTACTGATTCTGGCAGGAACCACACTTCACAGATGTCAATAAATTTAATCATTTGATACTTGGTCAACATGTTATCAACAAAATAAATTTTGTTGTGCTATCTCTTGTCTTTCTTGGTGTGGCATTTACCATGCCGGCAGTGTATTTAGGCATTGCTACCCATTCCTCTTGCAGTGAAGTTTGAACCAAAAGTCTTGTTTGTCGTTCTTGTAGAGCAGGGATGGCGAACCAATGGAACGTGACACAATATTTTGGGCATGCCACCAAACAAAATGGTTTGTATTTTAGTTCAAAATATTTTCATAATTAATTTGTCATTCAAGGAATTTTCAGCGAAAGTTCCTTAGTTCAAACAATTATGGGAATTGCTCAAGTTTATTATGTATCCTGATACGTCTTCATTTGAACTTGTCCCAATTTGATTGGCTGGAAATTGAACAATTTAACATGAAACTCTGATTAATTTTCAGTCTAGTTCAATATGGATTCAAAAAATTATTAAAACAAGAAAAAGTGTGAATTAATTGAAACAGAAAGGTTGACAAGCAATGTAAGTAAAAATACCAGTAACGAAATTTTGGAAACATGGAATTCAATTCTATGCGCAATTAGCTGTTTGAAGAAGCTGCCCTACGCTACTTTAACCATATTTTCATCTAGCTATGCACGCGAGTCTTTATTTTCAGAGATGAATAACATTAAAGACTCGCTTAGAAAGCTTTTTGCAGATAGTTCTAATTCAGCCTGCATTCTGCTAAAAGTAACATCTTACAATCCTAATATATTATTTGTCATCTAATCTGCAACAACTGAAGACACACTAATGTAGCTTTAATTTGAATTAATCCAACAACTAAAACATTTACTACTATAAAGTGTAAAACGCATTTTTTGTAGTAAATAACGACGAGTTTTTTGTGTAGTGTTAGTATTTAGTTTGATTATTTTCCTAGCTATAGCACAAGTCAAAATTTTTTGATGGCACGTCTATACCTCATTAAATATTTCTTCAGAAAAAATGGCACGCTGCCTCATAAAGTTTCGCCATCCCTGTTGTAGAGAAACTGATTAACAATAGTATTTCTAAAAGGATTCACATGAGGAAGGGATATATTTGATACAAAGGGGACAGTAGTGACCTAACCTCCTTGAAAGATGTGAAAGTCAGTTACCAAAAATACCTCCCCAAACGACTCTGTGCATACGTTTAGAATTTCTAGTTAAACTAAATCAGATCTCTCATCCATTAGAGTATTCGAACCTTGGATGATTTCTAGAGTTCTTTAGCTTTTGGCACCCGAAGAAACTAAACTGAGAAAATTTTAATGTCACTCACCGCACTAGTCATCGTCCAATTAGACCATTAGTGTGCAGCCTTTTTGGTAAAATGCGATATCGGTTGTCCTGTAGTCTGCTGTGATTTATAGCGCTTTGTACCTTCTATTACTTTCCGTTGACTACTCAATAAGCCGTCCATTCCGTGACTCCGTTGCCCATAGACAACCACTACTGAATCTTCAGACAACTGCTCCTGTATTTTTAAATGCTGTCCAAATTCGGGAAACGATACTTTGAGCAATTGTGGAATTCTCAGCTACACTCTTTACACTTCGACCTTCCTCTATCTTTCCAAATATTCGATTTCGGATAAGGTAATCCAGATGTCGTGCTTGGGATATCTTGTTGGACATTTCATTCCAAAGCAGCGACTCTACTTCTTTTAAATTGATATACATAGTGTAATACAGCTTTCAAAAAATGCTGAAGTGCTGTATATTTTACCGACACTAGCCTTCTTTATCATATAACCTTGTATATATATATATATATATATATATATATATATATATATATATATATATATATATATTGTATTGTCTATCGCACTTGTCTATATTCGATCTCCTTCCTGACTGGTTTTTTACACCTTCCTACCTGTTCGTTCCACTGATGCAATAATTTCTCAGCTTCGCCCTTAATTTTTGTACACTAATATATGATCATCATGAATATACTTCTCATCATGAAATAAATTCATTAAGATAAAGATTATTTTTTAATCCGTGAGTCAATTTTGAATTCTTTATTAAATTAAATATTAATTTCCTACAAAAATCTATGAATATATCATAAAAACCATTAAAAAAGAAATGTTTTGAAACTTTCTATTAATTAATAGATATTTAAATGACTCTTCTGATTTTTTACAAATTTCACGATTTTTGTAGTTTTTAAATATTAATTAAGATACCTTTTTAGTTCATACTAGGAAACTAGACAACTTTAAAAAAAACGATTAACGTTAGATCAGTGCTTCTCAAACTTTCAATACTGGCGCCCCCCTTTTCAATCACAATTTTTATCGCGCCCCCCTTATACATAATAATTTACTGAATGCCATAATAATGCACTTTTACGATAAAGCAACGATATTTATTATAAACCGTACAAATTCATGACATAAGTATTAAATTTTGTATATGTTACTTTTAAGCAAAAAAAAGTTAAGTAATAGGATAATTACTAAGTTATTTTTCCTTTCTCTGATTTTTAAATTGGAACATATTACAAAATGCGGTGGTTGTTTAGAAGACAAAATATAGATATCAGCTAAATATAGAAAATGAACTCAGAGGGTCAATTAAAAACTCCTTTCAAAAACTTTGCTCTGTAAGACAAGCCCATGGAAGTAGCTAATAATTATTAAACTTGCTCTTAATTTAGTATTAATTAATTAGTCATAAAATACTCTGTGCACCACTCATACATTAAAAGCAGTGTTTCTCAAACTTTCAATACTGGCGACCCAATTTTCAATCATAATTTTTGTCTCGCCCCCTGTACAACAATAATGTATTTACTGCAATAAAAATGCACTTTGAGAGAGAGACGCTAAAGTTACAATACGATCTTAATTATAAACCGTACAAATTAATACGAAAAGTATATTAAATTTTGTGTATATGTAACTTTTAAGTAATATATATTTTAAGAAAATTACTTAAAATATATTACTTAGAATTATGTTATTTTTCTTTCTCTAATTTTTAAATTGGAACAGATCGCAAAATGATGCATTTAATTAAAGATTTATTTCCTTCAGCATTCATTTCTCAAGGTACAAATGTCATTAGAAAAATAGTCTATTCAATGTCGCTCTCTATTATATCCATCACATCTGACATTATAGGGTACGTTTGCGTGAGTCTGGGCAAACTATCGGACGTCTGCGCAAAACATGTAAAAATGCTTTTCCTCGTTCAATTCCAGTCAGTTTTGGTCGACTCGATACTCCTATAGCTACCGAATCTAGCTTGAATGTACATTTTTTTTTAATTTACACGTCAATTGTAATTCACGGTAATTAAGTATTTACGGCAGTAGATTAAAACAATATCATACATACATTTTTAAGTCGTAAGCAAACATTCGACCATAATAAAGAATCAACAAGTACACAGACGAACGAGCATGGTTCCGAAAATTAAATCAAGGCGATCTTCTCAAAAATACTTAAATTTTGGATTTATCACTACTGCAGTAAATGATGGAATAAAAGCCCCAGCTCGATATGTGTTAAAACTTACAAATCTGTAGAACAACATGTGAAAGTTGTTTTTAAAACATGTAAAATCATTTAGCTATGTAGGCAAAAAATTTTAAAAAGTATTTTCTGGATGAGGACAGCTTGGTAGCAAGTTACGAGTGGATTAGGGATCTATTTCAAGATACTCCAGAAGGGCTCTCAACTTCCGAAGAAGAAATCTTCATAGATTTCACATCCAGTGAAAAATTAAAAGGCAATTTTGTAATAAATTGCTCTTTGAATTTGGGGTAGAGGTGGATGAGGAATTATCTGTACTGAAAACAAAAGCACTTCGTATACTATTACCATTTTCAACATCCTACCTTTTTCAAACCGGATTTTCTGCAGTGGATGCCTTGAAGACAAAATATAGATCTCAGCTAAATATAGAAAAATAACTTTTAAGTGTCAATTTCTGATATTAAACCTTCCTTTGAAAAACTTTCCTCTACAAGACAAGCCCGTGGAAGTCTCTAATAATTATTAAACTTGTTCTTAATTTAGTAATAAGATTGGTGGCCGCGGTAGCCGAGTGGTATAGGTATCGGACCGTGGCTTGCTTTGTCACGGGTTCGAGCCCAGTACCACTAAAGACCCGCCGTGTAGGGCAGCGATGCACGTTAAATCTGTGGAGAGTTGAAACGTTTTCCCGTTGGTGTGGTGTGGTAGTTAGGAGAGGGGGTGCCAGCTCAGGTGTCGTCCACGTCACTTGACCATGGTTCAAAATTACGTGGTCCGTCGCCAAAAGCCCTCGTGTGCTGAACAGTGCGACGTTAATATTCAATCAATCAATCAATTAGTAATAAGATTGATTGATTGAATATTAACGTCGCACTGTTCAGCTGCACGAGGGCTTTTGACGACGGACCACGTAATTTTGAACCATCGTCAAGTGACGTGGATGACACCTGAGCTGGCACCCCTCTCTCCTAACTACCACACCACACCAACGGGAAAACGTTTCAACTCTCCACAGATTTAACGTGCATCGCTTCCCTACACGGCGGGTCTTTAGTGGTACTGGGCTCGAACTCGTGACAAGGCAAGCCACGATCCGATACCTATACCACTCGGCTACCGCGGCCAAATTCAGTAATAAGAAATTATTTATAAAATACCTTCTTCAGTACTGATACATCAAACGTATACTGGCTGAAACACCGACTCTTCGCACGAGTTCATTTTTTAAAAAATAAAACATTATTCTTGATATAATAACTGAACTGTAAGGAGAGTAAAACTGTGTGCACGACATTGTATACAAAAATGTAAAATGATTTTTTTTTAGATAAATGCTATAATTGTAAATAACTGTTTAAAAGAACTGTAATTTTAAACCTCACACAATTAGCATTTAGAATTAATGTTAAATTACGAAAAAGAATATAAAATTCCGATGAAGAATAATTGTGTTACTTTTTAACATTTAAAGCGAGAAGACTTCAAAATGTTTTAACCCGGGAGCAGGCGCGTACTCGATACTAACATTAATGGTAGTGCGGGGGACTCAGTCACCCCAATCATTTGTTTAGAATTATTTTTACTGTACACGATACAAATCGGAATTCTAGTGAATATTTTAAGTTATAGAAAGTATACTTACCTTCTTTCAAGGACTATTCAATTCTTTGATGTTTTGAGAAAGAATCCAATAAAACTGAACTAAAATGATTCAAAAGTACAAGACCATAATAAAGGACGCAAATCAGACACTTTTCAATTATCCTACAGAAATGTTAAACCAATCAATTCTTTTCCAAATATCGCAAAACTCAATTATTTACAATTTCCCTAAGCGAAAAGCAAACGCATAAAAGATGGGAGGGAACTAATATTGATAATAACCATACCATAAGATTGAAGGTCAATCAAATGATTAGCAAACGTACTATGCAGCCTGGCTGAAAAGTGAATCATGACTTCCTTTTCTTTTTCTACAACTAATGTACAGTATTTCAATAATAATTACAGTGGTGAATTGTTTATCTTAGAATTTTTCTCAGGGTCTGGGTTTCGTTTTTCTTTTAACGAGTAATATTTTATGTTAAAACGTAATAAAAAAATATCTCATTGAGGAAATACAGCAAATACAACAAAATGTTTTTTTTTCTTTAATTTGGTTTTGGGATCAAAGATAGCTATTTGATGACGGAAAAAAGCCAGATAATAAACATAAATTATGTCAGTGTTGTTGTGTGTATTTTTTTTTATTATGGAAGAAAGCATTTTGTTTTACTTCTCTTTCCGGTTATTTTTTTTTAAAAAATCTTTAAATTTTCGATACGCTCGCGCCCCCCTTGTAGGGTCATCGCGCCCCCCAGGGGGGCGCGCCCCACACTTTGAGAAACACTGCGTTAGATGGTAATCCTTTTTGCCATAAATGACAACAATCATTAATCTTCTAATATCATTAGAATTGCATTTTTAAGCAAAATCTCGCACTCTGTTACCATTGACCATATCCAGTTTTTAGTTCTACTATTGAAAAAATTTTGACCCTAAAAACATAATTAATAATTTTGACATAAATATATTTAACTATTAGCATTTGCCCATTTCATTTGTATTTTTTCACCAAAGCTATAATTAATACTCGACACATCGAATATTAAATAAATTAAGAATACATATAATTACATATTTTTCAAAATTTCCGCAGAACATCGTCAGTGAAATAGAGCATAGTTAAAATTGACCAAGATAAAGTCAGAGAAAATTCCTTTTTTTTAATTAGCCTTATTTTTAAGAATGCATTATCTTTCATTCATGACTAAAATGCTACCCATCCGTTAAAGTAATTAGTGACGCTGACTGATATTTTGTAGGGATTGGTCTCGAATCCCGGAGGAGGCATGTTTGTAGTGCCTTTGTGGCATAAGGATTCTCTAAATAGCTGTCAAGTCACAAGTTCTCTTGTGAGAGTTGTGGGAGGGAAAGAGAGGTAGGAGGCTCCTGATCACCTCCAAGGTGCATCCGTTGAAATTCGAGTGTAACCGAGTACAATCGTACTGCCACCTCTGTATGGTGCTGAAAGCTACGAATAATGACAGGCGTACATCTAGACTCCTGCCGCGATGAATTTCACGAGCCTCGATCTGACATTGTCAGACAGGTGGCATTAGCAACAACACTAAATTTTTGTGTGCCTATCTTAATTTTTTTAATCCATTTTAAAAATCTAAATTGTTGAAGTCATTGAATATAGGATTATTTTGTTAATTTGAACAATTAAGAAATTTCCTCATTCAATTTAATTCTCATGTGATGAAGACGACATCTGAGCTGTTACAACCCCCTTGTAAATTCAATATTACAGTACAGAAACACTCTGAACCTCTGATTTTTGTTATGGGCAACACACCTTCGTCATTCTACAAAGCGAAATTTTAAAGGCGAGTGAGTGAATATTATAACGTCGCACTGTCCGGAAACTCGATAGGTATAGGGGACGGGCCTCGTAATTTTGAACCATGGTCAAGTGACGAGGACAACATATGAGCTACCACCTGCTCTCCTAACTTCTACACCACACCAACAGGAGGACGTTTGAGCCTGGACAGATTTAACGTGCACCACTCCTCTACACTGTGAGTCTTCAGCGGTACTAGAAACTTTAAAGGAATTAGGATAGAATTTGCGGATTCACTTGAACATTATAACGCATAGAAATTATGCCTATTACCAGTACTCTGAGGTAGGACGACGAGTCTAAATATATAATAGACGTGCTTAATATTTTATACAAACAAATAACATTACTTATACGCCCTCGTATTACTTTCATATCATGCAACATATTTAGATGCGCACACAATAAAGATGTATAAAGAACTTACACAAATATAAATCATTTTATTCGGTGTGGCTTATAATATAAATAAGCACCCGAATGACATTCTCTCAGTTATTTTTTTGTATGTAATTTATTATTATTTTTATAAGTAATTTATTTAAGCATTTATATGTAATTTATTTAAGCCTTTATTTTTTATAAGTACTAGTTGTATACTAGAAACAGGTGTGGAAATTTTATTAACCAAAATGTATTTTTCTGTAATAATCAAAATGTGGAAACATTTTGTGTTTGTTTGTTTGTGAGGGAAAACTGCTCCTGAGATATAAATCGGAATAGGAGGGAAATTATTAAATTCAGGCCGAACTTTTAATAAATATAAAATCCCCAAGTAAAGTAAAAGTCCTATAATCACAAGTTATTACGATGTTTCAAAAACTAAAGTAGGAAACGCATGCAATCTTTGAAACTATTTTTAAGCAGTTTATGAAAACATAATCTGAAATCTATACATTCTAACATTTTTTATGGATTATTTGAAAATAAATGGCATTTCAACATCATTTTTTTAACAAAAGCAATAAGTCGCTTCGTCCTCAAATACCATAAAATAAACTTAGGTTGACATTTATTAAAAACACAAGAACGATGATTTTTACTTTATTTATTACCAGTAATACTTTATTCAAAAGCTTTCAAATAACCAAAGATAACACAATGAAGTAAAACTCCAAGACACACAATATAAAAACACCATTCATATCTCTTAAATCTTGATGATAAAGTTTTTTCCAAGATATTGCACAATTTCAATTCTCTCCCAACCAATAAAAAATTAATCATGGCGCACGAACTTATCAGAAAAAGTGGAAAAAATATTGTTTCGAAAAATAATCTTAGCATCAGTAAGCGACGAATACTTTTTATTCAAAATCTTTTTTCACGCTAGGATAAACCTACGTCTAGGTCCGAACTTATAACTACTTTGTGTTATATAGAAAAAGCACAGACACTCGAAAAATTATTGAATTCTGTGCTGAGTGTTTACTTCGGTTTCAAAAGAAGGATTTTTTTAGTTTTATGTTTCTTTACAATCTGCTTAGAAATAGAAGTGTAAGAAGAATTTTTATTAGGAATGAGAAGTTCTAGATATTACCGGCATCAAATTTAATATAAGATTTCTCGAGCCAAGCGAATCCTATTCGAATTTGTCGCTTTAACATGTCGGTGTTATTTTATGCAGATACAGGTTCGGCAGCTCGACGATGTGTGAACTGTGAAACCTGTCCAACCATGAAAACATTTTTCCGTGACGCTTGTTTCTTTGATTTTCAATTACTACATATACAAGCGAAATGTTCGTAATTTCGAACGGTCGGCGCATTGTCTGATAGGTATCTGGATTTTCCTTTTTTTTTTTCTTTTTTTTTTTTTTTTTTGCCTTAGCTCACACGATCTAGAATGTATAATTAAAAATCAATATTAAATATTCCAAAAATTATATAAAATATTTTTTTTTCTTGAAAAAAAAAGGAAATTTAAGTGGTCGATATTCCATGAGTAAGGCATGGATGCATTTTCTTCCAGAAAATAAGGAAAAAAATCGGACTTTCGCCTGTAATTTTTAAATTTATAAACACTACATATTAAAAAAAAAAGTACTTCTTTACACTTTATCGGATTGCATTATTTATTTTACTGGTACAAAAACCGGCAATACTGAATACCGGTATTTTTCGAGCCAGTTGTACAATTTTGTAATACCGGTATTCACAAGTTTAAATACCCCTGTTTTTGCATTACTGGTATTTACTAGAATTTTTACAATTTTTGTAAAAAAAGTTTAAATACCCGTTTTTTGGTATTTACTAGAATTTTTTTTAAAAAAATGTCTCCTCTATAAGTTCAAGGATCGTCAACATAGCAAAATAGTATACCTTTTAATTTTATGTCTCCATAATGCGCGAAATTAAGCAGATTGGGTTGATTGATTGAATATTAACGTCGCACTGTTTAGCTACACGAGGGCTTTTGGCGACGGACCACGTAATTTTGAACCATGGTCAAGTGACGTGGACGACACCTGAGCTGGCACCCCCCTCTCCTAACTACCACACCACACCAACGGGAGGACGTTTCAGCTCTCGACAGATTTAACGTGCATCGCTGCCCTACACGGCGGGTCTTTAGTGGTACTGGGCTCGAACCCGTGACAATACAAGCCACGGTCCGATACCTATACCACTCGGCTACCGCGGCCACTAAGCAGATTGGGAACATAAAGTTGCATCGTACAATCAAGTGAAGGGATTAAATATGTAAATTCTTCAAGGAGGCCGGCCAAAGCTATCCTATTGCAGCTCAGAGTGATACTGCACACACACAGAATTCATAGTCTAATATTCGTATATGTGAAAACAAGTTTGTAGTTGTGAAAATAGTGCGTAATATTTCTATATATTTTTTTTTTAAATTGGTGAGTTATTTATTCATATTGCATTTACTTGAGGGTTCAAAATATTTATCAGATTCATTCTACATATACTCATAGATAATAACTCATAATAACGAATAAGAATAACTAGTCGCATAGAAATGAAAAAGATGAAAAGAGATTAACAAATTCCAATTTGATCAAGTTTATAATAAATTTTCTTAAATTTTTTTTATCCACAAACCTATGAAAATTCAGAAGAATCTGATCCATTTATCGCGCGAAGATGATGGTTACACTGATGTCGATAGTGAAAAGATATTGCATCTTGAACAAAAATTAGAACTAGCGATAGTTAAAATTGTCAGCAAACTAAAAAATAATACAGAAATCAGCTATATCCAAAAAACCATCCAACGAGAAATCGATTTATTTGAAAATGAGAAATTTAGACCTAAATACTTGAATACTTACACTTTCTTGTGATTTAAATAAACAAGATGTTCCTTTAATTGTTTGTGATTCTTTATATACTGTTATAATTTATAAGTTACAAATTATTTTTTGTGATACTTACTCACTCTAATTAAACTGGCAGATAAAACAAAGAAACACCTTAGTTTTCTTCCTTTTTCTAAAATTTCTACTACCGGTATTAAAGCCTGTATCCCGGTATTAATATCTAAAAAACACCGAATACCGGTATTGAACTTTTGATCCGATATTGCAATCCCTACCTGTAATGGATTCCCGTCTCGAATGGAAAGCAGCGCACCTCTTCTGTTATATGCTGGGATTATCATTTATAATAAATGTGTCTATATTCTTTTGTTTGTATTGTATGTTTCTGTTCTTCCACTTGTATTTCATATAAATCCCAGGATAAAAACACACAACAACAAAAAGTAATTTTAAACACACATACGCATTAATTTATAACTTGAAATTATAAACATATATACACTGCTGGACAATTGCTAAAGACGGATCACAAATTGCTATGTAGCATAACATTAAGCGAGACATGAGGCCTAGTAGGATAAAATATAGTTGCCACACTGTTCAGACATTAGAATAAAGAATATTTATTGTTCTGGAAAGTACAAAAGTTGTGAAACATCTGAAAGAAAAAAAATGTTCATTTGATCCGCGTACGGAGAAATGGAACAATGCATCTAAAAGTCAGCAGGCACCTTAAAGAAAGGTATCAGTATGGGATATGTACACCGTGGAGTGTGATGCAACATTCCACACGTCGTACCATTCTTTGCACAACATTATCCAGCAGCTGTTGAGGCAATTTATCTCATTCCTCTGTGAGTGCACGGATGAGGGTGTTCTTGTTTGTCGGAGGATAGTTTCGACCAGCAACTTGCCTCCCCAAAGCATCCCACACATTTTCAATGGGGTTTAGATCTGGAGAACGCGCTGACCATACCAGACGTTGAATACCCTCGCTGTCTATGCAATCCTGAACAGCGAGTGTTCGATGACATGTTGCGTTGTCGTCCATAAAAACAAATTTATCACCGACAGCACCACGGAAAAGACGAACATGAGGAAGTAGAACTTCATCAATGTATCGTTGGCCCGTCATAGTCCCATTCGCAACCACATGTAGGCGCGTGCGGCCATTGATCATGATGCCGGCCCACACCATGATACTCCATGTCGGATATCGGTCCTTTTCCTGGATATTTTCTGGACGATTAGCAGTACCACTCTCGCGCCAGATCAGTTGGCGTCTACAATCCGATGACAGACTGAACCTACTCTCATCTGAGAATAGTACGCATGCCCAGTCCTGTTCAGTCCAATTGTGATGCTCACGGTACCATTGCAAACGGGCAGTACGGTGCTGTCTGGTCAATGGGACACACACAACAGGTATGCGTGAGTATAGTCCTCCTCCCCTCAAACGTCTGGCAACAGTTTTTCGGGAGATCTGCTTTCCTGAGGCAGCAAGAAACTGATTTGCCACCTGCTGAGCTGTGGGGCGCCTGTTCCTTTTTGCTGATAGAACGATATATCTGTCTTCTGCAGGCGTCGTACTTCTAACACGACCTCCCCCGTGCCGTCTACTACACTTTCCAGTAGTTTTAAATGACTTCCACTGCCGTGAAACAACGATGTGAGCGATGTCGAACTCCCTGGCAACATCTGTTATTTTTCGCCCTTCTTCGCTCTTTCCAATAATTCGGCCACGCATAAAATCATCTATGTGATGTCGGGAAGACATGCCAAAAATTTTAAGTTCGTTTATTAAATCTTTCCTGTAAAACTTTGACTTGAAACAACAACTGTCCACACGCGTCAAAACCTTTAAAGCTCTTATGAACGCTATCACGTGATGAACAGACGTGGAAAAAAAATTTGCATACTCATACTTCTTCTTACTAATATCCCGCACTTATTTTAATTTCCACATTTTGCTTCCTTTCATTTTGTGGTTGCTATGGATGATAGTGTTATCCGTCCTTAGCAATTGTCCAGCAGTGTATTATGCTATGTGTCCTTTGATTTCATTGCTAATAAAATATTTTTTTTTAGTTTTCTTGTTTGAAAAAATGCTTTGTTTCATAATTCGCCTCACCTGTTTGCATCGCACCAAAAATACTTCCCTTTTTCCCTGTTTCTTCTTAAATTTTTCTAGCCATGCGTTGCTACAAAGAAATTTGTCGTATCACAATGCCTTCGCAAATTGAAAAGGTTTCTCTATTACGAAAAATCCACAGATCGGAACATTTTTATCTCGCATTGTGCGCATCCACTTCAAAACTGCCTCGTCGACATCTTCATAGACACATGTTCTTAAGCGTTTTGAACAAGAATGCGATGAGTCATAATTTTGTGTAACTCATCTCGATTTTTTATAATAATTGATAAGCTGTTTAGAAGAATACCAAAAAAAATGCAATATCCTTTTCCTTGACTTTTTCATCCGCTACCTGATGAATTAAATTTGTTTGTGTGATGCTCAAACACTTACGTTTTGAAGTTTTCGAGCTACAAGAAACGGAGTTACCTGTACGACTGATCAACACAACAGATAAACGGACACTATTTCAAGGACACGGGGACAGTAGACAAATCCACTGAGAGTGAAAGGGGATATCGAAGATGTTTCCAGTGAACTGGAAATGGGGGTTAAAGGTTGCTTTTCTTGGATGAAAAGCCCAGAATTCTATTGCTGTCAGCGAGTTAAGCTCCTAATGAAACGTTCAAAATTTATGACCACCATAAAATGTGTTAAAAGAGAATAACCTGAAATGTCCAGAAATACTTTAAAAATAGAAAGAAAAAAATGAATCACAAGGAAAAATAGTTCATTATACAGAAAATGCACTTCGCTATTGGGAGGTTTTTTTACGAAGAAGGTCGTGAGATGTGCTCTTGGTACCAGGGCAAGGTTCACTGTATAGAAAAATTCGCAATATAGAGGTTTGTAATATGGAGGTTCGACTATATACATATATATAATCATTAACTATGTACTAAATTGTCGTAAATCTAATTTAAAACTAAAATATACATATAACTAAACAATATAGGCCAAAGTTAAATGGTCTTAGTATATAATAGTAACCTTTTAGCATTAGAAACTAAAGTTGTGGGGTTAAACATATATTCAAATGCAGCAATCACTGAGGCACATTTGCCTATACTACTAGACTGAAAAGAAGAAAAGTAATATTATATAAGAATAAGTATATATATTTAAACATTTAAAAAAAGAGTATGAAAACATTAATTAAAATACTGTAAAAATATAATACTACTAAGTAAACGAATGCATTATATGGTTCAACATGTCATGAGAAGATTAGTAATGTCACGTTGGAGTCTTTAAATTCATTTACATAAAATTTAATAAATGTTAATTGGTTATTTTGCGAAAAAATATTCTGTTTATTCTCTGCGAAAACATTAAATAACAAAAAATTCGAAGCATATTGAAAAACACAGGATAAATAATTGTTATGTCTTCTTATGTAGTTTCGATAAAATGCAGCTGACTTTTCGTTGCAGATAAATATATTGACTCGAAACTGAATGGTCGATTATTATTCTCCTCACATTTTTTGTTAGGGTCAGTAAACCAACCATATTTTACGCAATCCGAGGGCACGAATCTTCCAACTGATCAATCATTATTTGAACTATAACAGTCAAACAAAAAGAAGTCTAAAAGAAGATAAAAATAAATAAATAAAGAAGTATTAAAGAAAATCTCGACGGGAAAAAAAGAAAAGTGTATCAAATCACTAAGCACCCGTTCAATCAAACATTTCAACACTGCATTTATCAATTTAGGTGATTCTTCTTTTTTTTTTTTTTTATGAAACAATCGAGAGTAGTACAAAATGAAATCTAAACAGCTAGAAGAATTTTTTGCTGAATCATTGGATAATCATGCCCTTTCTTATTTACTATCGCATCGGCGTATTTTGTTTTCCTCTTATATCTTTTGGTGATCTGATTATAGAGGGGCATGACTAATCTATCATTTTATGTGTCATTGATTGATCTCTCTCTCTCTCTCTCTCTCCCAGTTAGCAGTATGTTTATATATTTATATATCTATATATATATTCATACACACACATATATATATACTGCTTTCATTTTATATATATATATATATATATATATATATATATATATATATATATATATATATACATAAATGGTGTGTGTGTGTGTGTGTAGTTGCTTTTTGTACCAGGTTTCACATACAACATCGTAAAATTTGACAATATTTAACAGAAACAACTTGTCGTTGTTAAGTCACCATATTGAATATTAAAAATAAATTTTGCATCCTCTCTCTCTCTCTTGAGGTATATTTTTGATTACATTATTAATATTATATTATTAGTTATTACTTTAAATATGTTGAGAAATAATGTACGTTGCCTTTGATAGAGAAATGAATGCATTTAAGAACAATATTTTTATTGGATATTTATTAGTATTTTATTAGTTATTGATTGTTAATTGTTGTTTGTATGCACTCATTACAATTTTTTCCTCTTTTAAGACATACGTACTGCTAGCAATGAATGTCGGGAAGTTAATATAATGGAATGTATCAACTATAGATATCATTCTTGTCATTGAAATTGACTTAAAAATGTATGAACCTACACTAACTGCACACAGTAGTCCTATAATAATATTTAGGTAAAAAAATCTAATCAATAACATTATTTAGTAATTACAATTTAGAAAAGACTTATTATTAATTATAAAAATAAATTTTTTTCAAATAATGAATATATTGTCTCGATAATCATCATAATAAAATTCAGTAATTACTCGTAATGAATACAATTATCTGAACGCATTTAATTTAAAATTATTATTTTCAGAAATGTCTTTTAAACTTTCATGATTATATATATATATATATATATATATATATATATATATATATATATATATATATATATATATATATATATATATATATATATATATATATATATATGTATATATATAGTTAATATTCTCTTCACTATATAAAGACATCTACACTATTAAAATCCGAAGGTAAACAAACGTATCTATCTATCTATCTTCGCCACGATATGGGGTATAATTTATTTTACAAAATAATTATATTTTGTATTTTTTTACGATTTTTTTTAAAATGAGTCGAAATTGATACGTTTTTATAAATATGATTTCTAAATCGTCCCACTTGCATTTTCTTTCGCGGGAATGAAACAAATATTTTACACTAAAAAAGTTCATGCTTTTCTCTTTTAGAATCAGTCATTTAAAAACGTTAATGTAAAAAACTGGTTTTTTTTACGATTTTTCAAAAAATACTCAAAATTTTACTTAAATACTTAATAACTTCTTTGTTTGTAACAATAATCTCACAAATCTTTTTTTCCATGTGTAGAAGAATAATATACGTAATCTGTACAAAGATTGATAAAATAGCTTAAAAATTACAGTTTGTTTTTTTTTAAATGTGTTTTTCGTTTTTTTCCTTTTTGTGAGAAATATGTAAGCATTATTTTTTAAAAAGTTTTTTGTTTAAAAATTACCGTTGTTTGCAATCGATATATGAAGTTTGAAAGCATTAACTTAAAAATGAAGCCGGAAAAAGAAATTTTAGATTTAACAAATAACGCAATGCGAAATTGAAAAAAAATCTTCCTTTATTTTAAAGGTATTTTCACTGATTTTCCCCTAAGGAGCCCACAGCACTGTTGTTAAACCCATTGCTTTATAAAACGGTAGTTCCCAGGTTCAATTTCGCATAGCGTTATTTGTTAAAGTTTAAATTTTTTTAGTGGAATGAAAAAGGTTAAAATTAATGTAAAATATCAAAATGTTTTTATCAGATTGGTTTTTTTTAATGTTTTATTTTCAGTACATGTATATATATATATATATATATATATATATATATATATATATATATATATATATATATATATATATATATATATATATATATATAGGCTTTCCCCGTACTGTTCTTTTTCTAACTTATATATATTTATATGTTTAATAAAACATTCAAACGTTCAGAAAAAAGCATTGTTTCAATAGCTATCTGAAAATTTTTCTTTTATTTATTACTTACAGAAATTTGATTTTGATATATATATATATATATGTTTTTTTCAAGAGCTGCTTTATAAAACGATAGTTTCTAGGTTCGAAACTGAAATGGATGCTTACTTTCGCATTGCGTTATATGTTAAAGTTTAACTTGTTTTTTTCGGGCGCTATTTTTAAGTTAATGCATTGAAACTTCATATGTCGATTGCAAACAACGGTCATTTTAAAACAAAAAATGTAACAAAAATAATGTTTAAATATTTCTCGCAAAAGGGAATGAAAACTAAAAACACATTTTTTTTTAAAAAAACCGTAATTTTTAATCTGTACAAAGATTGAAAAAATTACTTAAAAATTAAGGGTTTTTTTTAAAAAAAAATTGTGTTTGTCGTTTGTTTCCCTTTTTGCTAGAAATATTAAAATCTTTTGTTACATGTTTTTGTTTAAAAACTACCCTTGTTTGAAATAGATGCATGAAGTTTGAAAGCATTAACTTAAAAATGAAGCCCGAAAAAAAAACTTTTCATTTTTAATTCGTCCCAATTCTGTGTGATGATGTTATTATTATTTTTTTTTGTTACAAAAGGAAACTTTGCATTTAAATGAATGAATTTAAAAATGTTTATTGAATATTAAATCATATTTTAGAAAATTACTTTGCAATTTAAAAAATAAAATAATTACTGTAATTTTATAACTATTTATATATTATACTTCATAAATATAATTCTTAATAAATAATAATTCTTGTAAATTTTGTAAGGAAAAAGAAAATAAAATAATATTTTATATAAAAATTAGTTACAAAAAGTTTTATAAAATGATATACAATGCATTATAAATAAGATATTATATAAATTTTTATAATAGTATATAAAATCATTGTTAAAATAATGAATATGTTAGTTTTGTATAACATACTCTTTTTTTTTTTTTTTTTTTTAGTCAGATACGTGTTTAAATCATTTGCTAAACACAGTGGAATGAAAAAGGTTGAAATTAAAATAAAATATCAAAATGTTTTTATCATATCGGTTTTTTTTATGATTTTTTCTGTACACGTATATATATATATATATATATATATATATATAGAGAGAGAGAGAGAGAGAGAGAGAGAGGCTTTCCCTATACTGTTTTTTTTGACTTATATATATTTATATGTTTAATCAAACATTCAGAAAAAAGCAATCGTTTCAATAGTTATCTGTAATTTTTTTTTATTTATTACTTATAGAAATTGGATTTTAATAAATATATATGTGTTTTTAAAATGATTATTTCTATTATTTTATTACTATATGAATTCTTTGTTAATTATATATATATATAAAAAGTACATCGTCTATTATATTGGATGTAAATACATTTTAGAGGCATTTTTAAGCTAACTATATGTAACGATTGATTGATTTATGAAAGTCTGAAATCTATATTTTATGATTTTAGATTCTTTGAAACTAACTATTAATAAAAAATGATGAATGATTTTTGTTTTACTCTTAGCATCAGAATAGTTTTCTTTTTTTTGCATCACATTAATAATTTTTTTTTTAATTCTAATGCAATATTTTTTTTCTATAAGTCATACATCGAAATTTGCAGCTATATCTTATCTGCGAGAAGGAGGGAAAGATAAAATAATAATTTTACACTAAAAAAACCGTGTTTGGGCTATAGAGAGGGGAAGTAAACCTGTCTTTTAAATCAAAAATAAGTGGAATGGAACAAATTTCGAAAAAGGGAAATTTTTTGACATAATTTTAGAAATCACTCACATTGTGCGCTTACAAACACACGCACAGAAATGCGGGTGTCATGAGGAAAAGAGAAAGCCCGAGCAACGCTGGGCTATGCCGTGGAGGGGGGTTGGTGGGTGGAAATCATTTTGAAAAAGAGTATTAGAGAAGTGCTGATTTTGTGAAGGAAAGGGAAAATTTATAAAAGTAGGGAAAGTCCGTGCAACGCCGGGCCATGCAGCTAGTGAATATATATATAAAGCAATTTTTAAATTTTTGTTTTATTCATCTCAAAGAAGTCTCGCACTCACTGAAATACTACGCAAAAGTCTAAGCGGTATTCCGTTTTCACAAAGTGGCAGGAATTCGAAATTTCAGATAATGAGCTAACCATTAGCTGATTACTTGATTCGCCTGTTACATTAGATAGATGCATAGTTAACTAACAATCTACTCAATTCAGAGAGCCACATAGTTAATTTATTCCATGTCCGATTTGAGCTTTAGGTCCTGAACTTATTGACAGTGTGTAGTTTAATCAACAAGAATTAGGGTGTTCGAAGGACATCGAAAATGAATTAGCATACATGAGATCAGGGGTGCATTTGACGGCATTCATTTGTTTAAGGGGTTGTGAGAAAAAACAAAAGATTAAAATAGAAAGTTTTTGCATACATGTGTTTTTCCCCTATTTTTTTTTCTCAACAACGGGGCTTGATTAGAGTTACTTTGTGCTAATCGATGTAATATTTGGTGTAGTTAGTACTGAATATATTTTCACGTAGAGATTACTTAGGAAATTTATTACATGTCTAAAAACGATAGAAAAATTTAATTTTATAAGCTTATTTTGTTAACATTTATATAGAAACTTCAACATTATGTTAATTTGACAAATAACTATTTTATTCCGTTTTATAAAAATGTTCTTAGTCTTGTAAGGTGTTTGTTTAAAATGAAATAAAATTTAAGCATAGTATTGTATCATTTTTAATCTCGGAGGCAATTAAAAATTATATTTATATTTAATTACCTGTGTTTCCAATTTTGTTTGGTTACTGAAAGTTTACAGGCAATTCCTTTCTGCTCAACATACAGTTTTCACAATTTTCTAATGTGGCTTCAGAAAGTAAGGTATATCAAGTTACATCCTCCTTACTTGAATTTGGCCCAAAGTTATCGAGTTTGTCGCCATCAGCCTTAATGTTGTTTTATTACGTCATGAATAAAACCAAACATAATATTATAAGCATTAAGGAAAACTGCCACACACTTTTTACAAAAGTACTTTATTTTACATATTCAGCCGTAGTCTACAATAAAAAAGGGAGCTTCATTGCTGAAGGGAAACTGTTAGTGGATTAAAAAAACGTTCCTCGATCCAGTGTGCCGAAGTGTAAAAAGAATATACAATTTCAGAAGTAGCTACCACCATAGCCAATTCAGTGGTCAACTGCATACCTAATGATCATAACCAGCGACATCTGCGCATTGCTATCAGACAAACATTTCAGCATTAAATACCTGCAACAATCAATGTACGATGTACAACATACATGTTCGTGATAACATTGTAGCAAAATTTCACGTAGTGTATGACAGCTGAGAACCTAATCGAATGTTTTTACACACGACACACTATGTTCTGCAGCGTCTCCATTGGGAATTTGAACAAATCGACTGGAACGAATATGACTGTCTAGTCAGATGGACTAGGATTTCAGTTGATAAGAGGGAATAACAACTTTCAAGTTTGGAGTAGACCCCAGGAAGCCACGAACCCAAGTTGTCAACAAGGCATTATACAAGCTAGTAGAGGCTTCATATTGGAATAGGCTGTATTTTGCAAAACTTGATCCTCTGGTCAAAATGACGAAATGGTTGCATTTACTTACTGGGAGACCATTTGCAGAAGTCATTAAAAGATTTCATGTAACTAAACAACGAAGGAATTTTTCAAGATTACAATATGACATTTTAAAGAGCCAAAATAGCTCTATTGGAAGATTCATTGACTTGAGAAATATTTTAGACAATTTCAACGAAGGACAAGTGCCGATCATAACTCCCATGGAATTTATAGGGGACTTAATTTAAAGATGAGTTCATGCTCTAGACCTGCACTAGAAGTACTTTCTCAATTATATTAATAACAGTTATAGATGTGGCATAACCAAATACTTTTTTCAGGGAACTTCAAGGGCTTGTTGAGCCAATGCCACGTTACTGCACTTTGTCTGGTAAAAAAAAATCCATGACGATGGTAGGTGGTATGCTATGACTTTACCTTCAAATTATATATATATATATATATATATATATATATATATATATATATATATATATATATATATATATATATATATATATATATATATATATATATATATATATATATATATATATATATATATATATATACACATATACATATATATATATATATATATATATATATATATATATATATATATATATATATATATATATATATATACACATATACATTATACATATATATATATATATATATATATATATATATACATTGGTGTCCAAAATTGTGGACACTTTTTTAAGTTATGTTGTTTTTTTTTAATTTTTATGCTTATATATAGAAAACGTTACGTTGCTCAGAATGCAGTCTTTTATATCGTTTTAAAGAAAATTTAATACTTAACTCAACAAAAAAATTCAAATGCTTTAAACGCAAAAAAAGTTCATGCAGCAAAAATTATCGATATTCATTAAATCCTGTTGATAGCAGTGAGTAATCAGTGCTTAGTATAGTAGCCTTTATTTTTTAGTACAGCTTCACATCTACGTTTTATTGAGCTGAAAAATAGTTTTAAGTTCTTCCTTTGTTATTACATGATGCCAGGAAACAATTATATACTTAGTTAACTTTTATTTCATGGGTACCTCATTCGGACGAGAATTTGTAGACGATGCCACAAGTTTTCGATAGTATTGTGGTTAGGCCAGGACAACAATGATATTTAGTCAAGTAGCAATGAGATCAAATAAAAGAGTAGATTGGACACCTAGAAAGAGATGTGTGGTGAGAAAATGGTCTTTCCTATGTAAAAATTGCAAGACAGGTGGGTAGTTCAGTGGTTACAGCTGAAAACTGAAAGTTTTGTTTAAGATGTCAGGAGACAAATTTAATAAATCGCAAAGCAGGAAAAGACCGAAAAGAGTGCATTACATCTGTTAATGCCAGAAGAACAAAATTGCTATGTCTTCAATATAGGAGAGAGTCATCAACGACCTCAGAAGTGATTTGAATAAAGCTGGTATTTCGATCAGTTGAAAAACAATCAGGAGAAAATTAGAAGATGTTAGACTAAGAGGTAGAATTCCACGAAAAAAGCCTTATATCAATTTACAGTAGCACTAAAAGGGACTACAGGGGTCAAAGGAAAACATTAATTAGACAAATGATTAGTGATCACAAGTTATATTGGGGAGGAAACTAAGATATCGTTATTCGGTAGAGATGACCGAAAACATGTAAGACATAAATTAGGAGAAATTCTTCATCCTGAATGCATCCAGGTAACTAAGAGGTATTTACATAGTTTAATGATTTGGCAATGCTTATCAGTAGATGATATCAGCCACCTTCATACTATTGACAGGACATTGAATGTCGGAAAATATATTGACACTATTCTAGAGCCTAACGTCTACCTTCCGTCAGAGATCTATTTTCCAACATGCTTCATTTTTTAACAAGAACTTCCACCTTACCACACAGTAAAATTATCGAATGATTAGTTTCGTTCTAATATCGTTGAGTTGTTGACCTGCCAGGAAATAGTCTTGACACCTCAATCCTTTCAAAAACTTGTGGTACCATTTGAAAAATCTTGTCCGAATGAGGTACCCATGAAATAAAAAGGAACTAATTGAGGATAAATTGTTTCCTGACATCATGTAATAATGAAGAAAGAGATTAAAACTGTTTCTCAGCTCAATGAAACATCGATGTAAAGCTGTTATAAAATATAAAAACTACCCAATTAAATACTGATATCTCACTGCTATCAACAGTATCTAATGTATATCGATTGTTATTGCACAATAAACTTTTTTGCTTTGATAATACTTATATTTTTTTATTGAATTAAGTATTAAATTCTCTTTAAAATGATATAAAAGGCTTTGAATATTAAGCAACTTAACGTTTTCTATAAACATACAAACTTAAAAAGCATAACAATTTAAAAAAAAGTGTCTACAATTTTTACCACTACTGTATATATGCATGTATGTGTATAAATACACATTGTATACGTCTATACATATAGGTATATATATATATATATATATATATATATATATATATATATATATATAGTGTATGTTAAAGGTACAACAACTATTTTGTAATAAAAAGCTAAACACTCCTTTTATTCTAATAACTTCATAATTATGCAGTGAATTATTGCTGTCAAGAAACATAGAGAAAGAATTTCTGTTTTAATTTTCTTTCGAACCATAGAATTTAAGAATTTTCAAAAAGGGTATATTAAAATTTAAGCACAGCATTTTATTCTTGAAGATTTTACAAAAGGATTTGAACAGCTGTGTTTGCAAAGGATTGAAGAATTTATAAGGATAGTGGGGTATTGTTTTTGCTCTGATACAAATTGACAAAATTGGAAGAATTATTACAGAAGTAAATAGTAAAATTCTGGAGTATTAGAAATAAACTTAAAGTCATATAGCTACATAAAAATGATGGAAACAAGGTTTTATTAAACTTTTTCTAGCTGATATATGTGTGTGTGGTATGTATGCGTGTGTGCGTGCATATATTGTGTGTGTATGGTATATATACATATAAATATCAAGAAAATCGGATCACAGGTAAAATTTATAATTAGTAAAGTAAAATGTCAAGATTTGTTTCAAGATATTTATGCAAATGTCAAGAATAAAAAGTAAATTTACTGCACAAAGAATCACAGTGGATAGCTCGAGAAAAACTAAAAATGAATTAGGTGATGCAAATACTTCTGTGTTTATATCTTAATATGTTTTGAACTATTTAGTGTCAAGTCTTATGATAAAACTGATCTACGCCTAGCAGCTCCCAGTATAGAAAGCGTTTGTGTTTATAAAAATACAAGCACATTTTAATAAATGATATTCAATAAATGGTTAAAATTTCCAGTCGTTGTGCAACACATCATAATCATTGTTTGATAAGAATGGCTTTAGTGTACTCGGAGTCTTTATCTAGCTTAAAAAGTTAGAAATGGAAGAGTGGGAACTTGGATTGACTTTTGTGGTTAAACAAAGAGAAAATCCTACGCATGGATAGATATCAGTGTTTGTATCTTATGTTGAGGAAGCACTTCGAGAAAACATTTCAATACAAAGATATATTCAAATTTGCACAGAACGTTATGCATTCATCTTTATCCAACCCCAGTAGGAACCATATTTTAGGTTCTAAAAATAGAAAATGAAAAATTATCTCTCCTTCTACGTGAACTTACTTATGCATGCGTTAGTTGCACCGATGTCTTTTGTGTGTGTGTGTTTCTTATAATTTTTTTTAAAATTCCAACCAGAAAAACTAAAGACGTTTCACTGAAACGGAACATAAACTTTCTTAACTGCTCGCTGCAAAAGTTAAGGAAAAGAAACACAGTCGTTAAAACAGCAGAAAAAAAAGTGTGCCAGACGTGAATGATTCATTCTTCAAACAAGCCATAGACTCCTCATTAACATATTCAAAGTGTTTCTAGAATTGATTTTACTTCCACTTTTATTTGCTCGCTGTTTTTGTTATTTGCTTTTTCTTGAATTTACCGATTCACATCATACTGTTTTCGTTTCAGGTAAAAGTGGCATGATTCGATTCATGATTAAAACGTGGAAAGAGTAGTTTCCAGAGTAATCGATAAAACGGATATGTTTGTGGTACTCAAATATTTTCTGCATTAGGTGTTTGAGTTGTTTGGAAAATTTGTTACTTTTTAATTATATTGTTTTACACTTTATCCAAATAAAATTACAAACGTTAACGAGTAAAGTCCTATATCTCAAGATCTTCTGCATCTTCATTACGTATTGTTTTTTTTCTGGTTCTTATGAATCATGTTTTCTATGTTCATATTTTTAGTGCTTCATACATTGGAGTGCTGCAGCATGAAGTTTAATTTACCAGCTCAGGTATCACTAAATTATGTAAATAAAAAAACATACCTTAATAATAATAATAATAATAATAACGAATAAAGTAATAAAAGATTATAATTTTGCTGAACTTACTTTTACAGACTGTGACTAGCAATTAAACTGATAAATAAAGGATTCCTTCAATCATAGTTATCTAAGAATTATCGAATTCAAAAGTTTATTAAATTTTTTTTTTCAATCCCCCTTAATATACATATATATATATATATATATATATATATATATATATATATATATATATATATATATATACATGTAGATCTCTCTCAATAGCACAACAGTCCATGAGAGTCAAGGCCTTCTGCACCCATCTCAGTGTTCGTGACTTTTGGCACTGAGGTGCATGAACAGATGTTCCGGTCAGGTTGTCTGCCTGCCGAGAAATCCCAGTGCTTAGTTCCAAGGCAAGCTTGGCACTCATTTATCGACCCATTGAAGGAATGAAAGGCTCAGTCAATCTTTCTCAGCCTAGGGTTTGAACCCCGGGCATGTGACGTATAAGCCCGATACGCTACCACTCAGCCACTGGGCTTCATATTTGCCTCAAACTGCCTTTATTACGAAAGCATTAATATAATATTTGTTGAATTATTTTCATTCATTCACACCTTGAAAAGCTATTCAACAGTGGCATTAATATTAAATATTAATAGTTATGATAATTCTGCTTGTTTTAAATTGTTTGATATACTTCTTATTTTCTGTTTGATGGCTGAGGTAGCCAAGTGGTCTTGGTCGTGAACTCGCAGCCGATGTTGCTTCTGTTGAGTCGTGGATTAGAATGTTTGATGCCACTGAAGACTCATCGTGGGGAAGAGTTGATGCACGTTGAATCTAAGCAGACATTCTCACATGTAAGCAGAAATATAGCAAATGTAGTACAACCTTAGCTGTCAGCATCGTCATTTGACCGTTGTTCAAAAAATTGAGAGAACCTTCGTCAATAGTCTTCCTGCTGCTTTAGAGTATGTGTGACGTTAGTAAAAACAATCAAACTATTTACTTTTATTGTTAAAACAATCAATTTTCTAAGTAGTTACACGTATGAGAATAAATTAAATTAAGGCTACAATTTACCCTAAAAATGACAAATTTAACGATTTTTTTTTATTTTCCTGTAGCCCATACGATTGGGAATCTTCGTCCCAAATTTTAGATCTAGTAACCAATTAGTTTTTAAGATATTTGAAAGTTTCTGAGTATTGTCAGTCACTAAATTTGACATCTGAGGGTGTGTGGTTAGTTTTGGTTTAATTTTAAAGTATTTTTCCATTTTTAAATTTAATTAATTACTAAAATTTTTAAAGAAAATCGATACTTGCAAAGAAGTGGTTATTAACTTCAACTTTCGCTACTAAAATCATTTTAGTTTGTTTATATTTTGAGTTTTTGGTGTTCTTACAGTTACTTTACTAAACTTGATTTAAAAAAAGTCTTTCTCAAGACCACAATATTTATTCTGCAAATAAGCATATAATTTATTAAACTTAAAAGCTCTGTAACTTTGTTTAAGTTAAGTTTTTTTTTTTCTGTTAAGAAAATGCTAAGAACAAAACTTTCGCACCTTGAAAAGAGAAGCAATATTTCTAAGCGATGGAGTACGTCTAAAAATTACAATTCTAAAAAGCAGCATTTAGCTGATATAACTACAAGAATTCAAAATACAAATGTTTTGAAAACGAATACTACAGGTAAAAGAAAACATTTCAGTGATGTTCGAAATTACATTATTGTGGATACTGAATGTTTAAGTAATTTGTTTACAAATCGTTTATGCAATATTTGTCACAATGCTTCTTTAAAACTTTGCTTTGGTGAAAGAAAAGGATTTGCATATAAAAAAAATATTGTATGTGTTAATTGTGACCTAACTCAAAGTGATATATGTTCTTCAAAACAGTTGGTTGATACTAAATTGCATCAAATATCAAATGTTAGTCAGAATAAATTTTTTAATGCTCCATTTGATGTAAATATGATAATAGTGCAAGGTATATTAAGTTTGGGACTTGGCTACTCGGCATTGGAAAAATTCTGCTATGAACATGAATTTAAGTATAATGTCTAGTAAAACTTTTAATTCCTATAAGGCAAAAGTTCTGAATGGACATCTCGTTGGGTCAAATCAGCTGTTGCTTGATGTTCGTAAAAATGTCAGAGAGGCGAATGGCTCAAAGAATGATAAAGATATCGTTGATATTGGAGTGTCATACGAGATGGAAGCTGGTTGACAAGAGGACATATGTCAAACAACGGAGTAGGATGTGTTATTGACTTGCTGACTGGCTTCGTGATAGACTATGAAGTAATGTCAAAACGGTGTGGAGAATGTGAGCAGACAAAATTTGCACCTGAAGAAGACAGTGCTGAATTTCGTATTTGGTATGAAGGACATCAGGATGTTTGTAGTGCGACACATGTCGGATCATCTGATGCAATGGAAGTAAATGAAGCTGTAAAATTATGGGAAAGATCTGAGAGCATTGGCTTCCGGTACACAACCTTGCTCTCTGATGGGGATTCTAAGTCTTTTTTAGAATTAAAAGAAAGGAATGTGTATGGAAGTGAGACACAAATTAAAAAAGAAGAATGTATCAACCATCTAAGTAAAAGGTTGGGAACAGCTTTGAGGCAGAGAGTTAAAGATTGGCGTGTGAAAGGTGTAACTTTGGGAGGGAAGAAACGCGGTAGTTTGAAAGAAGAGACAAAAGAAAAACTAACTAGATACTACACTAATGCCATACGCAAAAATAAAGGTGATGTAGAGGAGATGAAAACTGCAATTTATACTACCCTATTCCATTGCATGTCTACAGACCAGAAGCCACAACATAAAAAGTGCCCTTCTGGTATAGACTCAAGGTGTTTTTACCAATCATCATTGGCACGTGGTAAGAAACCAGGTTTTCACAAAGATAGGGTGAAAACACCAATCAATGAAGAATACTTGCCCAAAATCTTGCCGATTTATCAAAGATTAGCTTCATCTGAATTATTAAGCAGGTGTGTCAGAGGTCTGACACAAAATTCTAATGAAGATGCATTCGATGATATGGAACAGATATTCCAAAGAAAATTCAGCTTCTAGGAGTCGTGTGCTGATTGTCGTGTCGAGTGCAAGATCTGAATTTAATGTTGGAACATTAAAAGCTCTAAAAACATTTCAGGATGTTAATTGCCTTGCAACAAGTTTATCGTCTGAACATTTAGCCTTCTTGACTGATTATAGGAGAACCTATTTCAGAAAGAAAATAAAATCTGCAAATTTTAAAGTCACCCAGCAAAAAATAAAACTTGCTAAATTGCGTCGACTTAAAATTGAAAAAAAATTAGGTCCTATGTACAAATCTGGCGGTTTTTAACTTTTTTTAAACTTTTATTTATATCATTATTATTCATTATAAGAGTGTACTGTATTTTAAAACTTTTAAGAAATTATGTTAACTTTAAGCTGAATAATCTCATCTCGTAACAAATGCTACATCGATATTTTGCAAAAACATATTTTGAATAAGTAAAAGTATTTTCAATCATATTTGATTAATGTAGAGTTTTCATATATTATATAAGTAGTAAAATCATATGCTAAAAATTTGAAGCTTTGCGAGCATTATTAGTTTTTGTTTTATGCTTTTACAAACTTAAAATGCATTTTTCTCAGACTTTTATTTTTGAAGATGTAAGTGTTTTCTAATCCCTAAGGCTTTTTTTCTATTCAAGATACAGTCTTGAAATTTTTTATATATACTTAGATATGTATGTTCTACAAAAGTTAGTATGGATTTAAATCTGGGATCTCTAGTTATTTTTTTAAAAATTGTTAAATTTAATATTTTTAAAATTTTCGTATTTTTTTCAGGTTTTGCTAGAAAAATAATTATTTAAAATCAACAAAAAAACAGATTTCAAATCCATAGTAACTTTTGCTTACAATAATATTAGAAATATAAATCACTCAAAATATTGAAAAAAATTCAAAAGTTGTGTATTTTATAAGAGTTTAAATAAACTTCAAAAATTTTAATTTTTTTTAAAAATTTAAAATAAGGGCTTGTTAAGTTGACTTTTTATTTTCAGAATCAGTCTAATAATATAATCTGAAAACAATACATAAATTGATTTCAATATTACTGTCTTCAATTTTTTTTTTTGAAAACGGGTACCGTGTAGCCTTAAATAATGTAATTATTGTTTAAAAATTTATTTAATTTTACAAGTATACACAGAAAGAGTCTGGTTTGAAAGAAAAAAAATTCCATCATTCCGAATTTGCTTTTAAGCAGTTAAAAATATTTATTTTTATTTTCAAAAAGAAACTAATGTGTAACGACTTGATGAAAGACTTGACTTGATGACCTTTCAAGAAACTCTTTTTAAGAAATATACTGACGGGGAAAAAATCCCAACACCAAAAAAACTTATTGTAGAGTAATTAAATTTGGACAATACAATTGTCTAGTTAACAGGTTGAATTGATTAAATTTTCAAGGTCACCGGGTAATTTAAGCTCAAGAAAATGCATTTCAAATGTGAAATGCTGTTAAATTTGTAACCAGTGTAACCTCCAGAATTTTGAATGCAAGCCTGCAAGCGTGCATTTATTGTGCCATACAGGTGCCGAATGTCTTTTTGTGGTGTGGAGTTCCACGTTTTTGGTGTACTTGTGTCAAAACTGGGACGGTCAGTGCTCGCTGTGGATGATGCTGGAATAGTCGTCCAAAGATATACCACACATGCTCATTTAGAAACATATCTGGTGATCTCGCAAGCCAAGGTAACATGCCAACATTCTGTAAAGCACGTTGCGTCCCAACAACGATGTGAGGGCGAGCGTTATCCAGTTGGAAAACTCCCCCTTGAATGTTGTTCATGAATGGCAGTACTATAGGTTGAATTACCAGACTGACGTACAAATCTGCAGTCAGTGTGTTTGGGATAACGAAGAGAGTGATCCTGCTGCCATAGGAAACTGCTTCCCAGACCATAACTTCAGATGTAGGTTCAGTGTGCCTCGGACGTGAACATTTTGGTTGCAGGCATTCATTCCCCTGTTCTGCTTCTGACCAATATGAATTTATGTCATCTTTCAGATGTATAAACAAGCATACCATATTTCGTTTATCTAACACGAGTCTTTCTTGGTGTAGAAATTTTCCCCCCATCAGAGTATATTACATGTGTTGATTAAGAAGTCCTTTATACATTAAGTATAAGTGAATTATTAACGAAAAAATAATTTTTTGTGGGATCTATAGTGTCGAAAATAACGTTTTGTACATAAAAACGTACAAGTTATAAACGTTCACCCTTTAAGTTTTTCTTTTGCTTCATCGCAGGAAGGCAATTATTTTCCCTACAATCCCTAATATTGAAGTGGTGTAAAAATTCATAGTATATATATATGTATATTATAAGATTTTTCAGTTGATAGGTAATATATTCTAAGACTTTCTTTATCAACGTCTCATCTTGAATTTGCACAGGGGTTATTGGTGTTGTAACTTGTAATGTTGAGTTTGGGTCAAATGAGGAAGATGACAACTCAGCTAGGATCCCACTCTCCTAACTTACGCATCACACCATCGTGAGGATATTGAGTCTTGACTGATTTAATGTGCATCAGTCCCTCTGCCTGGTGGGTCTTCTGTTGCAGTAAGAATAATTAAAATTGAAGCAATACAAATAATGGTTTCACATAAGCGATAAGATTTTGCTGACCAACAATCGTAATATAACAATGCGTATTTTGTAAAATTCCATTAATTTATTTTCTATTAGTAGGAATAAATTTTAAGGTTGAATCAAATTTTAATACTTAATATCGTGTGTTATTTAAATGATTTTTTAGTTTATCATGTTATTTAGCCTAAGTTTCTTTACCATCAAAACAAGCAAGTAAGACCTTAATCCATTTAGATTTTTTATTCAAAACTTTAACTTATTAATGATCAGTATCTTAAGATAATCTAGGTCTTCAATTATTTATTTCAGGTAGTATGAAACAAAATTAAAGTTATTTTTGAATGTTAGACAGTTTTCTTCCAATATTGAAAGAATGTATAAAAAATTTGCTTTTTAACTGAAAATATTTTTCTAGTATAGATACCGTTTATGTTTCACACACACGCATGCAAATTAAAACAAACACATATTCTCAAAGTATCAAAAAAATTAGAATTAACTACTTATATTAAGAAAAATACTTTACTTTGAAAATATTTTTTCTGTATTTATTTTCCTTAATTGTGATAAGAATTAAACACCTATTCCACACACAAATCCTGAAAAAATTACACAGTTGACGAAATTATCTCAACTTCCATCAAGCCAATATAAACATGAATTAGTTAATATTCTCCTATCAAGACATTATTACACCTTCACAATTAAGACTAGAACCACTGTGATTCTCAGTAACAACTATCCACCTATGATTTTAAACAGCATTTGGAGGTTTGAAATATAGTCAAATTATGCGGGACAATATTACCCTGACCTGTAGAGGTCGCTTACAGAATACCTATGAGGTTAGATTCGCTCTAGGTGGCTAGCGGAATTTACGACTTAGAACATGAAAGAGGTCACCATGACCGGGTGGGACTGTTCAGGTACCTACCAATGAAACTCTATTGCTTGATTTCTTGTTAAATTTATCCCTCCACCTCTAAGTTCTTGAGTTTTCGATGTTAGAAGAAACATTGTTTGGTATTGTTGTACATGTTCACAGGGTCAGGGAGTCAGCGGAACATACGAAGAGCCAATGAACTTGGCCAATAGACCATCTCTCATAATCACAGCTTAGGGTGGTAGGAGCAGAATCATTTACTAAGGGGTGAAAAAAATGTTGTGGGTTTTATAAAGAACTTGCTAAAAACACAACAGGAGGGATTTTACGAATTGAAATGGAAGTTCTATGTCTCTAATCTGACTTGAAAGCGGAAGAAGAGAATGGCAGTTTCATTTATCTTGATGGTTGCTAAAAATAAAAGCAAAATAAATAATTACAAACGTGAAGAAAAAACAGATGTTCCGACAAGATTGAAGAACAATGGTAAAATTTTCTTTAACATTGGTGCATCTTCAAAAAAAATCTGGTTTAAATTATGTCGTTTCGAATGCAATTAATTGGTTAAAAATTAATTAGAGAAAAAAAAAAAGCATATGACTCAGTAATTTAGTGTAAATGAGCAACACTTAGATTTGTTATCAAGGGAAAACTTATATATTTTTAGAAGAATATTTTAGGCAAGTGTACCATCTAAACCCGACTGAAGTGCACATAAATGTAAGCAACTGGTTAACATTAAAAATACTGTCGAAATAATCTAATATATATTATAAATGTGAAAGTTTGTGAGGATCTTTGTGGGTCTTTCACGCAAAAACAACTGAATGGATTTTAATGAAACCTTACAGTAATATGGGTTATACATCAGAATAACACATAGGCTATAATTTATAGCATAGGCTATAACTTATAAAAATTTGTAAAAAGTGTCGAAAATATAACGCTATTTGTCAAGTAAGTAGGAAAAACTTCTGGCATCTGCAAGCGCTGCAAAAAAGCCCACGTCAGCATATATCTATCTTTTGTTTGTGAAAAACTCTTTTTGTTTTGGCTAAGCAAGGTTCTCGCTTCTAATTAATTCCTGTGATCAGAATAATGCCTATTTTTTTACTTCAGAATAAAACTAAGTTTTGAAGGGAGAGGTTGTTATAAATCTCTCTTTATTTGAATGTTTTTTTATGACTTTATTTGCACATTTGGTAGTAAGAAATTGATCTTTTTTCCAAATAAATGCTTTTATCAGTTCTGGTACTTAAAGTAAATAAACTTTCTCTTTCACACTGCATCATTTGGACAAATTTTCAAAATTTGTTTGTGGTTAGTAGTTAATTATAACGCTATAATTTTAATTGAAGAGGCAGATATTGCGTTTTTAAGTATAAAAATAATTATAACTACTGTACTGTATTTTTTGGAGTGTGTGAGTGAGTGAATATTAACATCGCACTGTTCAGCTACACGAGGGCTTTTGGCAACGGATCACGTAATTTTGAACCATGGTCAAGTGACGTGGACGACACCTGAACTGCACCCCCTTCTCCTAACTACCACACCACACAAACTTAGAAGGAATATTCTACCAATACTTAGCAGGAATATTCTTTGAAACCCACTCTTCCAAGATATATGGCAGCACGGGTTTTATGATGAGCATTTTAGCGGGGAAGCCGAATAGTTTTGTAGCAGATATTGCGTTTTCAGCTGACGGCGTTTTCAGCGGATTGCAAAGATTATTATTTTTGTCCGGAAAAAATAGTTTATGTCAAAATTTAAGTGTCTTATGTTTTTGTATGTTAGTGAAGACCTTGGAAAATGATTTGACTATTTATTTTAAGTGAACGGTGTATATAATTAATTTTATAATGGAATATCTTTAATTAATTTATTAGCTCTAACGGATTAAATTTTCCAAAGTGGAGTATTTTGTTTATGAATTTCCCTTAATTTTAAATGCAGTGATCCAAAAAAAAATATTGTATGAAAAAAACTGCAGTAAATCATAATGCGGTTGGATAAAGTATTAAAGTGAATTTCTCCCCTACACGGTGGGTCTTACAAAGCTCTAATAAAGCTCGAGCTACAAAGTAGCTAGGCATTTGCCAACTTGACTCAATCGTTAACATTTCGCTATGCTTTTCATTGAATCGCCATTATAATTTAAGAAACGGCGTTCTTTGCGAATTACAATTTCAAAATAAAATAAATACAACAGAAAGTAATATTAATGTATTACACTTTCAGATAAAAATTATTTACACTACTTTAATCGTTCATTACGCAAATATTTTAACAATGTGTTACTTTTGCTGAGCAGAGATCAGCTTAGGGAGGTATTTTGAAAAATCGACCCTCAAGAGTGTTACGAGGACTTATAAATAAAAAAAAAACCTTTTTATCAGCTATTAGATCTACATACTTAAAATTTAACAAAGGTGTTTTTATCTTTCTTTTTCTGTTTAGCTGAGATATGCAAAAAGCTTGTTTTGTTTCATTTGCAATTCACATAAAATTAACTCATTAAAAACTTTTTTTTCCTTCAATATGTGTTGTTTAATTTTTCTGTTCACCCGTGCGAAGAACGGGTATACCAGCTAGTTAAAATATAATCTCCAGAGAAAATATTTATACCTAAATATGCTAAATTAAATATTTCATAGAATATGGATGGAGAAGGAACTCATTAAATTTCAACTGTGGTTAAGTAAAGAGGATGACACCTGAGCAGGAGCACACCACTCTCCAAATTTCCACACCCTGCCGATGTGAGAACTTTGAGTCTCGACAGATCTAACATGATTTAACTCTAGGAAGTTCAACTGTCTAGATTGAGATATAAGTATCTGAATGTTACCAGCATTATATATTTTTCTTAGAATTTATTTAATAACTACGTATACGTACCGACATAATAATTTTTTTAAAAAATATAGAGAATACTCAAATGTGAAATTTGAAGTGAAAACTATTAAGTAGATATTTTTCTGATTATCAATTTATGATTGCAATTTTTACGATAAGGTCTTAAGCGAAACGATACTTCTCCACCAAAAACAAGATTTCAAGTCTTTCACATTAACGATCACGTGTTAGTTTGCGATTATAATAATTTAAAAGGTTAAAGTGGAATTCAGAGCCAATTACCTTCCTTATATATATATATATATATATATATATATATATATATATATATATATATATATATATATATATATATAATAAGCTTTTAAAACACTGTGACTACTGATTACTACAAACTTATTTTGTGAAAAATTATAAAGCTCAAATAAATATGCTCAGTGCATGAATATAATAAAATACATAATATAAAGCTACTACATTTGGTTAAAAGAATAAGTTACATAATTAAAGGCTCCCAAAGTGGAGTCGACATGTTTTGAAACTTTCAAATCGTGAGTCAAGGTCTGACTTGATAGCTTTTGAAGGAAATTTGTTAAAAGTAAAAATCGAAATGAATTATGGTTTCAAGGTATAAAATTATGTGAAGTAAAAACGTGAAATTTGTGTCTAGTCTTAAAATATTACACACAAGATTCATCCAATGAATGAATGTTTAAAATTTAGGGAAAAAACTGAATAATTATTGTGTTTATCTAATATATTGAAATTAAATGTAGAAGATACAGGACTTTCAAAGCATTTCTAACAAATGAAGTGTCCCGGCAGTATTAATTGATTGATTGGGTTACTTGGAATATTGAACAACAAAAACTATTTTCTCGATTTCTACAACATGCCACTTCTGTTAAAATAATGCAACAGGGCTTTAAATGCAATATTAAATGTAGTAAATGAATGTATATGTTACTCTATTGCAGTAAATGTGTGTAATAGTTCATGTAAATATGGTAATTGGTGGTCCATTTCTCTATGATAATATATATAGCTCAACAAAGACTAATTAAGATTAATTTTACGTCACTATTACCCTATTTTAGAACAAAGGTCAGGAAAATATAGCTATTGAATTATATCCGATTTAAAGTAATTACCGAAATTGAAATAAACTTGAAAAAGATAAATAAAACTATAACGCGCCATTTTATATATTCATAATTTTTAAATAATAAATATAATTTTTCTCAAATATTTACGAATTCACAATTATGCAATTATTTTTGTTTACAAAATATGTAATTAATATTATGCATTATTAAATACTGTATCAAATTTATTGGTAAATATATATATGAATTTCGATAACTCAATATATTGTCGCAAAGAACGTATTTCACACTTCCATATCAACAACTTTCAAACATGTATGTAAGAACATGTTTCACCGGTCTATGGAATCTACATATATTATAAAGAGATATAGCACTTAAAATAGAGCGTGTTCAAAGGTATTGTATATTCTCATAAATTAGGCTCAAAATTTTTTAACTGCTATGTTAAATGGAAATACGAAACGAAGTCCTCATATGGTATAATATAGAAGTAAGGACAATGAAGTGCAAAATCAGTTATTCCCATTTATTTAACCGCATATCAGATTGCAAGATTTTACTCTAGAATGACGATTATGTAATTTAAACCAAAATTTTTCATAGGAATCTGTACCTAAGCCCATCACTTGCTTGTCACGAAATTGGTAGATTTAACCATCAGGATATCACTTAAAACGAAAAAAAATTATACATTGGAAAAGTACTTCACCCCAACTAAATTCTAGAAAAATACATTTAAACGGTTCCTAAAAATTTTATGATATAACACGAGTGCTTCATTTGAGAAATCGGCAAGTATGGATTTTCTTTCTGCGTAATCTTTTTTTAAATATGTTACCATATTACTAAAAAACTAAACCAATATTTCATCTTCTAATGAACGTTCTTCTCAAAGAAGAGTAAAAAAAATATTGTTTAACATTACTACTTATTAATTGCTTAAGAATTAATTGGTTAACAATTTTAAGTGAGAGGTGAACAATTTTCTAGATTCTTCACCATTAACTCTCTTCCCATTTCTGAAACGACAGTAATCCGATACAAACCAACCATACATTGTATGACAAAGTGATACATACGGAAAATATGAGATTCGTATCATCTATTAGGATTTTTTTTTATCATAATTAGCGTACATTAAATTTACTTACTAAAAACTAAGACTTATGGTATGTTTTCAAAGTAATACATATTCTTAAAAGTGAAATTTAAATGACATTTCATTTATTAAGTTTTGCACTCGACAATTTGATGGTGTAAAATATCTTTACCAAGTCCGGAGAATGTTGCTTCTCCATTTTTAATGCATGTTTTGAACACATTTTATGTAGGATTACCTTCAGAAATCAACTAAAGAACTGCTTAAAATTTTCTTAGAGGTATAACACATTTTTATCCGAATAATGAAAACAAATTAAACACACACACATATTTTTTAAAATTCCTAAGACTTAAAATATACCATTACCATGTTTACTTTGCCTAACATTTGAAAGTTATAAGTATTATCTTTAAGAACCATCAGATAAATAACTAGCATGGCATAACACACATGCACGGTGTTGCGAAGATAATATATATATATCAAATACATTTAATGTTGAAGAACATGCTGATCGTATTATGTAAGCATTCATTTACGAATGTTGAGTGAGATTTTGAGCAACCATTTTGAAATATATGTTTGATAGTCTAAGATCAAAGGCTTCTTAGCATGACATGAAGTGGTGAGATTCAAATTTCAGAGAGGCGGATGAATAATGCATTTCACATTGGAATATCTCTCAATTCATTTGTTTCGTTTAAAACATATAATTTTGTTATTTATTTTTATTACTGATAATTTATGTATGTTTATTCATGTTGTGAAGAGTCTATTTTTTATTAAAAAAGACAGGATACTGACAAATTTATCTTTGACTGGTTAGTTCAATCTTGAAATAATCTGTGTCAAAATAAATTAAATATCTAGAGCGGATTAACTGATCTCGACTCTATCAGATTAAGATTATAACAAGATTTACTCATCTTGATATCTCTATACAACAGACTTCTAATAACAGAATTCGATTCACAGCTATAGATCTCTTCAGGTGAGGTTAATCTGACCTTACTAGCATTTCTATAATGCATATTAATTATTATTCAAACTTTTTTTCTTCTTGTCCTTTTTCTGCTCTCCCTCTTCATCTTCATTCTTTACGCTTCGACTTAAATATAAATAGGTCATATATATATGTAACGATATTACAACACAATGCTATATTCCACTCCTGATACATAAATTATAATTCAATTTAAAAGATCAAGAAATTATATGCAGAACAAATTCTGTTTATACAATGCTCTACATTTGCTAATTATATTAAATATTGAAAAATGATATCGTTCTTTATATATATCATATTTATTTAAATAACTATATGTATTTACAAGTTAATATCTATTGTATTAATTATGCACAGGGACCTCAAAAAAGTTTAGCCAATTAAAATATTAAAATTAAAGATGAAAATGGCTCGAGTTAAACAGTGTTTATATTTTCAAATGATTGTTACAGATACTGGAAATTTACGGGGAACAGCCAACTTCCACAGCTAGATTTTATTCTAGGTCATGTGCGGTTCAGCATTATAAGGTCCGTTGCCAATTCTTCTTGAGTTGAAGCAAATAAAGTGCATGTCAGTTCCTTTTGACGATACGTAAATCAGAGAAAATGTACGGTAGAAAAGCTAAACAACCAAAAGATAAAAATGTACAAGAATTTATTACTACGATTAAATACATATTTACTATTACATTATAGTAAAGCAGCCAAACATGGTTTTAAATCCCAAACAATCCCCCTCTTCCAGCCAAATTAACGAAAACCTAAAGTGTTGAAAATAAAATGGTTCCTATACATCTGTAGCACTAAAGAATATGTGTCTAACGTAAATATTGCATCCCCAAAACGTGTAATAACTTAGTGATATGTACCCCATCCAAAAGAATAGAAAGTAGTTTTTAAAAAATGATGCAAAAATGTCACAAACCATGTACTAAATAAGAAAATTTTGATCGCAAATCCTGGAGTTGAAATTATTTCTTGTCATCCGCATATATATATATTCTCTCAATTGTGATTCTTTTGAATTTATTATTACCATGGATAAGCTTCATAGTTAGCAATTTGAGATAGATGATGAAGCTGTCAGTGAATATCAAAGACTCATAAAAGTGTTGCCAAAGAAAGAGTGGAAAATCTATATTCCAGTGTGCTGGTAAAAAATAAATGGCCTCTAATATGGAGAATATTTTTTTAAAAAATGAAATAACATTATTTCAAACTTATGAATAAATTTTACATAGCTAAAAACCTTTTTGAGTTCCACTTTTTTGTATATTTAATTTAAAATATTTAAGAAATTAATTATCCTGATTGTTACATTTCATGTATTTACATACTGTATGTTAGAACACAAAATTTAAGTGATTCCATGCGTTATACTTTGAAACTAAATGCTTCATGTTTCTATGCTCATTCTTATCATTTCTTATCATTTCCATCATGAAAGAGAAAGTAATAGGTTGAGTCAAACTCCTCCATTTATTATCTATTTACCCCCAATGACTGAGTAAATCGATTGTGATTAGATCATTTCAGTTCCTATCGCAGAAATGGTTGAGTTTTACTTGATTGTGTTTCTTACAACATATATATCTAACGAATCATTATTTCTCACAACATACGGAAGATACCTAATCTTCATCTGAAGAAATGTCAAGAATGTATCTTGATTCTTTTGATTTGATCTGATCATCTGAACAGAAATGTGGGAGTGATACAGAAACATTTATATAGCTGGAAATATTAAAAAAATTATAAGGCATGTGATATTTATGTTATAAAAATTTTATTTAAAAATAGCCGATGGTTTTGTTCGCTGAATCTGACGGGCCTTTTTATGACAGAAACAGAACCAAAAGTACAAGCTCGACAGTAAAATATAATTTATACAAAACACATAAAAAATATTAAAAGATGAATTGGAGGAATAACAAGGGACATGAAAGTAGTTCTATGAGCTCCAGATTTCTCATTGCCAGAAGCATTGGAAAATTTACACAGTCGGTGGTCACTCGTAGTGTAATAATCTTAAATTTAGATGACAAAGAAACTTAGCAGTATAAAATAATTGATTGAAATAATACGAATGAGGTAAGAAATCGAAGTGAAGCAAACACTAAAGTGTTACATGAATTTATAAAATAGATTAAAACAGAATGATCGTTTGGATATTTATCGTAAAGGAATGAGTATAAAAACATTAAATGAATTTTAAACCGATAGAATAATAGAACAAACTTTCTATCATACTTAAAATAAATTAAATGTCCACAATTTACAAAATTTCATCAAATACTGGATTTCTACCTAAACTAAATGTATTTGATAGCCCAGACCTTAATATTACTGAAAGAATAATTCAAAGATTGTAGCTGTTTCTCAACGCATTTTCAACTAACATCTACGGAAATCTATTTTATAGATTGTTTAATTAATTTGAGAACCTCGCCTTGCGAAGCATTCGTAATCTATGCATATTAGGTTTTTTTTATTTAATACAATCTGAAGGAAAAGTGCGAAGGTGTTGAGATTGTAATTCTTAACGAGGATGTAGAGATTGTAATTTTAACGAAAAGATTTTTCGGCTGTAAGTGTGTTTAAAGATTAATTGCGATTGGAATTTGTACATTAAAGCACGTGCAGCTGCATGTGGATGCTGTTAGGACTTATTATAAATTTTAAACCTGAGTAACAGTGATTCATATCTTTATATAAAAATGAGGGAATTTTTATTATTTTTGGTTAGGATTTGATGTTTATTTCTCTTCTATTGAGGGAATAACATTGAGATATTATTGTATTAATATACTAGCTGGTATACCCGTTCTTCGCACGGGTGAACTGAAAAATTAAACACAGATTGAAGGATAAAGAAGTCTTTAGCGAGTTAATTTTAAGTGAATTGCAAATTAAACAAAAAAAAGCTTTTTGCATATCTCAGCTGAACTAAAAAAAAAAACACCTTGTTAAACTTTAAGTCTGTAGATCTAATAGCTGATAAAAAGAATTTTTTTTAAAATTTATAACCCCCGTAACACTCTTGAAGGTCGATTTTTGAAAATTCCTCCCTAAACTGATCTCTGCTCAGCAAAAGTAACACATTGTTAAAAGTTTTGTGTAATGAACGCTTAAAATAGTGTAAATAATTTATATCTGAAAGTATAATACATTAATATTACTTTCTGTTGTATTTATTTTATGTTAAAATTGTAATATTCGCAAGCAACGCCGTTTCTTAAATTATAATGGCGATTCAATGAAAAACATAGCGAGATGTTAGCGATAGAGTCAAGTTGGCAAATGCCTAGCTACTTTCATAGCTCAAGCTTTATTAGAGCATTGTAAGACCCGTCGTGTAGGGCGCGATGCACGTTAATACTTTATACAACCGCATTATGATTTACTGCAGTTTTTTCATACAATTTTTTTTTGGATCACTGCATTTAAAATTAAGGGATATTCATAAACAAAATACTCCACTTTGGAAAATTTAATCCGTTAGAGCTAATAAATTAATTAAAGATATTCCACTGTAAAATTAATTATATACACCGTTCACTTAAAATAAGTAGTCAAATCATTTTCCAAGGTCTTCACTAACATACAAAAACATAAGACACTTAAATTTTGACATAAACTATTTTGTTCGGGACAAAAATAATAATCTTTGCAATCCGCTGAAAACGCAATATCTGCTACAAAACTATTCGGCTTCCCCGCTAAAATACTCATCATAGAACCCGTACTGCCATATATCTTGGAAGAGTGGATTTCAGAGAATATTCCTTCTAAGTTGGTGTGGTGTGGTAGTTAGGAGAAGAAAGTGTCAGCTCAGGTATGGTCCACGTCACTTGACATGGTGAAAAATTACGTGATACGATTCCAAAAGCCCTCGTGTAGCTGAACAGTGCGATGTTAATATTCACTCACTCACACACTCCAAAAAATACAGTACAGTAGTTATTACGTTTTTAAGTATAAAAATAATTATATCTGCGTATTCAATTAAAATTATAGTGTTATAATTAACTACTAACCACAAAAAATTTTTGAAAAATTGTCCAAATGATGCAGTGTGAAAGAGAAAGTTTATTTACTTTAAGTATCAGAACTGATAAAAGCATTTATTTGGAAATAAGATCAATTTCTTATTACCAATTGTGCATAATAAAATCATAAAAAAACATTAAAATAAAGAGAGATTTATAACAACCTCTCCTTTTAAAATTTATTTTTATTCTGAAATAAAAAAAATAGGCATTATGCTGATCAGAGGAATTAATTAGAAGCGAGCACCTTGCGTAACCAAAACAAAAAGAGTTCTTTCACAAACAAAAGATAGATATATGCTGTGGTGGGTTTTTTTGCAGCGCAAGCCAGATTTTCTTGCAGATGCCAGAATTTTTTCCTGCTTACTTAACAAATATCGTTATATTTATTTTGGACACTTTTACAAATTTTATAAATTATAGCCTATGTGTTATTCTGATGTATAAGCTATATTACTGTAAAGTTTGATTTAAATCCATTCAGTTGTTTTTGCGTGAAAGACCCGCAAGCATCCTCACAAACTTTCACAATTATAATATATATTAGATTAGATTGAATAAAGTTTATCAATCTCCCTTGACTATCCCCTCTCCACACTAATACAAACTGTGGTTCGTTTCACGGGTTCAAGGGTATTTTTTTAAAATATTTTTTATGAGTTTCAGCATTAAATATCAAATGACTTTTTATTAAAAATAAGTCAAGTATAAAAATATTTAATTAAATTTTATTTTTTCACAAACAAATATAAACAAATTTGCCAGATTAAGTGATTTTTAATAACAAAACAATCAGAACTCATATGCATTAGTTTGTAGGTAATGAAATTAAATTAAATATATTATGTGTGTTATAAGTAACTACGTTTTCTTACATAAAAAATAGAAATATAACTTAGTAAGCACACATAGATACACACATTTCTCACTCTACTGCTTCAGTAACTTATTCATTTTATCTGGGTTTTTTTTGATGAAAAGAAAGCAATCAACACAATTTTATCTTTTGCATTCCCAGCAATGATGACAAAGTATATCATTTTTCTTTGTTAGTCTCGTATCTCAGTAAACTACCTCAAACTTTTAAAGCATTTTCATTTTACCTTTGCCTCTAGGGCCTTTACTCATTTTATCCAAACCTTTTAAATTTCTTTACACGTGAAATAAGCACTTCGCTCGATTTTCTTTACGACACATTTCGTTTTAATTTCGGTCTTGGGAATCAATAGTCCTAGCACATTTTTTGTGAAGATGTTTTCTTTATCATTGTAGGCCGACTTCGAAGCCTGCTTATTGTTACAGTCACTGTGAATTGTTTCTAATTGTCAATATCACACACATGTTTAGATTTTTAAAATTAATATATCCAGGAGTAATTAAGTTTATTGTTTTAAGTACATCTTTTTTGTTCATATTTAATCGTCATTTTACTGACGAATATTTAGAAATTGTGCGTGTTTGCACTCGTTTTAAAAAAATCCATACTTTACTCTATTACTTGACACATGATAAAAATTCAAAAAGTTTCAGAAACGTATGAAAATTATTCTCTAATATCATTTCACAAAATGTGTAATTCTATTTTATTTAAACTGTTAGAATAAAAAAAATGTGTAGACATTTTTTATTAATGTAAACAAAATTGAGCTTCTACCACAACAATCATTGTAAAATTCAAACAATATGACATTATGTTTAATATATTGTGAAAATATTTCAATGAAAAAAATTACTAATTTTCTTTCAAATTAATACGAATAATTACGGAGTACCGATTTTTTGCTCATATCTCGTTAATTACTCATATAAAAAAAAAAAAAAAAATCAGTTTTTCCATGAAAAATTAATATTTTTAACACGAAAATAAAATTGCTTTATTTATCCTTTTTTTGGTATTTGTTGTCAAAATGACTTTTCTTACAATTTAAGTACAATACCCTATATATAATAAAGTATTTATGTTTTGCTTAATTCTTTCCTTTTATTAATAGTCTGTTTACATATGCATAATTATAAGGCAAAAAGTTGGAATAAAATGCAAACGTTTGAAAATATATGTTTTTGTTAAGAGAAAATATTTTTCTATGCAATTAAAAGAAAAGTAATCTTTTTTTATATTTTGATTATTTAAAGCAAGAAAATCCATCATTGAATTAAAGTTTTCAAAGGGTACTTTATTTTAATTTCAGATACTCAAAGCCAATATTAACATGAAACCTAGAGTTTATCAACTGGAATAAAAGACTCATTAATCATAATAGTTACCAGACAACAGAACTTTGAAAATATATACGTAGAGGTTATATTCAATAATATATATATATATATATATATATATATATATATATATATATATATATATATATATATTTCAAAGAAAATCTCAGTCACTTTTAAACTTTCTTGAGATTTAAGTACACGGTTGAAGTCACACTGATTACATGGCTTCAATACAAAGTAATTTTAGCGTTCATGAAAACCCTTTTCTGGTTTGTGAAATTTGAAGGTTTCAAACATATCTCGAAAAAAATCTGCAACTGGATTCTTAACCCAAACAAACTGTCGCAGATCCTAACAAAGGTTAGTGAATGATAGATATTTTCCCACCATTAAAAACAAAAAGCTCTATATTATATATCAGTTGGCTTCCAATTTATATTCTATAGATAAATTTTACCAATGCATAAAGGGAACAAAAGAAGCTGTTTTAAGATACTTTTGTGTAAAAATGAAGGTTCTCGCATCCTACTTCTTAAAAAAAAACTGTAAGAAATTTACGCTAGTTAATGCTTCAAGCGAATCATATATATATATATATATATATATACAGGAACTTGAAAAATAAGTAGTTAATCATAAAATTTTTCCATTATAAGTTTTTTAAACTATGTGAAAAACCAATTTTTTTTATTTAATTTTTTTTATCTTTGTTTTTGAGAACTTTACATTTTTTAGTGTTACAAAAGTAGAGCATAATGAGAATGCTTCCATTGTTTTACGAACAAAATTACTCAATACCTAAGCAATATATATTTTGATCAAATATTTACAACATACTGATGTGAGATATTTGTTTTACGCAAGCAAAACTTTATAAAATAAATCTAAATGACTGAACTGTAAATTTAAAATTGAAGTAGGACCACTACTAAATATATGATGACTACATAGAGCAAGTATCTATGCAAACTTTGTTGTCCTTCTTCTGTCTTCAATTACGCTGTATAGTAAGTCGCTGCTGTTTAAGCGATAACTTAGTTAAGCATTAATCCAGTTGCTAGGAAGTGTTTGCCCAGCCCTCTGAATCCAACAAATTCATTCTGTTAGTTGGAATCTATTGTTGCAACACATAAAGGCAGGTAGATTGCGCCGCAGGACTTAACTATAATAGTAATCAATTTATTTGTAGAAAGCGAGTAGCCAATGTGGGTTCTGGTTTAATGCTAAGAAGCTTCACACACAAGGTGTTCCATGATATTACTTGGCATTTTGTGATGAATTTGGTGTGTGAAGGAGGAATTTGATACGTAGCATGATTAAGTTCCCGGTGTAGTACTTTTCATTATAAATTTTCATAAATAAATATTTGAGGGGTTTCTTTATGAAGTTCACCATTAAATCCTTTTAAAAACTCATTTCGCCTTAAGTATTTTAAATAATTTGTTTATTAAAATATATAATTATTTAACAGGATACTTTACCTATTCGTTATATGAATTTTATTTCTTATTTTCCTCGACACAAATAATGTTTAAATGAAATATGTTAAGGAAATTCCTTTTGCAATAACTAATTGTTAATGATTAATTTTTAAACATTAAAATGCAATTTAAAATTAAAAAAAACACGTGTTCTTAAGTATTAAAGATAAACTTTATATTTGTGAATATATTATTTTTTAATGTTTTAAAGTGAGTTTCACAAACTTGCCAAAGTGTACTGTTTTGTCAGATACACCAAATAAATTTGTAGTAGTTCACTTATATACATTTTTTTAATAAATACTTATAATGCTAAAACTAAGTAGTATTGAAACAAATATGACTGATACGTATGATAAATTTCGACTCATTACGGTGAACGTTGTACTTTCTCAATTAACAACCAATACAGACAAGCGAATGACGACCTAGACTTAAACTTTTCCATGTCTTTGAAGCGTCTCCTTTAATTAATGAAGTAGCACTCACAAATGACAACCTCATGTTTAATAAACCAGGAGGTTGCTACCGTTAATAAATCCTTTGAATGCTGTTTGATGGGCTGCAAAAGCTCCTATTTAGAAAGATATGATATATATACATTATGGTGATTAATAGAAGAATAATTAAAAAAATTGATTTAATATTTCATATTGCCATATATAAAGGGGTTGAATTTTCGAAATATTTCTAAAAGACTTAATTTGAATTCGACAATTTTAGAGAAAAAAAATAATTACTTTTCTACAATATAAATAATCAGAAGTGAGGAGTACTGATATATATGTATGTATATATATAGGAATAGTACAGTGTAGCGTTGCAATATTTCACTACGCCAGCTCTCTTTCCCAGCATCGTCGTCCTCGCAATCCGATCCAAGCTTCTTTCCGTCTTCCACTTTGTCGTGCACTGTCATTTCGACAGCGCAGGTTTAAGTTTTTTAAAAAATTTAATACTAAATTAAAATGTATCTGATGTTGTTTTATTTTCCTTATAGTTGCTTAGTATGTGTCCTCTCATTACAAAAATGTTAAAAAGTTCTAAAATGTTGTTTCACTTTGAGGAAAACTATTTTGACTTTTTACCATAAAAAGTACCCTTGTGTGATACTTAACATAAAATTAAGTGATTTTATATTATTTTCCCCCTTTATCTGTATGACACAGAACATCTTTTCTGCATAGGTAGGTTTTCAAAATTCTGACTATTTTTTTTTCGAGCCGCCTTAATATGTGTATAATTCTCTGTCTCTCTCTCAGATTCGCAACAGCCCATGAAGGTCTAAGCCTACCATGTCCACCTCAGCTTTCCTGACTTTGAGCAGTGAGGTGCATGAACAGATGTTCTGGTCATTTGGTCCTTCTCTGACGCAACCCCTCAGTGTTTAGTTACCAAATAAGCTTGCTACTCACTAAAGCGACCCACTGAAGAGATGAAAGGCTGAATCTATCTTATCCAGCCCGGGGTAAGGTATTTTTTAAATAATAAATTCGGTGTTTATGAATTAAAACAGTTTTAGTTCGAACAACATTCTCCTTTCATCATCCGTTCACAGAAGAGATATAATTACTACTCTCAAAGATCTTTTCTTATGACAAGTGTATCAATGTTTTTCATTGTAATATTTTGTTCTGTACCTTAAGTGAAACAATTTCTATAAATATAGTAGAATCATGAATTTTTTTGGAAATACTTGTAATACACACACACATATATATATATATATATATGAATCTCTGACGTTAATAACGAAATCTATAAAAAAAAATCTAATGCATTTGCCAATAAAGCTATTTTGTTAGGCATCCTTCAAAATATGAATGAAGCATTTCAAGTGTAAGAAAACATCAAGGTAATTTATATTCTAGTCATCTTGTACTTTTAAGGAATTCCTGCTAATACGTGACAACCCGGTTGCGCTTTTAAGAAGAAAAATTAAAGAAGCTTAAAACTCTTAATTCAAGTAGATGCTTTCTTTACCTCTTATCGGTTGATTACAGTTAAGAAGAAAACAAGTGAAAAAAAAAATCCTAATTCATTGTATTTTTTCTTATTTCTTGAAAAGGCAAGAGTCGTCTCTTGGCAAACAAGATATCGTTTTTGATAACAATGAACTTGCCGAAAGTTCTGGTCAAAGATGAGGTAATCGACTGAACTAAAGCTTACGAATTTCTGACTCTTTGGAAAAAGTGAAGTGCGTCATTAATGCTCCCTAACATGTTTTAGCGCATTAAGGTTCACAGATTGTATCACTGAAAGAGCTATTTTCGATTTTTCTTCGATATCGGCAATATCTTCTTTCGCGATGTTTTACGAAGAGTGTAGTAAAAAAATAAATAATAAATTAAAAAAGAGAGCGAGAAAAAATCACTTTGAAACTGTTGAAGAGCCAATATTTTGAAGCATAATACGAATCAAGTGAATTGTTAAAAAAAAATTTAAAAAAGATAAAATAATAGTTGCATTCAAAAGAAAACATTGTCTGAACTAGTTGACCTCAGCCCAGCAGGTTTTGCATTCAAACTTACCTACCGTTCATATCAAAAGAGAAACATCTTTTTTCAGCCGCTTCTAAGCATTGTTGATTCTAGTATCATACCTGTCAGTTTTCTCTTTTTCTTTTTAAGTTATATATACCAACAGTAAAAATAACAAAAAGGAAAATATATATCTGTAAAATTATAGCTCGTGTTTGATGGACAGTTTATTGGGCCTTACCTACCTGCCTGTCCACACCTTGTGACGAAGGGGGGAGTTATACCTTCCCCCATGTACAGCCAAGAGTGAAGCTGTCGGAAAAATATGTTTCTCTTTTGTTATTTACGTTTTTTTTTAACTGTGGACCCACCCGTTTTCACAACCCCTAGATTATAGGGAGGGGGATGGTAGATCGTGATGGCATGTTGGGTTTGGGAGTAGGAGTAGGGGAAAAGCAGATGGCGTAATGCTGATTAACGTATGTAACGTGTTCCAGAAAGACCTGTTTCCTACCTACTGAGAGGACGTATTTCTCGGCGCCTTACGTTTAAAACAAATGTTGGAATTATTTTAAAGCAATCGCCTGTCTGTCACGATTATTAACGACGTAGGTGAAGCATATAAAAAGAGAACCTCGGTGAAATTTTTGTTAAACTTTGAGTAGGAAAGTTATCTAAGCCTCCTATTTTTCAGCACTTCGTTTGTGGCAATAAAAAAGGTTTTAGAAATGTGATTCTTTTTTAAGTTTTGCTGTACAGTGCTTTCTGCATTCGTTATTGTGCGATTATTGTCACTCTTCTGAGTCATTTTTTGTATATTAATATAAGTAACATTTAAAATTACTGCAACAATATTGATTTTTTGGTACTTGACCTTTTTTTTTTTATTTGCAAAAGGAAATAATTGAGTAATATATAGCGAATGAAAGCAAATTCCTTTTATTTTTACATAATATAACACTATATATATATATATATATATATATATATATATATATATGTTACTTAATATAACACTATATATATATATAGAGAGAGAGAGAGAGAAGACGATACATTTATTATAAATCAGATTTTTTTTTATTCTTGTATTATTTTCGTAGCATTGATATTACTATAATGGATTATTAACTAAGATTTGATATCATTATTTTCAGATAGTTTTTCAAGAACCAACGTCTTGCATTGGATATTTAACGTGAAATTGGTAGAATATTTTGCAACATAGCAAAAAAAGTTCTACTCTTTATTTCGATTTTGAAGTCAACTTGTCTGTGTATAAAGCATAGGAATAACGCAACAACGAATTTAAATAGATTTGCAAAGGATTTCTTATATATTTACGCAAACAAATCCAAAAGCTTTCCGAAATTGAGCAAGCTTAAATTTTTCAAAATAATTGATAGAATAGGATAATTTACAGTTTGAAACTACTTTTCCCGAAATGCAGCTATCAGAGAAAGCAGTAACTAAAGCCCGTTATACCGAAGGAGTCTATCAGTTATTTACATGGTGTGATCTGAGAATTTGGTCTGTAAGAGACCTTACACTTCACAGTTTTCGTTTAATGTATAGGCTCAGAAGTATGTGTGAATTTGCTTACCGTAGTCCATTAACACTGTAACGTCCGGGATTTCAATTACCCTTAAACGTCCACCGGTGTCGTTTCGACACCGCGATATATATAAAATGTTTGAAATAATTGCAATAACAAAATAATTGCAGGATTGATGTTCAACAGGGTTTAGTTTTAAGACTTTTTATCATTATCCCATGTAATTATCATATATTATGACCTTATATATCACAAAAAAAACCTGACGTTGGCATTGTGTTTCGCTAAGTTTGTTGGACCAATGCTTTGTCGCAAAACATTTCGAGTAGCCAATCTGTCAGGAACATAACTAATATGTGGTATCCATTCTGTGCCACTTTTAGCAACATATATATGAAAATTTACTGGAATATTATCAATTTCATCTGCATTTTATTTAGATTACTTCTCCGGAAGTCTTTTTTTTTACTAATGGTTACTACTTAGTGAATTCTCTTTTGCTGAAAGCTATTTATAATGATAAATTGTACTAGTGTCGAAATGACCCTAGTGGACGTTCTAGGTATTTTTAGTTGTAAAATTTCTCCTAATTAACTTAGAAACACAAAACTTTTTCCGCGTAATCACTTTGAAAAATGATTAAATGTCACGAAAAATTTCCAAATTCCCTGCAAAAATGTAGGCAGGAGAACAAGCTAAACAGGCTCTAGTGTCTGATCGACACCGATGCACGTTCTAGTGTTAACAGAGGGCACCTGCACATTTAAATGGAAGAACTACGACAGCCTAGTAATTAAAATTATAAATATTTGTAAAAGCTTTGTTGAAGTTGAGTTGCGAGATTGGCTCCTAATTTTCTTAAAAATTTGACACAATGGAGATTCTTGTACTTAATATGGAACTGGGTTCTCATGTGGCATGGTGTGAATGCGAATAATTCAAGACCAAGGTCAACCAACAAGGGGTTGGAAATGTTATGCAAATCTCCTAAGAGGACACATAGCGTGGTGGGATGTGAAGTCTAACAGAGTAAACGTTATCTTTGACTCGATCATAAAATACTGGTTTTGACCTGGTTTTAAAATCCAAAACTTCATAATTAGAAGCACTTGTCTAAGCGGTTTGATTAAAAAAACTAGTAAATGTTTTTGAACTAAATTAAGTGTTGTTGTTGTTTCTAATGCCACCTGCCTGACGTAGTCAAATCGAGGTCCACAAAATTCATCGTTGAAAGGGGCTAGAAGTACGCCTGTCGTTGTCCTTGGCCTTGATCACTATACAGGTGACAGTACGAATTAGCTCGGCCAAATTCCCCAAAGAGACGATAGATGGCGAAACCACCTATCTCCACCTCCCCAATTTAGGCATGGAACAGAAGGAGAGAGAAATATTCTTCGGTCTCCGGCACTCGTGATTTTCGGACCCACTAATTTAACGAGCACGTACTCCGTGTGCCCTCGGAGGGTATTTGGCGGCATCGAGCCCACAACTTCCGGTCTGGAGTCCTATGCTCTAACCACTAGGCTACCCACGATCCTTATAAATTAATTAAATTGTCAGAATACACACATTTGGAGAAATGCCTTTGAATTCAAATAATTGTTTTTTAATAAAACCCCTTAAAAACTTAACAAACATAGAATCTTATTTAACAAAAAGTTTACGCTAAAACACATATGAATGCTCTTTTTGTTCAATTTTTAGAATAAAATTTCTTTTAGGCACTTTCTATTTGGATCATAGAGAGAGCTCTTGCTGAAATGATACATTTTGTAGAGATTTTATTGAGATAAATGATGGTACAAAATGATCTCTTTTATTATTTCCATTTTCAAAAATAATGTTCTACGGAACGTGATTATTGTGCTCAGATACCGATGATTGCAAAAAGAACAACATTTTCAATTTCCTATACCAACTCATACCGACAGATACTTCTAAAACAATTCCCTTATTCCCACTGGAAGACAAAATTTCTTTTGCTGATTTTGCTTTTACATCAGAACTAAAGTACGAAAGATATTTTGGCGAAAAAACGCACGAACAAAAATGTGATGCTCTTTGGAGAATCTGGGATATTGATTCTTGTTTCTGTAACATTGCCTGCGCATTTTTGTATTTGTTATTATTGAATTAAAAACTGAAAACTTACATTTTTCCGCATATTCTTTTTTTGAAGAATTAACAGCATGGAAAATATTAGAGAAAGAAACGAATACATGATATATTTTTTTTTAGTTTTTTAACTGCATCACCGTAATACTGAAGTTATTTTAAATTTATTTAATTGCTAAGGCTATTTTTTTCTAAGTTTTACTCTAAGTCTTATTCAAAAATGGAGAGAAGTGTACAATTTTTAGGAAGCAAATTCAGTCTATACTAAATAAACAAAGAAGTTTGCTCTTTTAACATTATACTTGAGCTTCTCTACCGCCCCCCGACAATGTAAAGATTTTTCTTTCAACTCTGTATATTTCATTAGTAGTTTTGAGATTTATAAACCATTCATCAAAAATAATGCAAACGAAAAAAATAAAAATTTATGTTAATATTTTTCAAGACTAAATAACTTAAGTAACATGCTGTTAAGTAATATATATTTAAAATGTTAAGCTGTTAAATTATGCCAAATGGCTCTAACCGAGCAACTTCAATATAATTATTTATTAAAAATATTGAAACAAAAATTTTTTGTTATGTAAAATATGCCAAAAGTATATATATATATATATATATATATATATATATATATATATATATAATATATATATATATATATATATATATAATCAGAAAAAAAAAACTGTAAGTATTTCATTAAATATTGCGTAATTCAAAAATACTCAATTTTATTCATAGTTATTTGTATAAAGAAATTCTAAATAGTAAGGAGTAAAATTCCTTTGAATTTTTAATAGTTTGTTATTGTAAATTTATCATTTTTCATTGATAGATATTGTTACCTGCATATTCAAATTATAGATAAAATTACTTATATTGTCTTCGTTTTATTTTAACCAAAGTAATTTTTTTTCTTTTAAATATTTAAATAAATTATATTTGATAAGTTCTACTATTTTTATAATTTTTTACATATCTTTTCTAAATTCATATGTATGGTTTATACAACGATTTCGGGTTTTTTTTTTTGCTTAAGTTATGTATATATATAGTTACATATATATATAGTTTCGTAGACCGGAATTCGAGGATTTATGCAATCAGTGACAAAGAGCAAGAAACTTCTTCAGGAACTATGGAAATTTATTGTCGAAAAATAATCCTTGAAATACAGGATACAACAGCAATATTTGCTGAATAAATCTCAGAAGTACTTCACACCTTCTACTTCGTTCAGACACAGCTATCAGTGTCTAAAATACAAATATGTTAAATATTATTCACAAGGACTCGCTCGTCCTAATCACCAGCCGAAGTAATAACTAATCGCTGGTAGACTCTTCAGGGTCAGATAAATACTGGCTAATCACTAGTCAAAAAAATACTCACTCTTTTACGGACAAAACAAGGCAAACTCAGTTTTGGCGAGTGAGTTCCTATTTGTAGACTGCGCGGATTTTCACGAAAAGTCTGTTCGCGTCATTAATCGTGATATTAGTAGATTTTTCCCGAAATTTCCAAAAAAACCCATATGGTATTGAATTTGTCGCCAAGTTGTCAAAATGGTCGTTAAAGTTGCCAAAATGGTCGTTAAAGTTGCCAAAATGGTCACCAAAATCACCAGAATGGTCACCACAAATGATGCCACCGTGGTTCTAACGCCAAGATTTTTCCAACAGCGTTGCTTGCGAATATTACAATCTTAGCACAAAATAAATACAACGGAGAGTAATATTAGACATACAGATATAAATTATTTACACTTTTTTAAGCATTCAAAATATACACAATTCCTAACAATATATACACTGGTGTGCAAAAATTAAGAACGAAGTCGAAAAATTAGCATATCAGCTGAACGAAGAGGCAGAGCGGACAGAAAGACCAATCAGGAGATTAAGTAAGGTGATGTACGCTAGCACATGCGCAGATATGCAGGTAGACGTAATGGGGGAGTGTCTGAGTAGTATAAAGCATGTTGTCGGTGTAAGATCAGTATTTCTGGCAAAGAGATTGCACACCGTATAGCAGTTAAAATCACATCGAGTTGCTGCCTCAGCGAGAAATGGCGAATAATCAATCTGTTAGATGACATCTAGATGCTTTTACCCTAGGTCGAATCATTGGGAAGTTGGAGGAGGCCGCAGTGTGACAAGTGTGGCTGCAGAGTTCGGAATTGCTCACAGCATCGTTTCACGACTTTGGAGACAATTTCAAACTACAGGAACAGCTATCCGGGGGTTCAGTAGTGGTCGTCCACGAGGAACCACACCCGCAGATGACCGGTACATTGTCTTACAGGCCAGAAGAAACAGGCGGCAGACAGCGGGAGAAATCGCTAGACACACGACACAGGCGACTGGACGACCGATATCGCGTTTTACCGTGGCCAGGAGACTGCACGGTGGTGGTCTGTTTGCACGACACCCTGTACGGTGTGTACCTTTAACGCCTGCCCATCGGAGAAGGCGTTCTCTGTGGTGCCGGGAACACCGGAATTGGAGAGACAATGAATGGGGACGAGTACTCTTTACAGATGAGAGCAGATTCAGTTTGAGTAGCGATTCTCATCGCATACTCATCTGGAGAGAGCGGGGAAGCCGCAATCATCCCTCGAACATCATTGAAAGGGACAGTTATGGAGGTCGCGGTGTTCTCGTTTGGGGAGGCATCATGCTTGGTAGTCGTACAGACCTTCACATCTTCGACGCAGGTTCAGTCCACGGAACCCGTTATTGTAACGAGATTCTTCTTCCATATGTGCGTCTTTTTAGAGGCGCTATGGGTCTGCAGTTCCTTTTCATGGACGACAATGCACCATGTCATCGCACAGTAGCTGCCGAACAGCTCTTAGAGAGTGAGGATATTGAACGTATGGATTGGCCGGCACGATCTCCGGATCTCAATCCCATCGAGCATGTATGGGATTTTCTAGGCAGACGCTTGGCAGCTCGTATCTTACCACCAGTAACGATTCGGGAGCTTCGATTGGCGCTGGAAGACGAATGGGCAGCAATGCCTCACCAACTCATTGACACCCTCATCCTCAGCATGGGCAGACGCTATGAAACCTGCCTAGCAGTCAGGGGAGATCATATCCCCTACTAAAGACCGGATGTTTCTTGCTGGACACCCATCACAGGGATGTTTCGGCCTTCAGTCGCATTGCGCTCCATGCTACTTTTCCAATCAAGCTTCTTTTTATCCCTCGAATTTCTCTTTTAGTAAGTGTTGTTTACATTACACATGTCCATACGTATTGGGGATCTTAAGGTATTAAATGTGTTGATTTGGAAAGCTTTTGTACAAAGTTATATTGAAAAAACCGTCTCGTCCTTAATTTTTGCACACCAGTGTATATATAAACCACAAAACAGAGGGAACAAAATTCCCACAAAACAGAGGGAATTTAGAAATAGAGAACCAAGAACAGAAAAGCAATCTATGAAAACACAATCGACTGAAATGGAAAACTCTTAGGCTTCCGAAATGTGTCATTGATTTAGGGTAGTGAAATGGAGTTAAGCTTACTTTACGTGGGATCCTAACCATCACGCTTTAGAACTACTAAAGGATTATTGTTGTTAGAACTCACACACACATAACTTTGATCATTGCTCAAATCTAATGACAATAGGTGCCTTAGTCTTCAAATTTTCACACGTAAGAAGTGTAAAACTCAGTAATACTTAATGAGCTAGCTGTAAGTACGAGAACGAGCTTTTCTGAAATCAAGACTCAATCCGTTTTAATATTACCTGTGAAGAAACTCAAGACCAAAATTACTAGGATGTTTCGACTCTTTCGTTATCTTCTCTTTTCGTCGATAAACCAGCGTATTTACATCTGGGTAATAGCAAATGCAAATGATACAATTTATTAATGTATTATCTGCATCATATGGAGAAGTCAAAAAGTTTAAAAACGAGATCGATTTATACACAAAATCTAAAATAGGAATCTCGTCATATGATAAGCATGGCAGGATGTTATAAATAATTCGAAACTTCGTGCAGTAAAAAAATCAAATGATGAAATTAAATTATTTACCATTAAAATAAATTAAAATAAAGAATGGGATTGCTAAAAAACACAAAAAGTATAAGTAATAGTTGCAAAATGATTTGAATTATTAAAAAACAGTGGCTAAATGTTATATAGCTCTTATACAAAGCATACTTTTTATGCATACTTTTTTACTTAGATGTAATTTATTTTTTTTCAAAATTATAATTATTACCAACAATTGCTGGATAGCTGTTAAATATTGTGCAGTTTGATTTGTGTAAATGACTACAGACGGTGCTGTAAAAATTGTTAAATTGTTTTACTTAATATATTGCGTAATGTATTTATGCTGTGTGTATTCTTGCCTTGTGTCCCGTGATTAAATGTTGTGTTTCGAAACGTCTCCTTTGAATCAAGTCTCTATTCGCACTAAGTCTATATTTTTTTAAAAAACAAGTAGTTGAACAAATTATGTATTGTCAATCAATAATTAAAGCTACATTACATAAGTAATACATCCAAAATTTTATAAAATTGTAAGTTTTGTGATACTATGCTCGTTATTATTAGCCATACAATTTGTGCATTGTTTAATTGTTCATTAACACTTAGTAACAACATGATGACCATTAAATGAATTTTTTCATATACCAGCATATTTAGAATACAATGTGGCCAAGTGATACAGTTTCAACTAAATTTTCATACCTTCGAAATCTTAGCTGTGTGTATGTTAGACTTCGCTTATGCTGCAATTTTAACATTCTGGAAGAAAATTAGAATCTGATAAGAATGGAATTTAAAACATACTTGGGGAGAGCGAGATCCAAAGTTAATAATTAGATATTATCTATTTTGATTTTTTTTCAGATTGGGGATTATAGAAATAGTAATCGCAACTGCATATAACACGCTGTAGTAGACGTACACAGCCTACTCTTATGGAAGAAGTTAACATTTATTAAAAAATAGTTGCGTTAAGGTAATGAAAGTACCGAGATGTAATTTATTAAAAATTAAAAATCTCTTTATGTGTGAGAAAGGTCTGAGCTCCGTGTTGCAACTTGTGCCATAGATTCAACAGTTAAGAAAGAAGTAATTATTATTTAGTTTGGCACTATATCATCAATAATGTTTGTATCGATTTATTTTTTATTCAGTAAATTATTATTCAACGTTAACGTCTGATTTTATGTTTGTCATGCTAGTAGTTGTTCTAATTGTTACGTTGGTAGGTTATGAATAAAATGATTGAAGAAAAGTTTGAAATTTTTATTTGGAATTGCACAACACGGACCTCGAAGTAAGGAAATATATTCTAAAATAATTTTGGTGACCCGGACATTAGTCATCCCGCACTATTAGTATGTATGTCACTGCATAACATGTGAAATCATTTCAATGTAATAAATGTAAAATAAAATATTAAGTCTAATGTTTCTGATTCACTATACAATTTCTAAAAGAGTAAGGATAAAAAAAACCGACATTTATTAAGAGTTCGATACCCCAAAAGCAAAACGTGAATTGAAATTATTATCACAATTTTATACGTATTCGTTGATCCTCTGAAATAACCGAGGCGAGAGGAAGAATTACTTGTTATGGGAATCGTTAAATGTCATATATATTGTTACCAAATACACCACTGAAAGCTTACAGCCACCCATTACAGAGTTTTAAATTAATACGCGACCATTCCTTGGGAGCGGAAGAAAAGTCTTTAAGATTGACTAGCTGGTCCTGATCGGAACTTTATCACTTTATGACATTCCAACTTCTCTTCAATTTCATCAAACTTCTTGGGTCGCTGTTAGAAAGTACTTGTGCCATTGTCAAATGGCTCTATATGTCGCTAGAAACAGCCCAAAATTGGGACCTATTTCAGAAGGACGAAGAAATATGTTTCCGACTCTGAGAGCCGTGAAGTGAAAGTATTTTATGAACTAGAAATTGTCGCCCAGATGGAAACAATATCCAGCTTTTTTATTTATTCCGTATATGCTGGTAGCCAAAATGGATGCGGGACTCATAAAATGACATTTCTTTCCCCTTTTCAGTGCATCTAAATCATTGAGGTCTTTTTTGCCGCTTTTTCCACATTTCCGTTGCACCATTAAACTCTCCCTGAACATTTTTCGAACTCAACAGCTTCCATGCATTTGTCGAGTCAAAGGATTGAGACTCTCTAGACCCTCTCATTCTTTCCATTTTCTTTCATTTTCGGAAATCACATAGCAGTTGAGAAACATGACTTTATTGTAAATGGGGAAAAAAACTTCCTCCATTTTCTTGAGAAAAAAAATGATAAGATGGAGCAGTCAATTAAGTTTTAATGCTCCATTCTAGTTGTAAGGAAAAGTTTTTGATGCCAATTCCGATTTAGAGTCTTGATTTTATTTCACGATTTTTTAACTATTTTTCTTCAGTGGCATATACTTTTTTTGAATGAGGAGAGTCATTACGTAGTTTTATAATTAAGTTATAACATTTTTAATGTGTTTCGCTGACTATATTTCATTCAAAAAATGTTTGTGTGTGTGAGTCAAACATTTCATATACTATGGAAATTCTTATATAGCATATTAGTTTTCCAACAAATTTACTCATTAATGAATTAATTACGAATTTTATCAATTTGTTTTTCAATTCTGAAACCTTAAAATCCACAATAGTAGAAAACTATAACAAAATTAAATTAATATATAAAGTAGACAAGTTGTTTAAATATAACATCTCTTAATATTTAAATACAACCTTACTCTGAAAGAAAATATAAAATAAAATTCTAAAATTTATAATTTTAACTAGATTTTTGTGAAATAATCCAGAAATTATTGCTATTTTTATATAGTTTGTATTTATTTTATGTATACATTTTGCTTAAGAACAAAGTCAATTTTAGAAATATGCAAATATTTGCTGTTCTTAGTCAATATATTTCTATTGCGTTTTGCGATTTAAGTTTTCAAATTATGCAATTATAAAATTTCAGATCGCATTAAAACATAAAAAAAAAACAATTATATTTTTGAAGCACTAATGAAAGGGAAAAAATTGAGATTCTGCAAAGTCAATTTGAAAAAAACGTGTTCCCCAAATAATTTTTATCTGCACAAATTTTTAATTAACAATCAAAATAATTCAAAATGCATATAATATATACATACATGGCTTTCACCATAAAAAATATCCCCCCAATTTTTTTTATTTCCGGCACAAATGAAAATTGTCAGAAGTATCTGGAATTCTATGGATTTTTTTAGCAAGTGACTTCGAAAAGATTTAATAACAATAAAAAAGATAAGCCATTGAAAAGTATGAAATCTCTTGACACAAACATATTAGACGAGTAAAAATTAAGTACGTTTCAATAATTTCTGTTTTGCTAAAGATACACTGCTGGCCACCATAAATGCAACACCAAGAAAGACAAGAGATAGCACAACAAAATTTATTTTGTAGATAACATGTTGACCAAGTATCAAATGATTAAATTTATAGACTTCTGTGAAGTGTGGTTCCTGCCAGAATCAGTAGCCAGAGTACCCGCCATTGTCGGAGATCACCGCTGCCACACGCCTCGGCATTGATTCTAAGAGAATTTGGATGTGTTTTGGGGGTACAGAAGACCAAGCAGCTTCTACACCAGTGTTTCTCAAAGTGTGGGGCGCGCCCCCCTGGGGGGAGCGCGATGACCCTACAAGGGGGGCGCGAGAATATCGAAAATTTAAAGATTTTTTTTAAAAAAAATAACTTGAAAGAGAAGTAAAACAAAAATGCTTTCTTCCATAATAAAAAAAATACACACAACAACACTGACATAATTTATGTTTATTATTTGGCTTTTTTCCGTCATCAAATAGCTATCTTTGATCCCAAAACCAAATTAAAGAAAAAAAAAACATTTTGTTTTATTTGCTGTATTTCCACAATGAGAGATTTTTTTATTATGTTTTAACATAAAATATTACTCGTTAAAAGAAAAACGAAACCCAGACCCTGAGAAAAATTCTAAGAAGATAAACAATTCTCAACACTGTAATTATTATTGAAATACTGTACATTAGTTGTAGAAAAAGAAAAGGAAGAAATGATTCACTTTTCAGCCAGGCTGCATAGTACACGTTTGCTAATCATTTGATTGACCTTCAATCTTATGGTATGGTTATTATCAATATTAGTTCCCTCCCATCTTTTATGCGTGGGCGGCAGTAGCCGAGTGGTATAGGTATCGGACTGTGGCTTGCTTTGTCACGGGTTCAAGCCCAGTACCACTAAAGACCCGCCGTGTATGGCAGCGATGCACGTTAAATCTGCCGAGAGCTGAAACGTCCTCCCGTTGGTGTGGTGTGGTAGTTAGGAGAGGGGGTTGCCAGCTCAGGTGTCGTCCACGTCACTTGACCATGGTTCAAAATTACGTGGTCCGTCGCCAAAAGCCCTCGTGTAGCTGAACAGTGCGACGTTAATATTCAATCAATCAATCTTTTATGCGTTTGCTTTTCGCTTAGGGAAATTGTAAATAATTGAGTTTTGCGATATTTGGAAAATAATTGATTGGTTTAACATTTCTGTAGGATAATTGAAAAGTGTCTGATTTGCGTCCTTTATTATGGTCTTGTACTTTTGAATCATTTTAGTTCAGTTTTATTGGATTTTTTCTCAAATCATCAAAGAATTGAATAGTCCTTGAAAGAAGTTGTAAGTATAATTTCTATAAATTAAAATATTCACTAGAATTCCGATTTGCATCGTGTACAGTAAAAATAATTCTAAACAAATGATTGGGGTGACTAAGTCCCCCCTCACTAAAATTAATGTTAGTATCGAGTACGCGCCTGCTCCCGGGTTAAAACATTTTGAAGTCTTCTCGCTTTAAATGTTAAAAAGTAACACAATTATTCTTCATCGGAATTTTATATTCTTTTTCATAATTTAACATTAATTCTAAATGCTAATTGTGTGAGGTTTAAAATTACAGTTCTTTTAAACAGTTATTTACAATTATAGCATTTATCTAAAAAAAGACCTTTTACATTTTTGTATACAATGTCGTGCACACAGTTTTACTCTCCTTACAGTTCAGCTATTATATCGGCCGCGGTAGACAAGTGGTATAGGTATCGGACCGTAGCTTGCTTTGTCACGGGTTCGAGCCCAGTACCACTAAAGACCCGCCGTGTAGGGCAGTGATGCACTTTAAATCTGTTGAGAGTTGAAACGTTTTCCCGTTGCTGTGGTGTTGTAGTTAGGAGAGGGGGTGCCAGCTCAGGTGTCGTCCACGTCACTTGACCATGGTTCAAAATTACGTGGTCCGTCGCCAAAAGCCCTCGTGTAGCTGAACAGTGCGACGTTAATATTCAATCAATCAATGAATCAATCAGCTATTATATCAAGAATGTTTTATTTTTTAAAAAATGAACTCGTGCGAAGAGTCGGTGTTTCAGCCAGTATACGTTTGATGTATCAGTACTGAAAAAGGTATTTTATAAATAATTTCTTATTACTGAATTTGGCCGCGGTAGCTGAGTGGTATAGGTATCGGATCGTGGCTTGCCTTGTCAAGAGTTCGAGCCCAGTACCACTAAAGACCCGCCGTGTAGGGCAGTGATGCACGTTAAATCTGTTGAGAGTTGAAACGTTTTCCCGTTGCTGTGGTGTGGTAGTTAGGAGAGAGGGGTGCCAGCTCAGGTGTCATCCACGTCACTTGACCATGGTTCAAAATTACGAGGTCCGTCGTCAAAAGCCCTCGTGCATCTGAACAGTGCGACGTTAATATTCAATCAATCAATCTTATTACTAAATTAAGAACAAGTTTAACAATTATTAGAGACTTCCACGGGCTTGTCTTGTAGAGGAAAGTTTTTCAAAGGAATATTAATATCAGAAATTGACACTTAAAAAGTTATTTTTCTATATTTAGCTGAGATCTATATTTTGTCTTCAAGGCATCCACTGCAGAAAATCCGGTTTGAAAAAGGTAGGATGTTGAAAATGGTAATAGTATACGAAGTGCTTTTGTTTTCAGTACAGATAATTCCTCATCCACCTCTACCCCAAATTCAAAGAGCGATTTATTACAAAATTGCGTTTTAATTTTTCACTGGATGTGAAATCTATGAAGATTTCTTCTTCGGAAGTTGAGAGCCCTTCTGGAGTATCTTGAAATAGATCCCTAACCCACTCGTAACTTGCTACCAAGCTGTCCTCATCCAGAAAATACTTTTTAAAATTCTTTGCTACCATAGCTAAATGATTTTACATGTTTTAAAAACAACTTTCACATGTTGTTTTACAGATTTGTAAGTTTTAACACATATCGAGCTGGGGCTTTTTTTCCATCATTTACTTCAGTAGTGGTAAATCCAAAATTTAAGTATTTTTGAGAAGATCGCCTTGATTAATTTTCGGAACCATGCTCGTTCGTCTGTGTACTTGTCGATTCTTTATTATGATCGAATGTTTGCTTACGACTTAAAAATGTATGTATGATATTGTTTTAATCTACTGCCGTAAATACTTAATTACCGTGAATTACAATTAACGTGGAAATTTAAAAAAATGTACATTCAAGCTAGATTCGGTAGCTATAGGAGTATCGAGTCGACCAAAACTGACTGGAATTGTACGAGGAAAAGCATTTTTACATGTTTTGCGCAGACGTCCGATAGGTTGCCCAGACTCACGCAAACGTACCCTATAATGCCATATGTGATGGATATGATAGAGAGCGACATTGACTACACTATTTTTCTAATGACATTTGTACTTTGAGAAATGAATATGCTGAAGGAAATAAATCTTTAATTAAATACATCATTTTGCGATCTGTTCCAATTTAAAAATTAGAGAAAGAAAAATAACATAATTCTAAGTAATATATATTTTAAGTGATTTTCTTAAAATATATATTACTTAAAAGTTACATATACACAAAATTTAATATACTTATCGTATTAATTTGTACGGTTTATAATTAAGGTCGTATTGTAACTTTAGCGTCTCTCTCTCAAAGTGCATTTTTATTGCAGTAAATACATTATTGTTGTACAGGGGGGCGAGACAAAAATTATGATTGAAAATTGGGTCGCCAGTATTGAAAGTTTGAGAAACACTGCTTTCAATGTATGAGTGGTGCACAGAGTATTTTATGACTAATTAATTAATACTAAATTAAGAGCAAGTTTAATAATTATTAGCTACTTCCATGGGCTTGTCTTACAGAGCAAAATTTTTAAAAGGAGTTTTAAGATAAGAAATTGACCCTCTGAGTTCATTTTCTATATTTAGCTGATATCTATATTTTGTCTTCTAAGCAACCACCGCATTTTGTAATATGTTCCAATTTAAAAATCAGAGAAAGGAAAAAATAACTTAGTAATTATCCTATTACTTAACTTTTTTTTGCTTAAAAGTAACATATACAAAATTTAATACTTATGTCATGAATTTGTACGGTTTATAATAAATATTGTTGCTTTATCGTTAAAATGCATTATTATTGCATTCAGTAAATTATTATGTATAAGGGGAAGCGCGATAAAAATTGTGATTGAAAAGGGGGGCGCCAGTATTGAAAGTTTGAGAAGCACTGTTCTACACGTTGCCAAAGTTGATCTGGTGTGGCAGCTGGGGGTGTAATCTGGGTCAATCGTTGAGCAACCATGGACCACATGTTTTCTATCGGCGAAAGATTCGGAGAGCGAGCCGGCGAGGGAAGCAATTCAATATGGTGATTGACGAAGAACCTTTGGAAAATGCGTGCCACGTGTGGTCGCGCATTATCCTGTTGAAATATGGCTGTGGCCAAGCCCTGAAGGTAAGGAAGGTCAACTGGCTCCAACACCTCGGAGATGTAGCGCGGGCTGTTTAAAGTGCCGGCAATGCGTACTAGAGGAGTGCGAGAGTGGTATCCAATTCCACCCCTTACCATAATACCTGGTGCAGGACCAGTGTGGCGGTGCATAACGCAGCTGTTCAGCATCCTCTCTCCACGGTGTCTCCAGTTTCGAATCCGAACATCATGGTGTTGCAGACAGATGCGTGGCTCGTCAGTAAAGGCAACTTCATTCTCTTCTTCCACCCACATCCTTCTTTCATCGCACCATTGGTGGTGGAGACGTCTGTGGTTCTGCGTCAAGGGTAGACCAAGCATTGGACAGCTTGCGGACAGACCACTCTGCTGTAAACGGCGTCGAATGGTACGCGCAGATACTGAATGATGCATTACAGACTCAATGTTCTGTACAACGGTTCGTGATGTGACTCAGTGATGATGTAAGTGGTATATATATATATATATATATATATATATATATATATATATATATATATATATATATATATATTAGTAGGCACATGTATATTAAATATAAAAAACTATTGTTCCCCGTGTTCTACAACCAAACATTTATTAAAATAATTTAGAAAGTATGTTTTTATCGCGAAAATTCTAAAATCATAAATTATTATAAAGTTTTTGATATGTTCCAATAAATAAATTTATGTTTACCACACCGCTAATTATTAGCATCGTCAACAAACCACTAAGAAACAGAGAGTAATCAAGGGTTCACATTTTTTTAGCGGATAAAAAATTGAATAGCAAGAGAAAATTATCTTTCTAGTTGTTTTACGTCAAAGCTGGTCCGTATTAATGAGTCACTCACACGTATAAAGTAGGAAAAGCTGTCTGATGACAGTTAACTGGTACTGTAGAAGTCTATCTTGAAGTGAGTTTTATTTGAATAAATTTAACTAAGAATCATCAAAAGTTATTCCCACAGTTATATACTATAAAAGATATTCGACATTCTGATTGTTGTCTTAACCAAGTTATATACTATAAAAGATATCCGACATTCTGATTGTTGTCTTTACCACGCAGAATACAGTTTGGTTGCCATTTACATTGGCGAGAAAATACATTTTAAAATCTTTCTACACTTCTCTTTTCTTACTAAATACTTCATAATTTCTCTTTTTGAATGCTTAAAATTTGATTCGATATGACTTAAATAAATTAATCAATTATAATACCTTATTGATTGTGTTCGCATTTATTAGATGTTTTGCTGAGTGACAAATAATCTGTTGTTGTGGCTAATGCCACCTGTCTGACGTAGTCAGAACGAGGCCCACGAAATTCATCGTGGCATGGGCAAGAGGTACGCCTGTCGTTGGCCTTGAGCACCATACAGGTGACAGTGCGATTTAAGCTCGGAGAAACTCCCCGAAGGGACGATAGATGGCGACACGACCTCTATCTCCACCTCCACAATTTCTGCAAGTGAACTGAAGGGGAGGGAAATATTCTCCAGTTCCTGCGCTAGTGAATAAGCCCACAAGACTACGGACCCACTGATTTAACGAGCACGTACTCCGTGTGCACTCGGAGGGTATTTGGTGACATCGAGCATCGAACCCAGGCCTTTCGGTCTGGAGTCCGATGCTCTAACCACTAGGCTACCCACGGCCACAAAATAATCTAATAATAAAAAAATAATCAAATAATCTAAATCTCATCAACATTCTCAATGAAAAGGTATTGCTATTTTTTTGATATTACGACAATTATATTGGAAATACAAATGAATATACAAAAAAAAGTATTTGTCATTCCTGAATGGTGAATGATTGGCATAGATTGATAGGAAAAAGTAGCTTTTGCGAAATTTCAAGTTCTTGCACTAAATTCTTTCTACCGAATGCGTATTAATTATTACGTGATGAAATGTGATTTCAGTCAACAATAAAGGACATTTCTACACATCATTAACGATAATTTTCTATCATTATTTATCTCAACTTAAAAAAAGCCTGTAGCTATGCAGAGATGGAATAATTTAGATGGCATTTGTTAAACAGACATATAACATTCGTTCTAGTTAATAGAGAGAAATGTATGCATTTTTCCTATTCTAGTTTAAATTGTAATTAAGCATGGTTTAGGAAGAGAAAGAACGTAAAAATAAACAACCGTAAGTTAAAATGTAATCATTTTGTGAATGAGAGAACATGATTACGCTAAGTTTCTTTCAATTAACTCGTCAGACTGTCGACTATTGATCAAATAACTACTCTTCTAGCTGCTGAATAGACATTTTTCAAAAGATTAGCTTGAAGTAATATTTTTCAAAAAATATTAAACTGTCCTTTCTCATAAAAATTCGTTTGATTGAGATAGTCATTAACTAGACAGCAATTTGTACGCAAAATAAATAATTGCTTCTAACTTATGATCAATTATTCTGATGGTTTCTCAATAATCAAAATAAATTCATTAAAAAATACCTTTTTACTCCATATCTTTCATTGACATTTCAAAGAGTGTTTTGTTTCTAATATCATGCATTACATTGCAATTTAAAGTTTAATTCTGATTTTTCAATTTCAACCTTCTAATTTAATTATAACATTTTTTTTATTTAATGGTTAAAAACGTAAAATTGTTCTATAATAATTATAGAAGTTTTATAATTATCTCTTATCTTAAAATGCCTTGCTTTATCCCACTTTTTGAAGGAACTTAAGGCTACACATTTAAAAAATCCAGACAATTTTTTTTTTTTGCTGCACATATCATTGAGAAGCTTGTCAGCCAATTGCAGATCTGATAACAAATTAATTTTTAAAATTGAAAATTTCAGAATTCTGGAATTTTGGTTTTGGTTTTATTTTAAATATTTTTTCACACTTAAATTGAATTAATTACAAATAATTTTTCAGTAAATTAACTCTTACAGAGTGAAATGTTTATCAGTTTCACTTTTCATTATTGAAATTATTTCTGCTTGATTATGTTTTGAGTTTTTTGGGTTCTCACAAATGCTTAATTAAGATTGATTTCAAGTCCAATTTTTGTTACAAAAAATAGTTTGTATAACTTAGAAATTTCATCATTAATTTTTTTTTTTTCCTTTTCAGAAAATGCCATAATCAAAACTCTTTCAGACTGCTATGAGAAAAATTATTTCTATACAAAAAGATAGAATACTACTGAAAATGACGTATTTAAAAATCCGCTCTCAGCTGATATTGCGATTAGACCAGTGTTTCTCAAACTGTGGGGCACCCCCCGGGGGGCGCGATAAGCCTACGAGGGGGGCGCGAGCATATCAAAAATAAAAAATTTAAAAATAATTAATTTACTGGAACGAATTAAAACAAATTCGTTCACAATAAAACAATTCAGACATAATAAAAAACGCACTTTTACTCTGATGTAATTTATAGGCGCGCAATATTAAAAGTCAAGAAAAATAAAAACTTCTTCAATACCTAATTAGCTATCTTTGATCCTATAATCAAATAAAAAAACTTTTATTTGATTTGCTGTAATCCCATGATGAGAAATTTTTTTTATTGAGCTTTCTGTTTAAATCTAACATACAACTCTTTCAGAGAAAAAACAGATACCAGACGCAGAATCGAAAAAATTTAGGAACATAAAAAATTCATCACTGTCATTATTTTTTAAATACTGCACATTATAGCTGCAATCTGTTTAACGTTCTAAGTTATTGGTACAGTTAGTTATGACCCCTCTCTTATGTGTTTGCTTCTCTTTTAGGGAAATTGTAAGTAATGTATTTCTCTGTTATGCTTTTTTCCATGCAAAAGTTTTTTATGATATTTGGAAAACCATGGAGAGCAGACACACACACACACTTTGAAGAATTACTTGGTCAAGACTTATTTTTACGAGTATTCTATACATATAAAGCATAACCCGAAAAACGTTTTACACAATTTCATATAATCATAATGAATACAATTTTTACCCGGAAGTGGTCGCGTGGGACGCACAGATTACGAAATCATTAATTCTGGCAAAAGTGTTTATTTGTTACCAAAGAAAAATTGAAAAGTCCTTGAAAATAGGTAAGTAAACTTCCTTTTAATTAAATTATTCACTGGAATCACGATTTGTATCGTGTGCAATAAAATAATTATAAAAAAAGGATTAGTGTGACTCAATAACCCCGCTCGACCGTATCGAGTGCGCGCCTGCTACCGGGTAAAAACATGTTGATTGATTGAATATTAACGTCGCAGTGTTCAGCTACATGAGGGCTTTTGGCGAAGGACCACTAAAACATGTGGAAGTCTTTTCACTTTAAATATTAAAAATAATACAGTTATTCTTCATCGGAATTTTATATTATTGTTCATTATTTAACATCAAACATAAATGCTAATTCTGTGAGGCTTAAAATTACCATTCGCTTAAAACTAATTATAATTTGAGCAACCATTCTAAAAAAATCATTTTACATTTTTGTAAACATTGTCGAGCATTTGGCTTTGCACTCCATACAATTCAGCTATTGTATCAATAATGTTTTACTTTCTTATAAATGAACTCGTGCAAAGAGCGGGCACTTCAGCCGGTATACATTTAATGTATCAGTGCTTCACAGAGTATTTTATAACTAATTAATTAATACTAAATTAAGAACAAGTTTAATAAGTACTAACGACTTCCATGGGCTTGTCTTGCAAAGCAAAGTTTTTATAAGGAATGCTTATGATTCGAAAGTCACCCTCATTTAGCAGATATCTATATTTTGTCTTCTAAGCAGCTACCGCATTTTGCAATATGTTCAATTTAAAAATTAGAGACAGGAAAAATAACATAATAATTATCCTGTTATTTTATTTATTTATTGCTTTAAAGTAATATACAAAATTTTAATACTTGTGTTACTAATTTGTATGGTTTATAATTAAGATCGCCTATTGTAGCTTTAGCGTCAAAGTGCATTATTATTGCATTCAGTACATTATTAATGTATAAGGGGGGGCGTGATAAAAATTGTGATCGAAAAGGGGGGCGCCAGTATTGAAAGTTTGAGAAGCATTAGACTTCTACGAGTGAGTGAATATTAACGTTGCACTGTTCAGCTACGCGAGGGCTTTTGGTGACGGACCACGTCATTTTGAACCAGGGTCAAGGGACGTGAACGACACCTGGGCTGGCTCCCCCTCTCCTAACTACCACACCACACCAACGAGAGAACGTTTAAGCTCTCGACAGATTTAACGTGCCTCGCTGCCCTACACGGCTTGATTTCCGAGAATAAAAGTATTCTAAATGCAAGTATTGCAGATAAAACTAAATATTCCCATGGTGTGCCGAACTACATTATAGTAAACATATTGTAGTATTTTATTTTAGTATTTTAAACTTGCACAACAAAAACTCAAACTTGCTAAACCTATTGAAAACTGAAAAAAAAAATATGTGCAAACTTGAAGATCTTTACCTTAAGTTAGTATCCTTATTATTTTGCACATAAATGCTTCGTGTTTCAAAAAATTTATGAAAATATTTTGTTAGATTAGGCCAGTGGTTCTCAAACTTTCACTACTGGTGACCCAATTTTCAATCATAATTTTTATCGCACCCCCCTAAAAATAATAATGTATTGAATGCAATAATAATGCACTTTGGGCGCTGAATCTACAATACGATAATAATTATAAACCGTATAAATTATCAAGATAATTATTAAATTTTGTATATGTTACTTTTAAGTAATATATATTTTTATTTTTATTTTTTTACTTTTTAGTTCGATTCACTATAATAGTGTGTTTTTTAGTTTGTTTTAAAACAATAATTTATTTCATAATTATTTTTATTATTCACGATAAAAATCACAATTCCAGTGAATAATTTAACTAAGAGAAAATATACTTACCTACTTTCAAGAACTTTTCAATTTTTCTTTAAAAATTTGAGAAGAAATCCAATAAAACTAAAGAAAATGCTCCAAATGTGCATGTCCTCAATAACATAAATCACAGACAATTTTCGCTAACAACAGAGGAACGTTATTTTCCCGCAAAACTGTCATATTTTGTTCACGTTTTTGTAGTTTTGCTGTCGTTTGATGATCTACAAATAGCATTTTGAACTTTTTTTTCCTTGTGTCTTTTTGACAAGGCGAAGTGCTACACTATGGCTTCATAATTTTCTTCATATAGATCTTTAGGCAGCATTTGAAAATTTCAAATCAGCTCAAACGTTTCATGTCTAACGCTTTTCTGATATGTACTTTCGCTATATCTTGATTAATATGTATTATTTCATTAGGTTCTTCAATTGCTTGATCAGTTTCAACTTCCTTCAATAGGGATCACAGATGCCCATTTTTTAAATATTCTGTTCATTTACATTTATAAACCATAATAAGTCATACAACACATCAATCAAAACTCCAAAATTGTTCATGGGGAAAGTGTAGCATGTTCTAAACAATAAATGTGTAAAACGTTTTTCATTATGCATTGTATGATTCAGAATAATCATAAAAATAAATCTAGGCCAAATAATTCTTCAAAGAGCTCAATATGCTTATCCATATATCATAAGACTATTTCACACGGAAAAAGGCGATACAGAAATATATTATATTTACAACTTCCCTAGAAAAACGACGGAGATAACCATACCATTAAGTTCGAAGGTCAGCTAAAGTAATATTTTATGTTAAAAGAAACTTAATAAAAAAATCTGTCATCGTGAGATTACAGCAAAGCAAACAAAATATATTTTTTAAATTTGGTTATAGGATCAAAGACGGCTAATGAGCGTTTGAAGTGGAATCTTTTATTTTCGATGATCACCAGATGATAAAAATAAGTTATATTAGTGTAAATGTGTATTTTTATTATGTCAGAAAACATTTTGTTTTACTTCATTCCAAAAAAATTATCTTTTTAAACCTTTTATTTTTAATATGCTCGCGCCCCACAGTTTGAGAAACACTGGATTAGTCTGAATAACCTGTCGTTGTTACAAATTCTATCAATATTATGCAAAAATGTATTTTGAATTTAAAAAAAAAATATATTTTGAGTCATATTTAATTAAAGTAGTATTTTAATGTAGAACTTAAGTAGGAAAATAACATATTAAAAAATTAGAGCTTTACAAGCATGATTAGATTTTCTTTCATGAATTTGCATACTTTAAGTGTGCATTTCTCAGACTTTTAATTTTGGAGATATAAGTGTTTTCTAATCTCTAAGGCTTTTTTCTGTGTAAGATAAAGTCTTGAAATGTTTTGCATATACTCCCAAACGTATGTTCTATAAAAGATAGTATGGGCTTTGGTCTGAAATCCTTAGTCATTTTTTTAAAAAAGGTAAAATTAATATTTTAAATATTTTCGCGTTTTTTCCAGGTTTAACTAGAAAAATATTTATTAAAAATCAACAAGGGTACAGACTTTCAAATCCATACAAACTTTTCTTTGCAATAATCTAATAAATATGCATCACTTAAAAGGACTACAAAAATTACAAAACTGATCATTTTCTGAGAATTTGAAAAAATTTTGAAAATTTTTAATTTATTAAAATTATAAAATAATGGCTGGTCAAACAGGGTTTTTACTTTTAGAATCAACTTAATTATATAATCTGAATACAAAAGATAAATTATTTTTACTGTTACTGCATCCTAAAAAAAATTTAAAAAAAAGAGTACTGTGTAATGCTAATTAAAATTTAAAATTGCTTTTAATTCTTATGAGGAGAAGAAATTCTTATTAACGATTTGTTATAAGTTATCAAGATTCTGTTAGTTGATTTGAAAAAAATAACTCACCTTCATCAAGGGATCGCTTGGTTGTGGATAATATGTAAAATATTGAAACATGAGATGCGCAAATTCAGCAGTCCAGTCATCATTGTACTAATATAATGGGATATACTGAAATAATGGGGATACTGCATGAAAAATTCTGGCCTCAAAGTCCCCCTCCACCGTGGTGAGGTTAAAGGAGTAAAGTACATGTTTATGAATCTTGTTCCTGACAACAGGAGTGCAAATTAACACAATTGATTAATTGTTCATAAATATTCGTTACTCGTTTGAACTTCTTATTTTGAACCAGAGCCAAGTTACGGGGACGACATCTGAGCTACTCCCCCACACTCCGAATTTTCACACCATCCCAACGGATTTTGAACCTGGGAAAATATAACGTACATCAGCCCCTCTACAAGGCAGGTGGCGGACTTTGGATGGAACGAGCTAATAAACAACAAAAGTTCTGTAGCAAATGCAAATTACAACACATGCTGTAACTGTGAAAATAAGTAGTATTTTATTTTATACATTATCATTTTGAATTCGTCTATTAAAATATTTTGTCCATGTCTATTTCGCCTTTCAGTTTTTTTTTTTTTTTACAAACATAAAACATTGAATAAGGGAGTCAGTTTTGTTCTTAAAATAATGAGCAGTTTTGCTTGATCAAAATCAAAAATAATACTGCCAACATTTCATTCTCATGACCAGTTTTAATATGGATGGTATATTAAAGCAACTGCAATGATTAACACTAAAAGTTAAATCATTTCTAACAATTACAGAATGCAGTATTGTCGATCCTTTTGTGATCAGTTTTGATATAAATACCTTACGTTTAGTTAGACTTGTTAATGTATTTTAATATTTTATCAAAATATCAATATAACACTATATTAATTTCTCTTCATTTAAGTAACTAAGATGAGTAACTATAATTAAGTAACTAATTAATATAGTCTATATATTTATTTAAATTGTGTTGTACAATAAAACAGTATAAATTTGGACTAATTGGATCACTAGGTCCTTCGGATTAAACAAAATAAACAACATAGCTCAACACTGTACAGTAAAAAAGAGCATACATATATCTAGAAATAAGACAAAGCAAAATGTTAAAAAATGGCATAAGAGGAACCAAATCAATAAATTACTTGTATATGATACGCGTTAGGTCAAAAAAGCTACATTAAACATATGATTTTGTATCTTTTAATAATCATTTCAAAAATAAAGGCTATCCAGATTAAACGTTGAGTTAAGGGAAGTCCAAATTAATAAGAATTTATAATTCCATAAAATATTTCGTAATTTTTTTTTTATTCATACTATAGTTTTTAGATTACTTTTAACGAGATATTAAGATTGATTAAAGAAAAAAACTCGATGAGAAACATGTGGGTTTTCTTAAATCAAGAACAAACGCTATTAATTTTTTAAATATCTGACAATAGCGGAAGAAATTTAGACTGAACAGTACCTCACGAATGAACTACTTGGTAATATGCTAACTATTTTGAAAGATCAGTGATTGTTGAATTGTAAGGTTGAAGAAACGAATGCATGGATAACATCAGATCTATTTACGAAAGAAAAAAATAACTACTTATAATATATTATTGGTTTTCTTCAGTTAAAGTTATTAAACTGAAACTTTTTAAAAATTAAATTACTTATAAGTTATTATTGTTCATTAAAAGATATAAACATTTAAAACATTTTCTTGAATTATAGAAAGTATTTTAAGCGTACTATTTAAGCATTCATTTTTAATTTTAACACTATATTTTATAGATGATTCATAAGCATCCTTTCTAACACGTTATACTGCAACTAAAGACGAATTGTGTAATTTAAATTTATACAATTATTGTGAATGTAAGTTTTAAGTTAAAAGTAATTTAAATCTCAAAAGTAAAAGGCCTCAGAAAAGGAGACAACTTACACAACGATTTAAGAAAAGCTCATTTTTAAACAAAATCAGAACATTTATTTTATTCTTCTTTGAAAAAAGAATCGTTTTTATTTATAATTTCAACAAAAGTTAGAATTACCTTTTTCTCAAGTGGTGAACTTTAACTTTAGAAATGCTCGAATACCTTGAGACTTGTGCGTGATTTTATGCGTACAATATTTATTTCTGTGCACAAGAAAGGAACCACCGCATCCTTAGCAAGCTTTTGTCTCAAACTCGGCTATTCAAGATAACATTTATTTTTCACATTCGATAAGAGTACGATTGTTTACGATTTGTTGGGAACCGGACAAAGAAAGATAAACACTCACCCAAACATTTTCGAAATTTATTTCGTACCCTTGCATCCATGACGGAACGTGCCGGAGCATGAATGAGAAAATAGTTCTGATTTCCGGCTAAAATGAAAATAGCTAAAAACTTCGAATAAACTACTGAAAGGCGACTTTCAAACGTAAGAAGCACGTTCGACGACAGCATTCCGCGTGAACGTGAGTCAGCATTAATAGATTTCAATGAATTGGAAATAGTTAACATGAATAGTGCTTAGAATTGTGAAAATGTAAGCTTTGGCACATAGTCTAAAATAAGGAATTTAATATTCAAATCGGCAAAAGTAACAGAAAAAGAAGAAAGATTTTTTAAGTACTTAGTAATTCGTACCAATTTAATGTTCTCTGTTGATGATAATTCATTTCTTTAACTTCTTATGTCTGGCCATGAAAGTTAATGGAGTTGATTATAAAACATTTTCTCAATGGTTCAGTACCATAGTACCAGTAATTAGAAAAGACCGAAAGGAATCCAGTTCGAAAGTTGCAAATTTGTTATTCAGTTTTTTTTTCAATAATTTATTCGTAATAAAAAATAGTTAAATATTAAAAAATTAAAAGAATAAAAATAAATACTTGAGTAAAAAGAATTACTTAATAAATATATGTAAGTTAAATGTATAAAAATATATAAAAAACAAATGAAAAAATAAATAAAAATAAATGTGTTTAAATAATAAGTAAAATAAACAAATACTAACTAAACATATAAAAGTAAAATAAATAAAGATAGGATAAGTAAAATAAATAAATAACAATGAAAATAAATAAAAATAAAATAAATAAATATAAAAAATAAGTATAAAAAATAAATAAAAATTAAAATAGATAAATAAAAAATAAAAATACTAACCAAATACAAATAGATCTTTCAACTAAATAGAAACAAATAAGTCAATGAAAAAAATTGGAAATTCTTACAAGGGGGAGGGCACGACTAAGGTAATTCATTTGGGGTTGAGACTTGGTGTAATAATAGTACTCTTTTAGGATGTTCAACCCTCAATATAATTCCGCCTAATGGCCAGACAATTCTTAGAAAATAGCCTTCGAAATTCATACAATTAAGTTTTAATTTTCTCCAACCAGTTCGTAGCTTGGTTGGTAGATCGACTGCTTGCTATGACGAAGGTTAATGTTCGATTCACCCGGTTTCTATTTTTTTTTTCAAAATTAATTTATTTATTTCTAAAAATTAAAAATATTTATTTAGGAAATGTTTGTAAAATATTAAATGATATTTTATGTAATTATTTAGTATTCTATAAAGTAAAAAAAAAAAATTGCTGTAATTGCATAAATATTTATATTAAATTTTATAAAAATATAATTTTATAATAATAAATAATATTTATAATAAAATATATAAAATAAATATCAAATGATATTTTATATAAAAATTAGTTATTAGTTTCATAATGCGAAATAAATTATACTATAAATAAAATATTATACATAATATAAAACAATTTATAAAATATATTATTAAATTAATTATGATACATTTAACATAATAAAAAATGTTTTTTTATATTATTAATTTAATTATTTTATAATTTTATAAAACATTTAATAAGTCCTTTTAAATACATTTATTTTTATAAAGTTTATTTAAAGAATTTTAATAAATTTATTTAAATAATTTCAATAAATTTATTTAAATAATTTCACTAATAAATTGATAATAATTTCAATAATAAATAATAATTTTAATAATAAATTAATAATTTTTATAATAAATTAATAATTTTAATCATAATTTATTAATTTTAACAATAAATTAATAATTTTAATAATAAATTAATAATAATTTAAATAATAAGAAATAATTTTAATAATAAATTAATAATAATTTAAATAATAAGAAATAATTTTAATAATAAATTAATAATAATTTAAATAATAAGAAATAATTTTAATAAGTAATAATTTGCATGATAAATGAATAATAATTTTAATAATAAATTAATAATAATTTTAATAATAAGTACTAATTTTCATAATAAATTAATAATTTTTATAATGAATTAATAATAATTATTGTTAATTAGTAATTAATGAATTAATTAAATGCTAGTAATATTATTTAAGGAATTAAATTCAATTAATATAAATTAATTAACTAAATTAAATTAATATTAATTAATTAATTAATTACATTAAATTAAATTAATATTAATTAATTAATATTAATTAATTAATATTAATGATTAATTAAATATATACAAAAATAATTAAATAAATGAATTTAAGAATTAATTACATAATTAAATTAATATTAATTTAATTATTACTAATTATGATAATTAGTTTAAATATTTTTTATTAATAATAAGTTTAAATATTTTTAATTAATAATTATTTTAAATAATTTTAATTTATTAATAATTTTAAATGATTTTAATTAATAGTTATTTTAAATATTTTTATTAATATGTTTTTTTACTTTATAAAATAAAAATTAATTAAATAGAATATCATTTAATATTTAACAAACCTTTCATAAATAAATTTATTTAATTTTAAAAAATAATTAAATGAATTGAAAGGTTAATCGGGTGAATCGAACCCTAACCTCCCGCATAGTAAGCAGACGATCTACCAACGAGGCTACGAACTCGTTGGAGGATATTAAAACTTAATTGTATGAAAGCTAAGCATGAATTTCGAAGGCTATTTTCTCCGAACTGATTGGCCATTCGGCCGAATTACATTGAGGGTACAACACCCTGAAGGAGTACTACTATTACACCAAGTCTCGACCCCAAATATATATCCTTAGTCGTGCCCTCCCCTTGTTAATTGAAATTATCTATCTTTCACCTGTTTTCCAACATCTTAAACTATCACTTTTAGCAAAACTATGGTTAAAAATTTTCTTCAAGATAAAATTTTAAATAAATATAATTTTTCTGTCTTATGGACGATAGCTTCAACCAATATTTTTCTTTTCAAATACTGAAATTAAATAATTTATTAATAGGTTATTTATTAGGTGAAACCCGCAAGCTCACGAGCTATCGTTTACGTGATATGATATCTCGAGAGCTAAAAAAAAAATCTTTGAAACCTTTATACCTTTAAATATTTGATATTATTACATGTTTTCCAAGCAAAAAATGTTTTAAACATATATTCAGTTGAAAAAAAAGGTAAAAAAGGAGAATAACATAGAATTAATACTTTAGAGTACCGTAGGAGAGGAAAGAAAATAATGAAAAAAAAAAGAGCGAGACAATTAAAGGGCATAAAAATAAGAAAAATATATATATGGTAATTAGATAATTTTAATAAAGTAGTACTGTGTTTTAAAAAAAATTAATGCTGTTTTCTTAAAATGTTCATTTTCGAAATCATCCAAATTATACATGCTGCAACATTTGGGAAAATGGATAAGAAGCGTAAAAATTAGGAAATTAAATAGTTGACTCATTTCGTCCGCAGTTATTAATCACAATATATACAGTTGGTAACAAGTTGTTCAAATTATTGACTGTGTCTATTCTACAGAATTTGTTATTAGTGAAGGAGAAGGCAAACACAACCGTTCTTTCCAATGTTTCAAAGCGGACTGTCTTCCCACTCTGTTGGGTTGTGATGGTAGCCTCTTTCTCCTCCAATTAAACTCGGAGTTCCAGCTCATGGGTGGAGTGGTGTTTTTCTCACGATTGTCGGGAAGGTGTCAGATGAAAAGACTCCGCAATATCTTTGGGGTACATGTGTGAATATGAAAGGTGTAATGCAGTGTATCTCAAACTATGGGTCGCGAGCATATCGAAAATAAAAGGTTAAAAAATTAATTTACTGGAATGAAGTAAAACAAAACCCTTTATGATATAATAAATAAATGCAGATTTACATTGATATGATTTATTTGTATCATCTGGTGAAAAAAGGTCATCAAAAATAAAAGATTCTACTTTGAACGCTCATTAGCTATCTTTGATCCTATAACTAAGTAAAAAAAAATATTTTGTTTGCTTTGCTGTAATCCTACGATGAGAGATTTTTTATTACGTTTATTTTAACCTAAAATATTACTTTTGCTGACCTTCGAACTTACTGGTATGGTTATCTTCGTCCCTTTTTTTTAGGGAAGTTATAAATTTTATATAATTCTGTTGCGTGTTTTTCAATGTGAAAGAGTTTTATGATATACATGGATAAACATATTGAGCACTTTGAATGATTAATTGGCCAATATTTATTTTTATGAATATTCTGAAACATATAATACATAATGAAAAACGTTTTACACAATTCTTTTTTTAACTTTCTTCCATTTTTTATATTGAATATACTTTTAACACGGAAGCGATGCGCATAGTCACCCCAAGATCACGAAATTGTTAAATCTGAGAAAACTGTTTATTTGTTACTAATGACCTTGACAGAGAATCATCCAATGTGACATTCTTAATGGGAGCCAAAATGAATTGCTCCCATATATCGATATTTTTTGGGAGTTGCAAACGTTCTTTTAGAATCTTAAGGTATTTGTTTTGACCGAGTTCCCGACGTGACCACTTTTGTTCAAAAATATGTTTTTGAACATGCTGCATTTTCCCCTATGAATAGCTTAGTGGATTTAATTGTACGACTGATTATGGTTCATAAATGTAAATGAGCAGAATATAAAAAAAGAATTGGGCATCTGTGATCTCTCTGAAAAGAAATTGAATCTGATCTCACACAAACCAGGGAAATACTTGCTGAAATAGTGCATATTAATCATGTTAGCGAAAGTAAATTTGAGAAAAGCAATAAACATGAAACGAAAGGAAAACTTTCAATAGCTATTTTAAGAACTCTACCAAGAAAACTGTGAAGCCATAAGTGAACCGCAAAATGCACTTCGCCCTGTCAAAAAGACACAAGCAAGAAAAAGTTCAACAGGATATTTGTCGATCATCAAAGAACATTAAAACTACAATAACGTGAACAAAATGTGAGTTTCGCTTACAAATAACTTTCCTGTAATGTTAGTGTAAAGTGTTTGTGATTTGTGTCTTTTATTAAAGTCACGCACATTTGGAACAATTTAGTTCAGTTTTATTGGATTTTGTCTCAAATTATGAAAGAAAAATTGAAAAATCCTTGAAATAGGTAAGTATATTTTCTCTTAGTTAAATTATTCACTAAAATTGTGATTTTTATCGTGTATATTGAAAATAATTATAACAAAAAGAATTGGGGTGAATCACTTCCCGCGACCATTAACGTTAGTATCGAGTGCACACCTGATCCCGGGCTAAAACATTTCGTAGTTTTCTCGCTTTAAATATTAAAAATAACACAATTATTATTCAATGGAATTTTATATTATTTTTTTATTACTTAACATTTATTCTAAATGCTAATTCTGCGAGGCTTAAAATTTCAGTTCGTTCAAAACCGTTTATAATATGAGCATTCATTTCAATAAATTATTTTACATTTTTGTATACATTATCATGCACTTGGTTTTACTCTCCTTACAATTAAGCTATTATATCAAGAATAATGTACTATCATTTTTAGAAAAAATAAACTCGTATTAAGAATGGGTACTTCAACCAGCATAAGAACAAGTTTAATAATTATTAGTGACTTCCGCGGGCTTGTCTAGCACAGCAAAGTTTTTCAAAGGAAGGCTAAAAATTAGAAATTGACACTGAGTTATTTTTTGATATTTAGCTCAGATCTATATTTTGTCTTCAAAGTAGCCATCGCAGAAAATCCAGATTCACAAAGGTATGATGTTGAAAATGGTAATAGTGTACGAAATGCTTTTGTTTTCAGTGCAGAAAATTCAGCATCCACCTCTTTCCAGAATTCAAAGAGTGATTTATTACAAAATTGCCCTTTAATATCGTCACTGGATGTGAAATCTATGAAGATCTCTTTTTCGGCAGTTGGGAGCCCTTCTAAAGTATTTTTAAACGGATCCCTAACACAATTGTAACTTGATATCAATTTGGCCTCTTCTGTGTACTTGTTGATGCTTTATTATCGTCGAATGCTCGCTGTGATTTAAAATATATGTATGATTTTGTTTTTTTTAATCCACTGCCGTAAATACTTAATACCGTCAATTACAATTAACGCGTGAATTATGAAATGTACATTCAAGATTGATTCGGTAGCTAATCGATTCGGCCAAGACTGACTGGAATTGTACGAGTTACAGCGTTTTTTACATGTTTTGTGCAGACGTCCATAGGTTGCCTAGACTCATGTGAATGTTCGGGAGAATGCCAGATGTAATGGATATGTTAAAGAGCAACATAGATTAGACTATTTTTAATGACAATTGTACTTTTAGAAATGGATGATGAAGGAAATAAATCTTTAATTAAATATCATTTCTCGATCTGTTTCAATTTAAAAATTAGAGAAAGAAAAATAACAAAATATTAACCTATTACTTAAAAGTTATTTACTTAAAGTATATATATATATTACTTAAGAGTAACATATTTATGAGAAAATGACTACAACCTAAGGACGATAAATGTTTTATTTAACAAGATGAAGGATGGAATATCTAAAATATATTAAACAGCAAAGAGAACGTCTAGAGCTCAGCGTCCCTAACATCCGTCCGCGTCATTTCCCGTGTGTCCTTTAGTCGGACATTCCTTGCGGGGTGTGACCTCAGTGTGGACTGCTCCACCCCAAGTAACAGGGGGAGGGGTTGTGACATTGCACATATCCAACCCTACATCGACCATCATGATATCATCAAACAAATTTAAAGTAATACTTGATAAATAGAAAAAATTTCATACATTACCACTGGGGTAAAACAAATTATGTTAACGATACAAATAAGATCAAGGCTAAAATAAGAATCTGGAATAAGGAACAGGAACATATTCAAGCTAGATACTCCTACTTCTAAACACCTAAATTTGTGCTAAAAAGAAATAAGAAAATGTTAGAGTCATTCAATAAAAATGGAAGCGAAAATAAATAAATAAATAAAAAGTCTGTTGATAATGTCCATAACGAAAGTCTTTCACAGGAAGAAAAATTGCAAACAATTTTTAATGGAGGAATCAAGTAGAGTTAGTTTGGTTTGACCAGAGTTTCATGAATTCTGCACAAGTAGACGTTTTTGATGGTCCATCGACGAAATCACACTTTCTATGTCATAAGTGTCATTGTGCTTGACTTTTGTAACTTTGTATGGTCCGAGGTACTTTTGCTTAAGTTTCAAGCCTGGACCAAACTGAATGCGTTTAATTGCTACTAGGTCGTGTAGTTGATATTTATGAGCTTGACTGTGCCGTAAATTGTACGTGGCCCGATTTTCATCTTGAACTTTGTAGATTTGCTTTTTGGCATCTTGACGAAGAGCATCACGTTGTTCTCATCGTTAGGAAATTGGACAATCTCATTGTCCTGCCAAGACTTCATCTTGGTGCCGAAAAGGAGTTCAAATGGAGTCATCTTGATGCTTTGAAAAGATGAGTTCAGGATTTTTTGCAGGTGGGGTACGTGAGAGTACCATTTCTCAGGATCGTCGACAGAAAGTTTTGACAGCACAGCAATGATGGTGGAATTTTGTTTTTCAATTTGGCCATTAGATCTTGGGAGACCAGTTGTAATGGAGATATGAAGGATGTTTTGCTTATTACAGAAATCTTCAGATGAGGAGAAAGTAAATGCGGATCCTTTATCAGTGATAATCCTGGCAGGGTTTCTGAAGACATGTCGTTGGTTTTCTATTCAATTTATGGCTTGTGCAGCATCCGTAGATCTAGTGGGATACAGCCATGTAAATTTACTGAATGCGTCAATCACTGCAAAAACATGCTTATATTTCTTAGAAGATGTCGCTAGGGGACCAAAATGTATGGAGTGTTAAATCTTTTTTTTTCTATCAAGTTAAGCATGCCATCTTGTTTACCACGTTTCTGGTTTGTGAGAATGCATGTAACACAGTTTTGAATGCATTTTTCAACTTTGTCTTTAATTATCGGGATGTATAAGTCTTTGCTAAATAAATCTTGTGTGCGTAGAACAACAAAATGGCCACGTTCATAAGCAGTTTTAATTATGTTAGCCTGCATTTCGTCAGGTACCACTAGTAAATCGGTGTCATTGACTGTTTTGTACACAAGTTTGTTTTTTACGATATAGTTATCATGCGGCGTTGTTTCTAGAAGCGTCTTTATCGCTGTTATTTGGTCATCAGCCTGTTGTGCTTTGATAAATTGAAGATGGACACTATTTTCGATTAGCATACAATGTGGAGGTCGACTGAGATCAACCAAATGAGCCATCTTTGAGCCTGTACGGTGTTCTATTGTATAGTTAAATTCTTGGACATAAAGTGCCCATCTGGCTATCCTGGGGTTAAGATCTTTTTTACTTAGTGTTTTGACGAGGGCGTCAAAGTCAGTAATAATTTTGATTGATGTTTCTATAATACATAGATGCGAAACTTTTTAAGTGCTTCTAACCAATGCAAGGACTTCTAGCTCAAAACTAGTGTACTTTCTTTCATCGTCTGATGTCTTTTTTGACATGTAGAATACAGGGAGAAAGTGATTGTCATGTATGGATTTTTGGAGTAGGACTGCACCCAAACCGTCAATTGACGCGTCAGTGTGAATATCAGTGGGAGAAAATTTTGATTTAAAATACTTAAAATGGGTTGTTGGGAAAGTAAGTATTTTAATTTTTGAAATGCTGCCTGTTGTTCAGCATAAAATTGGAAAGGGGAGTCTTTACGAAGGAGGTCACTCAAAGGTTTTGTAAAATCTTTCTAAAATAGCCAGTAAGACCAAGAAATCGGCGAACGCCTTTAATGCTTTTAAGATTTTGATAATTAATAACAGCTTTAGTTTTTGAAGGGGAAGGAAACAGTCTACCGTTTTCTATAATATGGCCAAGAAACTCAATTTTATTATGTAAAAATTGACATTTTTTAAAATTTATTTTAAGTCCGTAATCACAAGCTACCTTGAGAACAATTTTTAGATACTCAAGGACTTGGGACTCATTAGCAGCGGGAATAACAATATCATCCATATGTGAGAGAACAATACTTTTCGAAATCAGATGTCGGAAAATGGCATTTATGTACCACATAAAGGTGGAAGGACAAGTACTTAGTCCAAAAGGCATTCGTCTTAATTGATACTGACCATTGTGAGTAACAAAACTAGTAAATTTACGGCTCCTTTCATTTACCGCGACATGGAAAAATCCATTTTTTAGATCTAGAGTAGAAAATATTTTAGCATTTTTTGGAGACAATATAAATATCGTCAATTAAAAGAAGATGATAGTTATCTTTAATAAGTTTGCGATTTAAGCGTCTATATTCAATGCAAACTCTGGATTTCCCGTCTTTTTTCTTTACTACCACAACTTGACTAGCGTAAGGGGAGGAACAGGGCTCAACAATTCCATTCTCAACCCATTTATCAACTTATTCTCAACCATTTAACCACTATATCTCGTTCGGCAAATGGCAAACGTCGAGGCTTATGAAATATCCGTTCGTCGTCGGTGAGAGCGATATCAAGCTTAATATTTACAGTTTCTGTTTTTTTAGGCGTGTATGTCGATAACAGTTGATCGACTTCAGCTCGATTATGTTGAGAAACATTTGGACCGATATCAAACATGGGTGAATCGTCTGAAATCGTTATAATAAAACTATTAATTGCACTCTCAGATTCGCTTAAAATTTGTGAATATTTTACGCCTGTAGGCGATATATTAAGATGTGCTTGTTTAATTACATCACAACCGATTATGAGGTCATAATTTGTACAAGAATTTGGTACAACAGAAATTGTAACAGAAAAATTTGATCATCGATAATAATTTCAGAATTAAAAGTTCTTATCACATTAATTCGCGAAAAACCAAAACCTGTTAATAATGTATTGGTTTGTTTCAGTGGCGGTGCATCTATATTTAAGTAAGTAGAATTTCTTAATAGTGTCAAATTGCTGCTTGTGTCTACTAACCCGTTAAGTTTACGCCCAAAAATTGTTACGTCTTTACACATATTAATAGGAGAAGGCAATTCATGCACAGCATTTACACCAGAAGGTGGTGTAGAAGTGTTATTTAAATTAATTCGTCGGCATTCAAATAATTTGTAACCATAAAGATTACATAAGAGGCGGGGTGTGACGTCAGTGTTGACTGCTCCACCCTAAATAACAGGGGGAGGGGTTGTGACATTGCACATATCCAACCCTACATATATAAAAAATTTAATACTTATCTTATTAATTTTTACGGTTTATAATTAAGATCATACTATAGCTTTAGCGTCAAAGTACATTATTATTACATTCAATATATTATTATTATTATATAAGGCGGGCGCGATAAAAATTATGATTGAAAATTGGGTCCCTAGTATTGAAAGTTTGAGAAGCACTGGTGTAGTGCTATCGACATAAAGAAGTCGATTTTGCTGTTGCATGGCGGGGAAACTTTACAATGCCTTTACTATGTAAGTAATATTCTACATTCAAGCACGCACACACACAAGAAAACTTTATTGGTCCAAATTATAAGATGTTCTAAAGATGAAAAAGGAAATTTATCGTAATCAAATAATCATAAATCAAACTGCAAGTTCAGACTTATGACTGAATAGCAAGGTTAAACTAGTTTCACACACACATGGTATATCAAACTTTCCCCATGGCTTTACTAGGTAGATGCATATAATTCTTCTTAAAATCAAAAGAAAAAAAATACATTATTTTGTAAGAAACAGGACTAAAAATTATCCCATCACCTTGAAATTCCGTTGGCAAACTCCTTAGTACTATTAGTGTTAATGATTAGATCTCCAGACCAATAAATATTCTTTGATAATGATGCGCATTTCTACTGGATAACCGGCATTGCATAAAACAGATAACAAAGGTGAAAGATTTATTATTCATTTTCGTTGTTTCAACTGTAGTTGCTTGGAGACACTATCAATCATGCCGTTATGACATTGAAGAAGCAGTTCTTATAGCCATTTGATGATTTCGAACGTGCTAGCATAGTCGGGATTCCGGAAGCTGGCTGTTAAATTGCTTAATAGGCCGCTGACTGCAGCAAACGAACATGGCTGAGCAAAGGGTACTTATAAAAAATATTACTGCAAGGAAATCAATGACCAAATAAAGTCTCTAAAATGCCAAGCTGCACAAATGTGATCAGAGAATGACTGTGCGATAGACTAGAACTGTCCCAACAACATAATTGCCCACAATTCAATGTGCCTGTGGTACCTTTCATAGTTTCATGGTACTGGACTGTGGAGGAGTTACGCTCTCAGCAATCTTGGAAAAAGTCTACCTTTAACCTCTTAACATCAGTAGAATCACTTAGAACAATGTAGTAGTCGATAATCATGGCTACAGGCAGACTAGTATCACATAGGGTTCAGCGGAGAATTCCGCTACAGTCTTTGAATATTAACTTGGAAATGATGCGCATTGAATCCATGCATGGAGAGCCTAAACTTCCCAATTAACCTCTCTTTTTTTGCACAGAGGCCCTGGTGCAGAGGTACGGGTTCTATCCTTTACGATAGTAGGTCACTTATTGTTAAGTAAGTAGTTTTAATCGCTCAATAATATGTGGATGAGATCCAGCGGCTGTTTGCATTATCCTTCATGACGCGTCATCCACAGCCATTTTGTAACAAGATATTGTGAAGTCCCAAATATCTAGCATACAGCTAGCGTGCAGTGAATACCTTCGTTGCTAGCTGTAAGTCACCAGACATTAATCCATTAGAGTAATTGATAAATATCTCGCAGAATGCATGACTAGATGACGATAATGAATCATTATATCGATAATTCTATAATCATTATATATGGATATACCGCCACCATGAAGGTCACCAAATATAAATTTTAGCATTCGAAATGCAATTGTTAACTATTGATGGGTCCTTCGACTTTGAAATTTTTGTTATTTGTATAGGAGCTTTACGCATGTTTAAATGCAATCAAAACATTCACTTTCTTTATAAAGATTCGTTTTTTGTAAAATGGTGTACATGCTAAAATAAAAAGAAATACATAACGTACATTCTCTCTCTTACTTATCTCACATATTTTTAATTAACGTTCTTGAGTTATATAATAGGATATTGGCAGAGAAAATCATAGTTTTGTGCATTGATTAAAAAACTTCGCCCATGGCCTCCGAACAGATAACTTACTTTTCTAGAATAAGCTCAGGTGCCATCTTCTTTTGTAAGTGACAAGAAGAATGACGTTAATACCAACTTATCAACCAAATCCAAAATTAGGAAATACGTCACTGAGAGCTTCTTGTGTGAACATAGGATGACGCTAATTTTACAAAAATCAATCGAATTTAATTTATTTAATCAAACTTGATTAATTTCATTTACTTTTCCACATTTTTAAAAAAGGAATTTTTTTCAATGTTGCAAAATGTACATCTCATTTCCTAAACTACACATTAAACTATCGAAATATAATTAACTCTGGTTAACCACTTTTAACCAGGTTATGATAAAACTTGCTTTACATATCTTAACATCTTAAATATTTAGCAATTACTCAACAAAAACGCAGTTTTAAGTACAACTTCATATTTTTATTTAATACATACAAATTGAGAGAAAAAAAATCTAACACATTAAAACATTATTATACAAGAATAATAAAATGTTTTTCAAATTCATACTATAATAAATGATAGTTTGAACTAGGGCAAAATAGCTTAATACAAGCATATCGGTGTATTTTATTCTATTAACTATTCGTCACAAAAATAACTCTTTTAAGTGTTATTCGATCAAAAAACTTTTGATAGGACTATTCTAAAATCTGTGAATATACTGAAGCAATATTTTGATCTTTATATCTAGTTCCTTAAAATATTAAAACTATTTTGTATTGAGCAACACAAATGTGACTTTAAAAATTTATTTATCCTCCAATTATCTGCAGCATTAAAAATACATAAATATGTAATACAATTATGTAAATATTGTTAGTGGGAAAATTACGTATGTTTTCATAAAATACAAATGCACTCGGTACTGAATTGTGAAAGCCTTTATTAAATACAAGTATTATGTTTATAAAAATATTTTAGAAATGGTGGAAAAAAAATACCAGAGATCGAATACTTCAAAGCATATTGCACCAGACAGCGAAATGATTTGGAGGATTTAAATCTCTCATTTGACATTTGTTAGCTTACATCAATGGTTAAGGAAATATTTTAGAACAAACTTTCAGATTCTATAAATATAATACTGTGTTTATACTAGGAATAAGTTTTATTTATGACTAACCATATATCGTTTGCTTTTTATCAAAGGGACATGATAGATGCATTCAAATCTCTTTAAATGTCTTTGAATTTAAATGTTGGGAGCATAGGATTTATATTATACATATTTATTTTACTACAATTCTGCTTTTTATTGATAAGTTTAAGAATTTCTTTACGTTTACTTAAGGTAGTATTCTATTATGAATTCTTTAAAATATTGTTATGAATTCTCTATAAATATGTATTACTTTTTATTTAGCAGAAAAGAAGTATTTTCTAATGCAAAATTTATATGTAATTTATTGTAATCCTATTGCGCTCATAACATGCAGACCTATACTATTATAACATATATTCTTTTTGCTTCCTATTTATCTGTATACTTCTAAGCTATTATTATCTGCATCTGTATATTACGTACACTCACATATCCTTACCGAATGTCATACACATATATATGTATATATATTTCATTACTATTATTGTAATAAATTTATCATTTTTCCTAGTTAAATATACATATAGATACCTGGATATTCAAATTATAGTAAAATTTACTTATTCCTTTAGTTTCATTTTAACCCCATAGTATTTTTTTCCAAATACATATATAACCCGAGTGTCTCTGAAGTATCGGAAGTATTTATGCATACTATTTAATTATTTTAGTTTTATTAATTTCATACTTTTGCTAAGAGCTACTATTCAGCCAATTCCATGCATTGAATTTGTATTTGGGTCAAGAATCTGGCAATAACTTGTTTATTATATTTAGATTCAGCGTGGCTATGCATTTTTGAATACAATTTTAGTTAGATTACCTTATCTTGTAATGAATTTAGATATTCCATCCATTATTTTCTCTAGAATTTTGCTCAGTATTACTAACAGAAAGGGGAAAGGTTGGCTGGTCAGAAAACATGTTAAACCCTACTTTATGTAAAATATTTTTTTTTTACATGTAAAGATTGTCTTATAAGACCGCAATGTCTATATAATACTACAGCATCAATATATATCAATATATATATATATATATATATATATATATATATATATATATATATATATATATACATATATATATACATACATACATATATATATATATATATATATATATATATATATATATACATATATATATACATATATATATATATATACATATATATATATATACATATATATATAAATATATATATATACATATATATATATATATATATATATATATATATATATATATATATATATATATATATATATACACTAGCTGGTATACCCGATCTTCGCACGGGTGAACTGAAAAATAAAACAACACAGATTGAAGGATAAAGAAGTTTTTAATGAGTTCATTTTACGTGAATTGCAAATTAAACAAAAAAAGCTGTTTGCGTAGCTCAGCTAAACAAAAAAAAGAGAGAAATAACACACCTTTGTTAAATTTTAAGTATGTAGATCTAATAGCTGATGAAAGGGATTTTTTTTATTTATAACTCCCCATAACACTCTTGAGAGTCGATTTTTAAAAGTACCTTCCTAAGCTGATCTCTACTCAGCAAAAGTAACACATTGTTAAAACTTTTGTGTAATGAACGCTTAAAATAGTGCAAATAATTTTTATCTGAAAGTATAATACATTAATATTACTTTCTGTAATATTTATTTTATGTTAAAATTGTAATATTCGCAAGCAACGCCGTTTCTTAAATTATAATGACGATTCAATGAAAACATAGCGAAATGTTAACGATAGAGTCAAGCTGGCAAATGCCTAGCTACTTTCAAAACTCGAGCTTTATTAGAGCTTTGTAAGACCCGATGCACGTTAATACTTTATTCAACCGCATTATGATTTACTGCAGTTTTTTTTCATACAATATTTTTTTTTGGATCACTACATTTAAATTAAGGGATATACATAAACAAAATACTCCACTTTGGAAAATTTAATCCGTTAGAGCTAATAAGTTAATAAAAGATATTCCACTGTAAAATTAATTATATATACCGTTCACTTAAAATAAGTAGTCAAATCACTTTCTAAGGTCTTCATTTACATACAAAAACATAAGACACTTAAATTTTGACAAACTATTTTTTCCGCTAAAATACTCATCATGGAACCCGTGCTGCCATATATCTTGGAAGATGGATTTAAAAGAATATTCCTGCTAAGTATTGGTAGAATATTCCTTCTAAGTTGGTGTGGTGTGGTAGTTAGGGGAAGAGGGGGGCGCAGCTCAGGTTTTCGTCCACGTCACTTGACCATGGTTCAAAATTACGTGATCCGTTGCCAAAAGCCCTCGTGTAGATGAACAGTGCGACATTAATATTCACTCGCTCTCTCACTCCAAAAAATACAGTACAGTAGTTATTGCATTTTTAAGTATAAAAATAATTATATCTGCCTATTCAATTAAAATTATAGCGTTATAATTAACTACTAACCACAAACAAATTTTGAAAATTTGTCCAAATGATGCAGCGTGAAAGAGAAAGTTTATTTACTTTAAGTATCAGAACTGATAAAAGCATTTATTTGGAAAAAAAATCAATTTCTTATTACGAAATATGCATAATAAATTCATAAAAAAAACATTCAAATAAAGAGAGATTTATAACAATCTCTCCCTTCAAAATTTAGTTTTATTCTGAAATAAAATAAATTAGGGATTATGCTGTTTACAGGAATTAATCTTAAAAGAGCTCCTTGCGTAGCGAAAACAAAAGGAGTTCTTTCACAAACAAAAGATACATATATGCTGATGTGGTTTTTTTTTTGCAGCGCAAGCCAGAATTGCTCGTATAGATGGCAGAAATTTTTCCTACTTACTTGACAAATATCGTTATATTTTGGACACTTCATACAATATCTTTATACATTATAGTATATGCTATAAACTATAGCCTATGTGCTATTCTGATGTATAAGCTATATTACTGTAAAGTTTCATCAAAATCCATTCAGTTGTTTTTGCGTGAAAGATCCACAAACATCCTGACAAACATTCGCATTTATAATATATATTAGATATATATATATATACACACACACACATATATATATATATATATATATATATATATATATATATATATATATATATATATTAAATAAAATTCTGTGTTTTAAATTATGTTATTTTTATAAATTTTAATGTCTTTCCTAAATTCTAATATTTCGTTTATATTACTAATTCTGTTTTTGTATGTTTCAGCTGCAGTGTTGTAATAATGATTCATGTCCTATAGTAGAGAATATTAACTATATATATATATTGTGCCAAATTTGGGTGGGGGGAAAATAGCTGACAACTCCACTTATTTGAATAAAAATAGATTTATTAATGGATGGACAAAGATGAGCAGATGACTACAGAAAGACAATTCTCCTGTCGTGATGGCTTGAGTTGACTCACACATGGAAAATATGGTCTCTAAATTGACAATTATTTTCCCAAATTCCCAGCAGACATACATCTTTTTAATATACTATAATTTGAACCTGGCATCTTAAAAAACTCTAGCTTTTATTTGTGTGTATTTTGATATTTAATTAGCTTAGCAAATCCGAAATTTTGGTCATTAGTTTCTTAAACGAAGAGTGGCGGGCTCTGTACAGCCGGGACTAAATTGGAGGGATAAAAATGCTGCTTCTTCTTAAACTTTGCTGATCCTAAAGTATTCATCTGATGTGGTGTAGAAGTAAGAAGGCAATCCATCGGTACAGAAATTGTCCTTGAAGTATGACTACGGTTTGGAGTCACAAGGTTTCATTTAAAGCCGTGCTTCTCAAACTTTCAGTATTCGTGACCCGATGTTCAGTCATTATTTTAATCACGCCTCCTTTATACAATAATGTATTGAAAACAACAATAAAGTACTTTGACTCTAAAGCTGCAATACGGTTTTAATTATAAACCGTACAAATTACACAGGTCTGAAAATAAAAACCTTTTCTTAAAATTGTTTTGATTTTATTAACTGATCTTTATTTAGTTATGTGCGCTGATTTCAAAAATGACATGGGTTTTTTTCTATCTCGTAAGGCTTGCCTGCAAAATAAAGGTAAAATATTTGAAAACAGTACAAAAAACGAAAATTTTGGATTTGTTTTCATTATTTTAACATAAACTAAACAAAAAGAAATACAAAGATAAGTAGCTTAAATAAGAATTATAGTGATACACACATGTGTTGAAAATGCTATTATAAGTCTTTGTAAAAACGTTTTCTTTTCCCATCGAAGCTTCTTTTAGTACTTTTTCTGCTGTGTTCTTGTGAATTTTCCCGTTTTAACATCCAACAGTAGTCTGCCATCATGTTGACATTCCAACGACCTTGGTATCTGCGCTCCATTTCTTTTATATCCTGATGTAAACGTTCTCCTTGTTCCTCACTTACAGCCCCAAGATTTTTTGGAAAGTAGTCCAGATGTGAGTGGAGGAAATGGACTTTGACACTCATGTTGCAGCCCAATATTTTGTAGTTTTGTAACAATTCAGCAACCAAAGGTTTGTGGTTTGGATCTTTTTGTTTCCAAGAAAGCCTGTTATAACAAGTTTAAATTAATTCCAGGCATTTTTTTCTTTCATTTCCATTTTAGTGACAAAATTTTCATCTTTTAAAAGTTTTATGTCAGGCCAAACAAAGATGCCCTCTTTCAGCTTAGCATCGGATAGACCAGGAAACTGTTCACAAAGATACTTGAAACACTCTCCTTCTTTGTCTAATGCTTTCACAAACTGTTTCATTAGCCCCAATTTTATTTGAAGTGGTGGAAACAAGATCTTCATAGGATCTACTAAACTTTGTCTTTCAACATTTTTAACTCCAGGAATATGAGCCTTTCTGATTGGCCACGTCTGCTTTACGTAGTGTTGTTTCCTAAAACGGCTATCCCATTCACAGAGGAAACATGGACACTCTGTGTAACCACTTTGTTGACCTAGTAACATAGAAATAACTTTCAAATCACCACAAATGGTCCATTTATGGTCAGAGTAGCTGAGCTTATTAAAAATAAACTCAAGATTTTCGTAGCATTCTTTCAAATGGACTGAGTGTCCAACAGGCACAAAAGCATATCGGTTACCATTGTGAAGAAGTACAGCTTTCAAACTCTTTTTTGACGAATCGATAAAAAGTCTCCATTTCTCTGGTTCATACATAATTTTGAACATTTTCAAAATTGCAGGTACATTGTTGCAGAAAACTAGGTCCCCCTCTTACGTAAAAAAAGGGACAAATTCCTTTTCTCTAAATCGTTACCACGAAAATGAAACACCGGAGTTTAACAAATGTCTTTCTTTAAGTCTAGACCCTAAAACTTCCGCTGTGTCCTTTGGGAGGCCCAGATCTCGTACTAAGTTGTTCAAATCTGATTGAGAGAAAAGTTCAGGGTCCTAGATCGTAGCTGTCATCACTGTCGCTGCTAATATGTGATATTTGGTCTAAATCATCTAAAATATTGCGCAGGGTATCCGGAGTTGAATGAATAGGCAAGTCAGGTCCATGAGGTACAGGGCGAATAGCCAAACGTATGATGGTTGGGTATGAAATGTTCTTCCTTTTTTTAAATTGAAACCTTGCACTGAACAAGAACCAAAATAACAGTCATCACTGTGATTTTTAGGCTCTCTCCAAATCATGGGTACTGCAAAACGAAATGATTTCTTCTTACCTTTAAACCATTGTCTCAGTTCTTCAATTCACAAAGAACACACTACATGGGGCGCCCAAGATTTATCTCTCTTGGTCCCCTAATTTAATACCAAAGTGTGCAAAATACACCTTCTGAACAAAATGAAAAACGTTCCTTTGTTGCTTCTTGACAGTATAAGACCCACAAATATAACAGAAACAATTAGGAGAGTTAACACATCTTCTAGTAGCCTTTTTTTTAAATACCGTAGCACAAAACTGTTTGATGTTTACACCACAGTGGCTAGCTCCACACTGAGTCACTGACTGCAACCAAGGTCAAGGCGCACGACGCCTAGCAGCCAGTATGATTGGGGAGGGGGCAGACAGAATGAGACATACCTCGTTCCAGTAGGAACTGGTATTTCGAGTTTAGATTCATTGTCATAGCAAATAAATGGAACAAAACTGTGTTTGTAAATAACATAAATTGTTTAGTAACCTATTCACCATAAAAGATCCATAATTCAGACTAAATTCACCAATTATATTGGCTATAATATTGAAAAATCGTACGCATACTGGACCTGAAACGCCCTGAAAATAAGAAAATTTCAGATGAAATCTGTGACTTATCTAAAGGTGATGGAATTTTTCACTATTTTTCCCGTAATTAGCACAAAAAATATAGTTAAACCCACTAGTTAAATATACAACAATTTTTTCATCGCAGACCTGTGTTATCAAAATAAGTATTAAATTTCATATATAATTTTATGGCATGCCCATATCAACAATGGTAATTATTAAACTTGTTCTTAACTTAGAACTGTTAAATTAATTATGAAACACATTGTGTACATTTTTAAGTGTATTATATCAGTGTAAATGGGTGTATTTTATTTTTTTATTATGTCAGAATGTATTTTGTTGCGCTTATTTTCAGTAAATTAATAATTTTTTTAAATAATTTTTGGTTTTTGACTTTCCGATATTCTCGCACCCCCCTTGTAGGGTTATCATGCCCCATATGGGGGCACGCCTTACAGTTTGAGAAACACTGAGTTAAAGTTCCACCAAGCACTCAAATTCGATTTTGATAAAATGTTATAATTTTTACAACAGCGACTTTGAAAAAAAAAATATTGAAGGAGTTAAAAAGTTGTACTATGGAGAAATATGTTACTTTTTGCATGTTTTTGTTATTATTATTTTTATCTTATTGCATTTGTATTGCGATGATTTCACATTTAATTTGATATTCAGATTTTGGTATACTTTAAATATCTTATGTCTGTATATATTTATTGATAGTTTCATTTTTGAACAATCGTATAAATATTTACCATGGATTATTTAAATTTACTGAATATGTAGGATTTGTTTTGGGCACTTATTTTCTTGTTACTTGAATAAGGGGAGCATGCTATATTTTTAATTCTTCCAATTTTCTTTTTTTTTCTTTTTCGATTTTTAAGATTTTCAATTTTTTGAGAACTAATATTGTGCGTATCGCAACTAAATATTTTACCTGTAAAATACTCATCAAATGAGTAAGTAATAAATAAATAAAGCTTTTCAATATTTCATGTAGTGGACTTTTTTTAATTATTTAAATTCTAAACAAAAACAAACTTAATGATGAAGCACCTAATTACGAATACATTTCTTGCTTAAATGTCTACGTTTATATTTTTATAAAATTTTGTTAACCTTTAGAACTTATATTTCCTGTTAAATTTTTTCACCCTTTGTTATGAAAAGTTAATCTAATGAGCAATTCAAAGGAGTCTAGCAAACAAATTAGCAAATAGTATCGAATTAAAAGTACTCAAATATTACAGCTTTATTACAGATTACTACTACTTACAGACTCTATTCATATTCAGCTAAATTAAGTTTAATGCAGTTAAATGAAGTTTAAGTTTTTTGCTTTTACATTCTGTTAAGATTTCATTTTATTATAAAATGTCGTATTCTTCTCTTAATATCAAGTGATGAAAGGTAGTTTAGAGTAATTAGTCAATCAAAATAATTTATGTCTGATGAGCCATTTCTATCTCCTATTAAAGCTTAATTATATTTCAAATAAAAAAGTGAAGGAAGTCTAATAAGCTTTTAATTTTTTGTATATCATAGTAAACTTCTGTTTCAAAAAAGTTTATTTAAATGAGGACCTTAAAAATAAATAAGTAATTCAGTTTAACTTCATGTTACACTGGGGTGTTAGAGTTAATGGAAAAAAACACATTTTTGCAAATTTTATAAAAACTACTGTACCGATTCAAATAAATACGGCTTGAAAATACTTAAATTTATCATTTATTTTGATGATATATGTTTCTGTAAACATGTTATAGAAAACGTTATGTAGCAAGATGACACTCGTAAAGAATTTAATATGGGGTATGATCGCATATGATGTCATTTGAAATTCTTACAATGAACAATCATGATGTTTACGTGGTAGTTTATGAGATCTTGTGACAATAAATCTCACTCCTCCACCAATGCATTTCTAAGCTTCGGGAGTGTTATGGAAGGAGGCTGATGGTCTACACTTACTCTACAAGAGTATTTCAGACTACATACTCTACAGAGCATGACATTCAAGTCTGGAGATCTGACTGGCCACTATCCTCTGAATATCCTCAGTCTCAAGGTTTTCGTTGACAAATTGCGACAAATCTTCCACGAAAATGAACAAGGCTCTAAATGATCCTCTGAAAAGTCTCCCACATAACTCTAAAACAGCGATACTCAACCTTTTTAACCTTCCAAACCTTTTTAGGCGTCCCAATCATGACCCATTGCTCAGAGAATTTCACTTATTTAAAAACATTGTATTAAAAATTTGGTGGTGAATTATTTGTTAAGAAATCAAATATATCATTTTTGCATCTTGTTGGTGTCGAACCGGTACGAATCGATATTCTTTTTCTATTGGAACGGTTACGGATTGTGATAACAGACAACAGTAGAGAAACGACAATTTTATGGGTGGAACTAATTTTTTACTATCTTTCATATCTTGCAAGTGAAAAATATTCGAAGAAAATATATCGTTTCAAGACGATTGGGAGCATGACTCTTTTGTAGTGAAAAATGAGCATAGATCAGTAATTGTTTGATTTGTCACGAAAGTGCTGTATTTAAAAAATACCAATAAACATGAAACATTCAATAACTTTTCTCGAAGATCTCTTTCAATAGGTGATAAATAGGCTTTCTTGAATAATCTTCGCAACAGCAAAAAAATGTTTTGTTAGTGATCATCCTATGGCGTTTGTTGCATTATTGGTAATCATATGAAACTGTTTACTGAGATGCAGAAATTGTGAAGGAGTGTTTCTTAAATGCTTATAATTTAGTGTTAATGACAAAAATAAAAAAAATATAAAAAACAATAATTAAAAATCCAAACAGGAGTTATAATATTTTGATCAATTTCCCACATTTTAAATTTCCAATATTATCTTGGTCTAAAAGAGTTCCTCCCCCCTCCTCCATTTATCCTCATGTGGCGGTCCGCGGGGAATAGCTGACATATGCTTGCGGCCCAGCAGAAAAAAAAAAAGTTGAGTACCCCTGCTCTAAGATATCCTTCCGACAAAGGACTGTCAAGGTGTCTGCATGAAAAACTTGCAGCTTTGTGAGCCTGTCCAACATTACGTCGGGCAATTACATTTTCGTTAACTTCTATGATATTGAAGGGACCATACTGGGTAAAACCGGTTCTCTCTATATGAGATCTCCTTGAAAAGCTATGAAGTGAACCAAAAGTCACTGCTCTTGGGAAGGAGAATGTTATCCACACCATTTCAGGCGCACTCGTCTGTGTCCTGGAGTAGAACTCTCATTAAAAACTGTGGAATAATTCAGAGAAAGTGGAGAAAAAATGCTCTTCTGAAGTAATTTCTGTTCTATTGAAAAATATATAACATTCCTATATTAATAAGAATTTGTTAATTAATCCTGAGTGAAATGAGGTAATGCGTATACCAAAATACACACAAATCAGCTTAACAGACAAAGAGGAATGTGTTGTAAAGTAGAAGCAGTAGTGAATATTCTAAAAGAAGACAAGGATAATAGTTATTTTTTTTTAAAGTGAGTAAAGGTTATTTCGAAAACTGAAGGGCAATAATAACTTTATTAATAAAATCGTTTATGTAAGTAATAAAAAGAATTCTATCAAAGAGGATATTTGAATAAATGCCGAGAAATTAGACGACGTGACACAAACTTCCAAAGGATTTGCTGTGAAATTTCGTTTGATCCGCTTTACTTAGGAGAACTACTTCAGAACTATTGATGACGTATTTTTGTGTCACTCTCTAGTAATGAAGCTGAAAACTGAACTGTTATTTCAACTTCTTAGCTTGTGGCCCATTTAAATGCAATTCTCACCACAGTTAAAATCATCCAGTGAAGAAGAGAACAGTTTTGTCATCTAATTTCTACCAAAGATTAAAAATTTACTTACATACAACTCTTTAAATTTGATCAACTGTTATTTCAGAAAATGTAACCAAATGCAGTCTACAAGTGTTAAAGTCAAATATTTAAAAGTATTTTCAAAATCAGACAATTATGATTTTCGTCATTCGTAGAACTTGGAACTGAACTTCTAATTGGTGTCTTCTATAAGGCTTTACACTCCTTATTTTCCACCTAGATGAGAATGAATTTTCAGTTCCACCTAACCTACAGTATAAACAACATTTTTCCTCAAACACAGATATTTTGGTGTAGTCAGGATAAAAGCTCATGATGCGCCTTAACAATATTGATCATGTACTTGGTTATCATGACAGTTTGGCGCCATTGGTTCTATTTGTCAAGATAATTTGCTTTAGGCTTATTTTCTGTGAAACTATTAATTCTGACCACTTTTTTATACTCTTTATAACAGTAGAGAAAACTTTTTTTCTTCACAAAGAAAACATATTAACCTTTCATACAACAGCGTCGTTTTATTAAAATAAAGAATATAATAAAATAATATTTAGCATCATAATCTATCTGTGAGGGAATATAAAATATAGCACGCAAGTCATTGTATGTCTTCAATATCTAGCTCCCAGTGTATGACATTAAGGAACAGGAAAGTTTCATGGGTCATAATCTAATTATTTTACCTCACTATACGTAGTTAAAAAAACATTGATTTTCTGTTGATTGGTATAAACCAACATTATTTTAGTGCTATATGACAGGTATTGGTGACGTACCTCATAATTTTTAAGTACAGTCAAATTACAAGGGAGATCGAAGATGGTACATCAGTCTCCTAATTTCCTCTAATGCCGTGTGAGTATTTTGAGGACTAGTTAAATTTAACTAGTTCCTTGCTATTACACATAACAATCTTTGTGACATCCGAGTCACCGCATGAAAATTTCACAGCTCAGATGTTTTTTTCATCCTCTAATAAAGGCTCAGAACAATTTGAACTGGGATTTAATACACAGTTCTACTGAAGTTTCAAAACAAAAACACACACAAACACTTATCAATCTTAATTTCTTCTTAAAAGTTTCCCTTCACTTGATATTTTATTGGAATAGTAAAAGATCAGGGTGGGCAAAAGATCAGAATGCGATTCTTAACCCAACTCGTCTACATGATAAACCTACCCCAAACAATGCTATAAATGTGCTTAGATAAAATAAAATCCAAGGAAATTCCTTACAGGCCACTTCCCCTCCACACTAACAAGCGTAATAATGAAATAATTTAATAACGACCGCGAGTGCGATAAAAATAAGGAAAAGCTATTAAAGGTGACTGATAATTCTATGTACGCATACAAGCGGTATTTTTTAGAATTTAATAAAGGGTCTTCTCCATCATCTATCGAATCCAAACATCTGTGATGCGTGAAAAAGACGGGAAAAAATACAGTAATAATCCACCTCAGTATTGCCATTTATAACTGATTGAATATTCAAAAAAGAGAGATAGTTCTCATTATGTATGCAGTTCTTGTTTTCTAACCGCCGGCATCCAATGAAGCGTTCGAAAAAGAAAAGTGTAGAAAAAACACGAAAAAGAAGAAACTCTGCATTTCCCGTCTGAACAGTGCGAACATTTTCACGCGCTTATGGAACGAAGCCTATAATTAGCCTTTCGGGGCAACGAGTAACACGTGGTGGAGATGAGTCAAGAAAAAAAGAAACTCAACATTTCGTCTCATCCTTCTGGTTTGGATTGCCAAGTTCATAAAAATCAACTTAAAAAAGTTCCAAAGCAGTAACTAGAGACAACGATCTTTTCACAACCATCGAATTGAGCCTATAATCCTTCTAAAAATATAAAATATACCCCTTACATAGTCCCATTTAGACAAATAACCACTTTTCAATCACATTTAACCCGCCATAAACGTATTACCATAATATTATGCTTTTACAGTCGCTTCTTTCTTTTTTTTTATTTTCGTTTTGATTTTTTATGCTAATAAGATTTAATCTGTAATTATTTTGTCGGTGTCGTACATTTTTCTTGGTTAAAAGGAATAAAAAAATGAATAGAAATCGTCATTTTATCTTCTTAATATATAGTCTTCTGAGTAACTGGATCAATGTTCTCTTTCCAGATACGTCATTTTCATTCCCATTACTGCGTTAGTGTACTGTTGATTAAAATATGCCCAATTCATTATCTAAATAAGTTTAATATCAAGGCACAATTATAAAAGGAAAAAGTTATAGTTCAATTATCTTGCTTTAAATAACTTTTAAACTTTTCGAGACGATGTACTAATCAACGGAAAACATTGCTCATATACATTTTCCCAAATGTCACCAGAAGCCGAAGGATGCATTGGTGGATCACGTTTTGTACTGGTTCTATAGGTTCACTCGTCCACACAAAAAATTGAACTGAATGGCTTGCCATCCAATAAGAAGGTTTGAGAGTGATGCATATGTGACACACCTGTCACGAAAGGGTTAAATTTCTATTAATTACTTTTACTGAAAACTCACATGCAATTTAGAACACACCAATGTTATAACAAATATAATTGGGGTTTTTTTCGTAAATGTACTTTTATAAAAGTTTTGCGCAATATTTTTGCATAAAACTTAATCAGATTTTGTTTTGTTAATGCGTAACTTTTACATACAATTTTCATAATTATGATAATATTATTTCACACTATTACAAACCAATTCTTTTATTAAATGTAAAAAGAGGCTCATATAACATTAAAAGGTATAAAGCAGACTTAATGGCTAGCTATAAAAAGGAATTACTTAATTATCAGGACTCACATGTTCCTTCCATTCTTTTAGAAACATTTAATTTACATACAACACATTTTATGCCACTACACTTCTGAATTAATTTTTTTGCCGTACAAATTCATTATCTTTCTCGAGAATGTTTTTTAAACCAGTCTCTTCTTTTTTTTCATTAATCTTTCAATTTTTGTCATAATTTTTCATGTTGCCTTTATTGCTTTGTTCTGTAGCTTTTTTACAGAAAAAAAAAGATGTATATGCTGACATTTCGTTCACAAGAAAATTAAATTAATTATAATTGTAATAGTATACCAGAAATATGAAACATTTATGAACCTAAGGCTTGTTGTCTATCTTTCTGTTTTTCATTCAAAATTAACATTTACTATCCTAATTTAATTTTTATGTAAATTAATTAACAAGAAATCCCCCAAAACACATTTTGAGATATAAAAATGAATCATTATCATAACAAAATAAAACGCTTTCTTGGGAAACAGGGAAGAAACACAATCATAGTTAAATATGATAGTTTAGAGAGGTATTTATATATGGTAGTTGTGAAGTTAAAGTAGTATTTACGGTAACTAAATTTAAAGTGGTATTTGTTGTAATTAGTGGTATTTGTTGCAATAAGTGGTATTTATTGTAATTAAAGTTTAAGTGGTATTTAAGATTGTTTAGTTTGGTTTTGTTGAACTGACTTTATATTACATGTGCATTAAACCATTATACCACTGATGGGGGGGGAGACTAAGGCCTGCAGATCCGATATCACTAGTCTAAAGCCGATCAGCTACATATTTTTAAATAATATTTAGTATAATAATTATAAATTTTAATGTTTTATGAAAAATATATATGGACATGATTCATTTTTTTGCATGTGCGAAACCTTCCACAGAAGTTCAAACATTTTATGTACATACAAACTATATTTGTGAGAATTTACCTTGAAATTCATTTGAAAACTTTTGCTTTTTCAAAAAATAAAGTCCTTTCCAAACATTTGCAAAAAAATATTGAAAAATACACATTTACTTTTATGTGTATGAATTAAAAGAATTAAAAAAACAGTAAATGGGCAGTTAAAACTGCATTGAATGTGTAAGTATTTAAAATGTTTTTTAAAAATATTTTATATATAATATATATATATAGTCTTTATTATTCCTTATAATAAATTATGTACACTCGCAAAATATTTTTTCTTTTTTCAATCCATTCTAAAAGGTTTTGCCCGTCAAGCATTAGACCACGAGTTTTATATTAAATCACCATCAGATAGTATTATGGATGGTATTCTCACGATATCCAATAGCTCCGAATGACAAATTCGGTCTTTTAAACTATTCCCTGCATGTTTTTAAATGACAAAAATAAATAAAAACTCATAAATTTGCATGATCTTACATTTAAAATAAAAAATTTACAAATAAACTCTCTCTTATACAGTGATTTACTTTTTATTATTTTAATTAAACGTGAACTTTTCGTTTTAACTTTCACAGAATTTTTTTAAAAACTTTACACTAAGCGAAACAGAAAATAGCACGCTGATAAAGTTTTACCACCTTTTGAGGCTTATAGTGAATTTTAGGGGAAAAAATCAAATAACTTATTAAAATTTTAATCTGAATATTGAATTCATGGGAATTAGAACCAAAATAGACTGCATAGTCTTAATGTGTATTCCAATATTTTTTTCCATTTGTAATCGTGTATTACTTTACAATAAGCATAAAAAATGTCATTTACGGTTTAATAAACCAATATTTTTCTCGCACTCATTATTATAATAAAATAATACTTCTCTATTTTTCTTTTTAATTTTATTTCATTTGATACAATGACTGTCATCATAAGGGGAATTTTTTTACTCATAATAGGTACATAAAATGTAACTGTAAGACATTAAAATAGATCACCATGAAAGAATTGTCCGATTATAACAAAAATAGTTGAATGAGATGGATATGCAAAGACAAAAGTCACACAAAGAACAATGATTACTACATAAAAGAAAATGGCAGACCATAATGTCCTATTATAGGCCTATATGCATACAATAGTAAGGTCTGGAACAAGTCAGCTCAGTTCTAAGCTTATCAGGGCTGCATCCATTGTAATTGGATTTAATAGTGAACAGGTGAGAAAGGTAAACTATGTAACAATCGGGGTAAACATATTTTCTTTGAGCTCAACAAGGTTTTATGGTTTAAAGTACCACTTCTACTAACAGCCATCCCTTCTTTGCTAGTCAATTATGGTACACTTATAACTAGGGATTGCAATATCAGACCAAAAATTCAATACCAGTATTCGGTATTTTTTATATCTTAATACCGGGATACCGCTTTTAATACCGGTAGTAGAAATTTTGAAAAAGAAAGAAAATACACGGGTTTCTTTTTTTTATTTGCCAGTTTTATTGGAAATGGTAAATATCACAAAGAATTAATTTGTTCTTTTTGAATTATAACAGTATATAAAGAATCACCAAAACAATTAAAGGAACATCTTATTTAAATCACAAAACAAAGTGTAAATATCAATATTCAGTCTGTGGTACTATTAAAAAATTTTCAAATGTGATCTTAAAAAAATAATGCATTAATTGCACCGTTATTAAGCCTGGATGTAATTATGTGCACAAATTACAGTTGTCGAAAACTCTCTTTGGCATCTACACTAGTTGGTAGTATTGTTAGCAATAAGTGATGTACTTTTTTCCAAGTATTTTCCTCTAAATCTCTCATCTTCAAATAAATCGATTTCTTGTCGGATAGTTTTGGATATAGCTGATTTCTGTACTGTATTTTGGTCAGTTGAATTTTTTTTTACTTATCGCTAATTCTAACTTTTGTTCAAGAGACAATTCCTTTTCGCTATCGACATTAGTGTCATAATCATCTTCGATAGCTGTACCTAATTCTTCCGAATGTGGTTAAGGTTTGTGGTTAAAAAAATTATGTAAGTTTACTATAAACTTGATCAAATTTGAATTGGTACTAGTCTCTTTTTTGTTTTCATTTTCAAAATCATGATGAATGTAAATACAAGTATGGTATGCAAATACAATGTGAATAACAAACTCCCAAATTAAAAAAAATATATATATATATCGAAATATTACGCACTCCCTTCACAAATCTACAACTTTGTTTTCACAGATACGAATATCAGGCTATGAATCCTGCACGTGTGCAGTATCGCTCTAAACTGTAATATAAAAGCTTTTGCCCACCTCCTTGGATAATTCACATATTTTACCACTTCTTTTGAATGCACGATGCAACTTGATGTTTACAATCTAATTAGTGAGACATAAAAACAAAAATGTGTCATTTTTTTCTATGTTGACGATCCCTGAACATATAGTGAGGACAATTTTAAAAATTTCTAGTAAGTACCGAATAACAGGTAGTTAAACTTGTGAATTAACTTAAAGAATTGTACAAATGGCTCAAAATACCGGTATTTGGTATCCCGGTATTTCAATTCCTACTTGTAACCCAACGGTACGTAAACGAAATTCAAAGAACCATTGTACTACAGTTCTCGTTGAGCATCTCTGGATTTTCTGTTCAACAAGATAATGTCCCCTGTCAGACATTTTACACCTTACTATAAATTGTCTCCAAGCTTTCCGAACATTAATTTGGCCATCCAAGTGATCTGACCTCTCCCCCATAAAGCTCATTAGGCATCTGATGAAAAGACGTATGCAACTTTCCCAGGATGTTTTCAATTTAGTCCAACAGTCTGGAACAACTTGGCAAGAAATTTCGCAAGTCACCATCAAAGAATTTCACCTGTTAACGTATGCTGCATTAAGCAACAGCTTGAATTTTATGATAACTGTGGATTGTCCTCAACACCTAATAATGATCAAATCATCGAATTATTCTCATTTCTTTTTCTATGCATGTTCCTTTAATCGACCAATTTTTCTCACATTTGGACAAATTCTAATTTTATGTCTTGGCTTAATTCTCAACAGAATTTACGGTAAATATTTCTAAATAAATCAATTGCTTTAAACAAAGTTAAAATTATCTAACCGAAATAAAAATACCTGGTAATAATAAAGAAAAAAGTTACAGCATATAACAGGGGCCCTTTATGGATCAACGTTCCCTTTTTTCTAAAGAAATGTTTAATGAGATATACATGTGCCGTCAAATAATTTTGACTTGTGATTATTGGGAAAATAATAAAAATAAGTACTAACAACTCAAAACTCTATTAATTTTGAAAAAAATACACTTTGCACCTTATAGTAGTAAATATTTTAGTTATACGTGTAATTCAAATTAAAGTATCATTAGTGTGATTTCTGATGATGATGATTAGATAAAAAATAACTAATAATAGGATTGTAAGATTTTACTTTTAGCAAACTGCATGCTGAGTTGGACTCATCTGTCAAACAGTTTCTAAGCGGGTTTTTAATGCTATTATTCTCTAAAAATAGTAACTCGTAAGCGTGGGTAGAGGAAGATATGGTTAAAATAGCATGGTCCAGCTTCTTCAAACAGTTAAAAAGTCTGGAATCGAACTCCATGTTTCCAAAATTTCATTATTAGCATTTTTATTTATTTTGCTTGTTAATCTTCCTGTTGAAATCAATCCCAACTTTCTCCTTTTTTCAACAAATTTTTGAATCCATATTAAACTAGACTGGAAATTAATCAGTTGCATCAGTTCAGTTTATTAAATGAAATCACATCAGGGTACATAAAAAAACTTGAACGTTTCCAATGATTCTTTGAACTGAGAAAATCTCGCTGAAAACTGCAACCGATTACTCACGTTTGTTCGTAATATTTCATGCTGAACTTTGTTATTTTGAAATAAAATGTAAACCGTTTTGATCGACGGCGTGCCCAAAATATTGTGTCGCGTACCATCAACGGCATGCGTGCCAATGGTTCGTCATCCCTGGCATATAAAATGCCTTTACCATCAAAAAGAATCTACATTGTTTTATACTTTCATCAGAAAAGCAAATTATAGGAACTTTTCAAATAAAAGCGATAATTACGAGAAGGTATAGCTTTAACTACTAATTTAAAGTACACTTACGCCAGCAATTGACTTAATATTTGATAAGGAATGAAGAGAGGGGAGTATAGGTCTCACATTTTACAAGAGTCAAGTTTGGGCGCCATTAAAATGCTGTTCGGGCGATAGCCGATGCTTGATGTATGATAAGAGTTTTAAGATAGTTTGATCATAACAGTTAAAGTAAAACTTACTTGAAAATATTTCTAGAGAAAGTTGCTCACGCACACATATTTATTGGTGAAAACACTTCAGAAATATTTTTTAGTTAAAAATAGAAAAAAACGCCTATTAGATTATAAATCTTCTAAACTAATTGCTTTAGAAATGGAAGATAGCTACGATAAATTGAATAAATAGAAGTATATATAAATAATTTTAGGCAAAGTTTGATTCAAAAAAGCTTAATGCAATTTTAATGCTAATATATCTGAATATTATAGGTTATCAGAGATTGCTCTTAACTGAAAATACATTAAGCAATTTTTTTCATTAAATATCTTAAAATGAAAATATTTGGATATAAAACAATGCGTGCGTAACTAGCTAACATAACTTGCTCTTAAAATATAAGAAACATATGAAAACGAAAGGAAATGGTATATGATCGGCAAAAAAAATAATGCTTCAAGATTTGTTGGAAAAAATGGAGAAACCATGCTCACATCAAGTCTTACAATGCATAATAACAAATCTGTAATTAATCGTTATAACACCAATTACAATGTATGTTTAAAAAGTAACAAAATCAAATGAAAAAAACCAAACATTTTGTTTGTTAGTTTATATAGTTTCTCAGACGGAAGCTATTTATAAATGGTAGACTTCAATACGAGTTTTAAGATTAACTTTAGTGTTATAAATTTAAAACTGCATAGATGAGTCAAGCTTAAAACTTTTTACGGGCTATCATTTAAACAGTAAGGCTTTATATAAAATGCTATTTAGCTTCATAATCAGCAGTTCAAGGAATTCTTCTCAAGCTGATTAATTTGTACAATTTTTTAAAGAAACTTCATTAAAATTTATCCAAGGAAACTTTTCAACAAACTTATCACTTATCTAATAGGCTATTTTATATCTCAAATAAAAATTAAAATATAAAGACATTTATATTAATCAGGAAATTGAAACTAGTTTTTTAAAGAAATACAACATTAAGAACTAAGAAGTTTCAAATACTTTATTAAAGTTATTAAACTTTAGCATCATTAAGTGCTTAAAATAATTTTTATGTCACTAGAAATGAAACCATGGGGGTTTTTTCTTCCAAATGAATGTATTTCTATCTCTCTTTATAATTGTATTGAAAGTCTTTGCTCTTATTCTTTCCCACTGTAATGGTTAATTAAGTATAATGATTATATATATTTTTAGCTTTCAATGAATTCTTTTATCGAGTTACTTGATGCATTTGCTGGAAATTAAATGATTTAATAACATGTCATTTAAATATAATGGATGCATTTGTTACGAAAATATGCAAAGAAGTTGGTGCGACTGAAGTAAATTTATAATACATGGAAAAAGAATACCTTATTTTGTATTTCAACTCATTAAAAAAGTTGCTTTGCTATGAATATTTTTATCGTTAATAGTAGATCTAAAAAGTGACCGGGTTTCTTTATGAACCTAGAAAGTGAGAATATTTAAAATTCTTGTTCTATTCATATGCAAGTACAAATGTCCATGCCAATAAACCCACACAATAAATCTTACGAAATATGCTATAATCAATCTATCCACACTTCCATCTCTGAAAACAATAAAATAAAAAGTCCCATCATCACAAAAAATTGTCCTAATTACTACATTAAATCACCTCAGAGATGTGACGCACATGATTGGTCAATCAAGGGATCAAATGTCATCTATGTAAGACCGACATATAAGCCGACTTTTTTTTTCACACTCATTGATCTTAGAATGTGTTTTTATTTAACTTTTTTTCTTCTCTCGCCAACTTCGCCGAAGCAGTTTTAGTCTTGGATGGTATCACGAAGGTTTTGACAAGCCATTAGTTACGAATTTAATGAGGGGTACAAAGAGTCGATCAATGGGTCTTCCAATTTTCAGCGATGACAACTTTGCAGACATTAGATATATATAATTTTTGTTTTGTGACCCCTTTTTTGTCTTGCTGTTAAGATTTGAGAAAGAAAAGGACATCGAAATATTTTCTTGTCTTTTAAGGCTTCCATCATTCTTATCAAAACAATATCACAGGAAATGAAAGGTACTGCAAATAAAAGTTTTCAGATAAAACAAGATATTTGAAAAGAATCAAAGAGCAAAATGTTTTCAACTATTGTCCATTTATCGATTTGTGGACTCAAAGTCTTTTATTTCGGATTGAAACAGAGTAAACATATGTCACAATTACTTATAAAAGAATTTTGAGACAGAATTCAAATGTGGCAATCAAACTGGTAATTTGGTGGAATGCTTGCAATCTAGAAAACGGTAATTCAGAGGGGGAATGCCGAATGACATTGCGGGAATGTTGGATAATTGAAATGGTGTGATAAAATAAAATAAGGAACTTAATGTGCCTCTCGAGTGCAATAATGGTTTTTTGACTATGTTTTCTTGAATTAGGTAAACATAGGGTTATCGGTACTTAGTGAAACTCACTGCTTTGTGAAGTTGAATACAGTTCATAAAATGAATTAAATGATAACAATTAAGAAAAAAATTGTAATATGCACTAAAAAATAAAAATAATAATTAAATAAACACTAGCCGCCCGGCCAGTATGATGGATGTGACACTCCGCTTGTAATCGAGTGGGCTCGGGTTCGAATCCCGAATAAGACAGAGATGTATCTTAGGGAAAAGAAAACGGACTTTCACCTGAAATGGATTCCTGTCTGGAATGGAAAGTAGCGCACCCCTAATGTTTCTGTTCTATGCTGGGATCATCGTTTGTAATAAAGTGTATATTCTTCTGGGATTGTACTGTAGTTTAGGTTTCTGTTCATCTTTCGTATATATTCATTGATAAAACGCAAGACGACAACAAATAAACACTGGCAAAATATTTTGGGCATAAATATACTCTTGAAAATTCAAAATGTAGGACAAAACCAAACATGTATCAGTAACCAGACTTTTCTTAATTGCGGCAAAGATAAACGGTACCGAACATGTATTAATAATCCTACCTTCCTTAATGATAGCATCAAACTATTTTGTAAGTATATATATATCCTGAGATTATCTATAAAAATATAAAAGCAAAAACATCAAATATATAAATGAAATCATATAATGCTAGAAAATAGGATATATTTCGCTTACATAATAATTAAACAATATCCGCCCACTCATATTAAGACCGACGGACAAGTATTGGTCCTATTCCAAAACACATGGTAACACGGCACTACATTGGTTTGATAATGAATTCTATGTTATAGCACATGAGTAATTATCGTTTGCTATACGGTAATGCCTATCCATTTACAATGCATAAACAGAGAGGAGCACAATACTGCCATTTTGTAATGTACAATACCCTTTCAGGATAAACTGTGATGTTTGTATGTGTGTGATATTAGAAAACAAGAATTAAACACAATTTTTTTTATATGTAACACCTTTTAAAAAAGTACTATTCTGTAAACACAAAATTGTTTATATCACTCAACATTAAAAACCCGATGATGTCCTAAAGATGTTTATTGATGTAATGCAGTGCTTCTCAAACTTTCGATACTGGCGCCCCCCTTATCAATCACAATTTTTATCGCGCCCCCCTTAGACATTAATAATGTACTGAATGCAATCATAATGCAGTTTTTTACACTAAAGCAATAATCTTAATTATATACCGTACAAATTCATGACATAAATGTTAAATTTTGCATGTTGCTTTTAAGCAAAAAAAAATATTAAGTAATAGGATAATTATTATGTTATTTTTCCTTTCTCTAATTTTTAAATTGGAACATATAGCAAAATGCAGTGGCTGCTTAGAAGACAAAATATAGATATCAGCTTTTTTTAGAAAGAACTCAGTGGGTCAATTTCTAATCATAAGCATTTCTTTGAAAAATTTGCTCTGTAAGACAAGCCCATGGAAGTCGCTAATACTTATTAAACTTGTTCTTAATTTAGCATTAATTAATTAGTTATTAAATACTCTGTGCAGCACTGATACATTAAAAGTATACCGGCTGAAGTACAGGCTATTTGCACGAGTTCATTTATAAGAAAATAAAACAATATTGATATAATCGCTGAATTGTAAGGAGAGTAAAGCCAAGTGCGCAACAATGTTTACAAAAAATGTAAAATGATTTTTTTTAAATCATTGCTCAAATTATAATTAGTTTTTAAGCGAACTGTAATTTTAAGCCTCACAGAATTAGCATTTAGAGTTGATGTTGAATAATGAACAATAATATAAAATTCCGATGAGAAATAATTGTATTATTTTCAATATTTAAAGTCTTAACATGTTTTAAACCTGGAGCAGGCACGCACTCGATACTAATGGTCGAGTGGGGTTATTGAGCCACCCCAATCTTTTTTTTATAATTATTTTTATAATACACAATAAAAATCGCAATTCCAGTGAATAATTTAATTAAGAGAAAATATACTCACCTACTTTCAAGAACACAGAAAATATTTCGGAAAAAAAGTTATCACACCGGGAACTCAGTCAAAACAAGTACCTAAAGATTGTAAAAAATCGTTTGTCACTCCCAAAAAAGAGGGAGATATATGACAAATATATTTTAGTTCACACGTTAAGACTGTCAAACAGGAGGATAGTGTCAGAGCCATTGGTAACAATTAAACAGTTTTGCCAGAATTACCGATTTCGTGCACTCTGTGCTCGGCGTGACAGCTCCGGAATAAAAGTGTATTTATTACAATATGGATGTTCAAAAAAATTATGTAAAACGTTTTTCATTATGCTTTTTTATATGTTTGGGAATAACTCATAGAAATAAATCTTGGCCAAGTAATCCTTCAAAGAGCTCTCTGTGCTTTTCCAAAAATCATAAAAATATTTTACAAGGAAAAAATCGCAGCAGAAATAGTTTATTTGTAACTTCCCAAAATGAAAAAACAAATACACATAAGAGCCAGGACTAACTAAACGTACAAGTAAGTTCGAAGGTCAAACCGCAGCAACTACATTCTGCTGCCTACAGCTGATGACAATAATATTACAGTGATGAATTTTTATCTTCCTAAAAATTTTTCGATTATGGGTCTGAGTTTTGTTTTTTCTCATTTTGGTTTGAAAAGAAACCGTAATAGAAGTAGAAGCTTTAATTTTTTATGACGTAATATCGCAGATATATAAATTATATCAGTGTAAATGTGCATTTTTTTATTATGTCAGAAAGTATTTTGTTTTACTTCATTCCAGTAAATAAATTTTTTTTAATTTTTTTATTTTCGATATGCTCGCGCCCCCCTTGTACGTTTATCGCGCCCCCACAGTTTGAGAAACACTGATGTAATGTGATGATTTTTAGAAATATTTGTCGCATTTTCACAATTTGCCTTCTACTCAGATGCGTACGTATTTTAATACTAAGGGATCAGCTTCAATATTACTATTTTTTCCTTAGTTCCCTGAAACTTATCAGTAGTCAAGACTACTATCGTAAAAGGATTATTGGAAGTATATATTTTATTTGTATTCTAGATAATCAGTATTTTTCAAAAATGAAATTCAAGTTTTGTGTACGTTCTTATGTTCGTAGCTATGCAAAAATGAAGACAAAAAAAACAATTTTTACGTTTATAAAGTTTCAGAGTTAAGAGTATATTGCATGATAATGAAAAATTTACAGAAACCACGCACACAAAACGGTATCATGTTCAGATTGCAGTCGAACGTTGTTTTTGCAATATAAATAGTTAAAGCTACAAAATATAGTTAATGCGTAAAATTAAAAGCTGCGTTATTTCTTCAGGTTAAGCGATTGTTAATTAATTTCTGTAAAGAAATCTACTAGTATGTTTATAAAAATACTGAAAGCTACAAAATAAGACATTTGTATATAGTTTTCTATTTGGGAAAATTTAATGTGTATCTAATAAGCAAATTAATAAAAAAATAATAGTATGAATACATATTTATATATTCAAATGTTTAATTTAAATTAAGCATAAGCTTTGTGCTATTCTGACTAGGAATTTTTATTTTATAATAGATTGAAAAATTTGGATAAATTATTCTAAAGCAGTGATTTAAATAACAGAGTACAATAACTATATATTTCTGTTTCATGGCAAATACTGTTAAAAAGAAAAAAAAATAGTCTAGACTCTCAACAAATACTTAAATACAATAGCTTCACATCAAATATTTTAAAATAATTCGTGTGAATCCGCTTAAGACTTTTGCTCAAAATGAAGATATAGTGATTTATGATTATATATTATTGATAATGCAGGTATTTTATTAATATTATTTAAATTATAAAAGCCACAAGAATAAAGTAAAATATAAACTGTTTCAAGAACATTCTGTATCCATTATGCGCCATAGAAAATTACAACAAACTTTTTTGAAAAAAATGACATTTGCCCGCCTTTTATACATTTTTCACATTGCACTTGCATAGAGAAAATAATTTTTTTGAATTGATGAAAAAATACTCAGAGTTTTTCAGAAAGGTAATATATATTTTTACAATAAAGTTATACTGTATTCGAAACAAACTATTTTCTAGTTTTATTCACAAAAAAATAATATACAAAAAAAATTACAGTTCAATTATTTGTAAGTTTTAAAAGTATAAATAATTAATTCAAAAGTTTGAAAAAGCAATTATCTTTATTCCAAAGACATCATTTCCAGATATAAATTAAGCATTGCAACTCATTAGATATTTTTCTACTTTAGTTTTCCCTTCATTTTCTCCCTGGAGGACAAAAGTGCAACATTTTGTCAAAGGTAAGCAAAGCATTTTGTATTACGAAGAACTAGACTTAACTAAACTATTATGCAACTAGGTACAAAAGAAAACGAATATGCACAGACTGTTTATCAATGCTTGTTTTATTTCGGAAAGAAAATGTTGTTTCCGGATGGTAAAATGAAATCAAATTGAATTACTACTCGAATTTCAGATTTTGCAACAAACCGTAAACAGTTCCAGACAGCCTTTTCATTAGGGTAAGTGTTTGCGTCATTGTACGGAATATCATACAAAAACTTCTTATTTATTGGTAGAAGAGGAGTAAAAAACCAATAAATAATAGTCAGAAAAATGTAGCTTCAACGATGGATACAGACTAAAATAACTGACCATGATATGATGTCCTATCAATCCAGTGACGGATCAACTAAGATGTAAAACTGAAGTTCAATGAACCATCCAAAAGAGCTTATTTTTTTTTCATTATATTTCTTTTCCCCGATATACAACAATATAAAAATTCTTAACATTTTTTTTCTTTATAATGCCTTGAAACGATGACAGATTCTGAAAATAAGTAGTTTAACAAATTCTGAAAAGGAAGTTTAACATATCTCGCTTATAAAATATTTAATTTTAGCATTTTTTAAAATTTTAAATAAGAAAATATAATGTGCTAAGTACAACTCTGGCTATATTTTCTCAGTGTTTTTTTCTTGTATATTTTATACAGGTTCTGTCATGATTAAAAACGCTTCGTTATGAAATATGAAAAAGACACACGTTTTAGCATATTTATATTCCATTTTCATTTCACTATGTATTATTTATAAGAGTCCACGATATTTAGTTAGAAAATGTTGTTGCTACTAGTGCCACCCGATCGACGGTGTCAGATTGAGGCCCATGAAATTCATCGTAATTAGGGTGCTGGGTCAGGCAGTGATGTAACGTACACCCCTGCATTTGGGGGGGCAGGGATTCTAGGGAGGCCCCAAAGTTTGACTGACGCTAAGTTCGTATTTGTGTTTTAGGCCAAAACCCAAGTTTGCGGGGAGGGGGAGCTAATATTCTTCGTTACGCCTCTGAGGTCAGTCGTTTGCTACAGCTATGAGCCTCATGCAAGTGACTACGTTTTGGCTCCATTCCACCCCAGTTTGAGAAAGAATCTTTATTACATTCAATGTTATTACAAATTAATTTACACAGTTAACCATCACGTGTTATATTATAAAAAAATATTATCTCTTTTTATCTTCCATATGGAGTTTTAAAAACCAACAAAATTTTTAAACTTGAGATTATAAAATCTTTTAAAAGTATTTACAGTCACTGAAGCATGCAAAATGAATGTTATTTAGCCCTTGACCAGGAAAGCAAAATTTTATCCTGTGTTAAAATGAAGTTTCTTGTAAAATAACTAAGTACTTCAACCTATTAAAATCGTCATTTGATAGGAACAGTTTGGCTTTGGCTAAAGCAAAGTATAGAATCAATAATTTATACTTTCCTTAAAAACACAAAACTTTAATTCACAGATAAATTGTAACAATCAAATGTTTGCTTGTGAAATATGACACCAAAATGCCGAATGTAAAATTTAACTTCAGATTTATTGTATTTTACTAACTTATCTGCAAACCGAAGTGATTTAAAATATTTTTGTTCATGATGAACAGGATTAAAATAATAAAAAAAAATTAATATAAAAAAAGTTCGAAAGCATTTACTCAATTCATAGCAATAATAAAAAAATATATTATTTAAATCAATTTAAACTTTGAATTTATACATAAATATTAAAGAAAAAAGAAATAATCTGACATAGTCTTGAACAAGAAATATTTTTTTTCAAACTGTTTATTTCAATTAAGCAGTCTTTTGCTATATTTTTATCCGTTCTTTGCTATCTTTTCTATAGCCTTTCCACACGTTTACTCCCGATAATAAATTATTTTAGCTCTTTGAACGCAACTAACAAATCTCTATTGAAGTAATAACGGCTATTGATAATTTTTTTTTATTGAAAACAATTATAAAATCCCCGTGCACCACAAAGTATTACACTGGGCTTACAGAAGTAAGTATTAAACACACATTCAAGGGAAATAAAAAATATAAAAAATTGAGGCTAAGAAGAATTACAAATATTTACAACAAATTCACAGAAATTTTTAAAAGCACTTTTGGTGGAAAGAAGTTGGTGAAAATTCGGTGGACAATTAATGTTAAGTCTCTTGAAAACCAATCTTATAATCTTTCTCTGTGACATGCTTGGAACACAGAAGGATTACATGCTCTACATTTTCTTCGCCACCTATATTACAGTCACAGGAAGAGGAAGGAACTAAATTAAATTTGTTCAAGTAGCTTTTGAATTACCATGACCAGTGAGAAATTGGGTTATTTTGTAGTTAGTGTAAAAATGATGGCATGACAGTCTCTTATTAATGGTTGGAAAAAAATTCTTTGTTATGCTCCCTTCATTAGGAAGGAGATATTCGTGGTTCCAAGACTTCACCTTTCTGCTATTGGTAATTAACAAAGAAAATGGTAAATAGGTATTTCATTTTTGTATCTTTAGTTTTCTGTAGATTAATATCTATATATATTCCAGAATAAACTCCATACAGTATCAAATAATGTCTAGGAAGATAATAAATATGTTTTATATTTAAGTTTAATGCTAATTGAGTAACAGTACATATATCTTAATTAAACGGTGCAGCATTAAAACTTTGATGGTATTTCTTCGAATAGTATTATTATTTTTTTTGCTTGATTCCTGTTTTATTTTCCTTTGCAAATTTGAAACGAGCTGTTTCAAATAGTATACCAATATTGTGAAAAGCTCCAATGCTTCTTCGATCAGAAAGAAATGTTTGAACAAATTTAAGATTAGTTAAATAAGCAACAAAAGTTTAAATCAAGAACGAAAAATAAATTTTAAAAATGTACTCAGAAAAAGATTCACTAAAATTATAATGTTTTAAAAATAATTATTTATACACACACACACAGACACACAGACACACACACACACACACATATATATATATATATATATATATACTTCTGTCCGCACAAAATATAACACCCTGAAAGTAGCTTGCAAACCATGCAAAAATTACACCATCGTTGGTGGCAATGAAATATGCAAAAATTTTTTTTATTAGCAATATAACACAGACGCACATCACTAGCAACCTTAGCGCCACCCGTAAGCGCTGTATAAGGGGAGAACACATTGGCGATTTGAAGTACGGCTATTGCATTTTTGTGAGGCTCTTTTTTTGAGTAAGCTGTTTAACTATGTCTCGTGAAAGACATCCAACGTGTTTTAACCAAGTTTTTGAGCTCGACCGACTAAGAATATTAGCCTATAGGAATTGCAGACTATCCTTCAGAGAAATCGTGTTGACCGAAACCAAGCGATTTTGTGTGATGCGGATCTGTCATCGCTCGATGCAGGAAGAAACGGCGGACTGATGGGGCCAATTGCGATCCACCTCGTTGCACCACTGAAAATCATGACAGGTGACTTGGGAGAATTCAAGTGATAAAACGTGCAGCCACCTAACTAACCACAGTACAACGAATGAAGTCTTACGTATCATTCTGTGTCTGATCGTATCATTCGACTCCATTTGCAGCAGAGTAGAATGTCCGCAAATTGTCTATTGCTTCGTTTACCCTTGACTGGAAACCTCAGGCATTTGTGTCGGCAATGGTGTGATGAACGGTGGACATGGATAAAAGAATGGAATGACATTGTGTTTACTGACGAATCCCGCTTCTGCCTGCAACACCAAGTTGGTCGGATTCGAATTTGGAGACACCGTGATGAGAGGCAGCTGAACTGTTGCGTTATGCATCGGTCCTAGTCCTGCATCTAGTATCATGGTTTGGGGTGGTATTGGATTTCACTGCCGCACCAATGTAGTACGTATTGCCGTTACACGGAACTGCCAGTGTAGCATCTCTGAGGTGTTGGAACCCTTCGTCCTCCCATACATTTAGCGCTTGCCATCAGCCATATTTAAACAGAGTAATGCGTGAAGATACGTGACACGCAATGTTCAAGAGTTCTTATTTATACCCCAGTTTGAATTGCTTTCTTGACCTGCTTGATCTCTCGATCTATCGCCAATCGAAAACGCGTGGTCCATGCTTGAACAACGGCTGGCCCGGGATACACCACCCTCTGCTACACTAGATCAAATTTTGCAAAATGTGGAAGCTGCTTGGACTGCTGTACCCCAAGGATACATCCAAAGTGTCTTTGATTCTATGCCGAGGCATGTGGCAGCGGTTACAGCCAACAATGACGGCTACACTAACTACTGATTTTCTCATCATCAACACATCACAAGGGGCTGTAATTTTAATCGCTTGATCTTTGTACAACATGTTATATGCCAAATAAATCTATGGTCCTTCTCGGTGGTGCATTTTTTGTGGCCAGCAGTGTATATATATATACAACACTAAGCATAATATTTACTTTAATAAAAAATACAGCATAAACAATCGAAGACATTAAATTTGATAAAGAACAAATAAAGTGCTTTTTCGATTTCATAACTGAATAGAAAAAATTAGCAATCGTTTAATGACTACACTCACAAATATGTATAAACTGTTTAATTATAAGTATTTCAAAATTAAGTTATTTCAACAATCATGATACAAAATATTTTAATAAGTCCAATAAGTATCCAATACCTATCACACACACACATAAACATAATTGAAATTATAGAGTATCAGTAGCTTCGTTTCTAAATTTTTCGATGCACCTAACAATTGATCAACATTGCAAACTGTTTAATTTAAAGCAACACATACGAACACACACACAAACGCACGCACACAGACGCACGCACACAAACAAACACACTCATACTAATTGCTGTAAACTTATTAGTTATACTACAGAATTTTAGGTACTGAACCTTGTATTTGTCAAAGAATCGAATTTTCAGTTTTGTAGCATTATTCTAACACCTCCATAAAAATATCCTCATTAAAGGTTTAAATTTTAGTTTTCTGGTTTCCAATTATTACTCCTCTTCACTTAGAAAAATTTTATTCTCCTATTTTAGAGAAAGAATCAAAGTATTTGAATATCAAATAGCTTGAGCAAGATACAATTTCTATAGTTTAGGAAGCCTTTCATCAATATTTTGGAAAGGAAGTCCAAGAATTCGATGCTTTTCTCATAGATTCCTAAACTTCAAATTTTGGTAGAATTTCTAAAACTCCTAGATGCTCTAAGTATTGACGTAAACTTCACCTTTTACTTAGATCCAAAGCATGACTTCAAAGAATTTCCTATAAATTCCTATTACTTCCGAAAATAGAACATTTCACACGAAATGTCAAAACAAGCCTTATCACAAACTGGGTTAGGAACCAAAAGGTCTTATACCATATAAGATTCTTTGAAGTCTACCTATTTGCTTCTTACCATCAAATCATTTCTACTTGGATTTCAAAGGAATTTTTCAGACATGTGTGTTCTACGTATATTAAAATCCCACCTACTTTCATCTATTTCGTATAAACAACACAAGACACAGAAAATGAGAAATGGGACAGAAATCACAAGAGAATTTACAAATTTCATCAGCAGAAAAATCCTTTTTCGAAAGTATTGTTACTTTAAAAGAAATGAAGGAATTCAGTAGAAATGTATTGAAGAATTTTTTTCAAAGATTTGGTTAGTAATAATGTATGTTTTCGACTTTGCAATTATTTCACAATATTTCTTTTCAGAGAAAGGTTTTGTGATTAGTTTTCTATCAGAAATCATGTCTGAAAAATTGAAAAGTAAGCATTTTGGGAAAACTATTACTTTCCTTGTCTTTTGTTCCAAATGTTTCCGCTCAATTAAATTTATTGGATTTGATTGCAAATTTTGTTAAATTATTTCTGAAAAATATAAAACTAGCATTTTTAATGAAAAAGGATGAGTGCACTTTATTTTCTGCTTATAAACTTCTAATTACTTTGTGAGAAATATAATTCTCTCTTTTTTTTTAATTGAGTTTCCTTCATCCTGAAATGACTTTTTAAATGCGTAATTGTTGCTTTAAAGAATAATGCAAACTTACATCAAATACAGAGAATTGAATTTAGTGGCATAAATAAAATAATCATTAATTTAAAAATCTATAACTCGGAATTAGAAACTCTTTACCAACATGTGTGGCAAAGATTTTTTTAGATTTAAGTTCCAGTACTTTCCAGAACTTAACCATCCCATTAAAATTATAGAGATGTTATAAAATAAGAGAATACCTGAAAGGATTTCATTGCTTATGGTGTAAGCTTTCCAATATTTTCTTGCGAAAATTTTAAATTAAAAATTTATATTTTGATTGAATGTTTACGCTTTAGTAATTGAATAATTTGTTTTGATTTGGATTAAAATTGTATACTGTAGCTGTACTTAAAATGAGTGAGAACATGGTGGCACATGTAAAGACACATCGAGATCCATATATTGGTCTTCTATTTCCTATTTTCCAAAGGTTTTTTAAAAAGATTTTGATTTGGGCTCACACATCATTCTAAAGTGAGTGGAGATGACTTTCTTAATTTTGGATAATTGCCAGTTGCTGAAAATAATAGGTAAATTACGTATTTCATTTACCGAACCACATAATGTTATTAACGTCATTATAAAGTTCTCAGAGGCTTTTTTTGAGTGAAACCAGGACACAAAGCCATTACTCAGATCGTACGGCAATGATCATGAATTCACCACCAAACCCTTTTAGTTACCACAGACTCCAGCTTCAGAAAGAGACACTAATAATAACCCCTGCACTGTTCTAAAAATGTCTACAACTGTGCAAAATATTTTTCTGGAGAGATAAAAGGAAATATTTTCTTCCAATACTTTTGTACAAATTGTCTTTTTCTAATGGTTTGACAGGAGTTGTTTCCCTTGCAGTACACCAGGGGTGGACAACCCAAACTACCTTGCGAGCCACTTCGGAAAAACATTATAATCTCGCGGGTCTCACATAAAAATGTGTACCTTTATATTAGATTTGGAAACAAAAAAACATTTATTGGAGTGAAAATTTAAAACAGAATGAAATATTATTATTGATTTCATTATTTTCCATGTATACAGATATAGATAATATAATAATGTTTATATAATATAATAATGCAATGATTAAATAATGTTTAAAATATTATAGGGGTGTCATTTTCTTGAAAATCACGGTGTTCCTTTTGAATTAATCTTTCGTTACTCATTGTTGAAATTTGATTGTGATGTCATTCGCAAGCGATTAAGTATACATCGCCCTTTATCTTAACCGCTCTGAATATTTTTTTTAAACTTTAAAAAACATATTTGACTGCCTCATGCTTTGTGAGCACTCCTAACAGAAAAGGAGAAGAAACGAAAATCACACACACAGAGAATCATGAACAATCCATAGAGTAAAAGATATGCATAACGCAATTCGGAATTTATTAAAAAAAGTAATTTATTATAGTAAAATCAAATGTAACTGTTTGATACAATAAAGATCTCCTTTAATCTAAAGGACATTTCTATTATCAAAAAGGATTTATTTTAAAACAAGAACAGGTAGCAGGCAAATACATTGTAGATTTTATATATATATATATATATATATATATATATATATATATATATATATATATATATATATATATATAAATTATATATATATATATATATAAAAATTTGTATATATGTATAAATTTCCCCTCAAATAAATTTCTAAATGAAAACACTTTAAAAATCTGATACTTAAAAATTTTTTAAAAAGAGTTGGTGGGCCGAAACTTATGTACTGACGGGCCGAGTGTTAAACACTCCTGAAGTAGACCATTGATGGCATTTAAATTGCAATAACTACATCAAAATTTGTTAATCACCATTTTGTGCCAGAAAATTATGCTAGAAAAACTAAGAAGAAGCACCATACTGTAAGTTACAAAATTAGTTAGAACTATTTGAAAAATTCATTGCAATAAAGATTAAAGTGATCATATAGAAATAAAAACAACCATGTGAGTCAAAGTTGTTAAAATGTTACAAGACTTTTAAATTCAAAATAATTGTACAGAACAGTAATCTAAATCATATAAAATTTTGTTCAGCTACTATTTGTTTATTCTCATTTTATAGATATAACTTTAAGACTTATACTAATTTTCTATCTTTCATTCTTCTCATACTTACATACTCGATTTTGTTAATGTTATCTGTGTTTCAAACTACTAATTTTATAGTTCTATTATTAATTACTTAATCAATATCCAGCAAGAAAATATTTAATTCATTAAAATTGCGTTAAGCTGGAAAGGTGGCTAATATTAGCCGCATGTGTTTTTATAACTGATATACACTGCTGGACAATTGCTAAGGACGGACCACAAATTGCTCTGTAGCATAACATTAAGCGAGACATGAGGCCTAGTAGGATAATATACAGTTGCCACACTGTTCAGACATTAGAATAAAGAATATTTATTGTTCTGGAAAGTACAAAAGCTGTAAAACATCTGAAAGAAAAAAAAAATGTTCATTTGATCTGCGTACGGAGAAATAGAACAATGCATCTAAAAGTCAGCAGGCACCTTAAAGAAAGGTATCAGTACGGGATATGTCCACCGTGGAGTGTGATGCAACATTCCACACGTCGTACCATACTTTGCACAACATTATCCAGCAGCTGTTGAGGCAATTTATCCCATTCCTCTGTGAGTGCACGGATGAGGATGTTCTTGTTCGTCGGAGGATAGTTTCGACCAGCAACTTGCCTCCCCAAAGCATTCCACACATTTTCTATGGGGTTTAGATCTGGAGAACGCTCTGGCCATACGAGACGTTGAATACCCTCGCTATCTAGACAATCCTGAACAGCGAGTGTTCGATGACATGTTGCGTTGTCGTCCATAAAAACAAATTTATCACCGACAGCACCACGGAAAAGACGAACGTGAGGAAGTAGAACTTCATCAATGTATCGTTGACCCGTCATAGTCCCATTCGCAACCACATGTAGGCGCGTGCGGCCATTGATCATGATGCCGGTCCACACCATGATACTGCATGTCGGATATCGGTCCTTTTCCTGGATATTTTCTGGACGATAAGCAGTACCCCTCTCGCGCCAGATCAGTAGGCGTCTACAATCCGATGACAGACTGAACCTACTCTCAACTGAGAATAGTACGCATTCCCAGTCCTGTTCAGTCCAATTGTGATGCTCACGACACCATTGCAAACGGGAAGTACGGTGCTGTCTGGTCAATGGGACACACACAACAGGTCTGCGTGCGTATAGTCCTCCTCCCCTCAAACGTCTGGCAACAGTTTTCGGGAGATCTGCTTTCCTGAGGCAGCAAGAAACTGATTTGCCACCTGCTGAGCTGTGGTGCGCCTGTTCCTTTTGCTGATAGGACGATATAGCTGTCTTCTGCAGGCGTCGTACTTCTAACACGGCCTCCCCGTGCCGTCTACACATTCCAGTAGTTTTAAATGACTTCCACAGCCGTGAAACAACGCTGTGAGCGATGTCGAACTCCCTGGCAACATCTGTTATTTTTCGCCCTTCTTCGATCTTTCCAATAATTCGCCACGTATGTGATGTGATGTCGGGAAGACATGCCAAAAATTTTAAGTTCGTCTATTAAATCTTTCCTGTAAAACTTTGACTTGAAACAACAACTGTCCACACGCGCCAAAACCTTTTAAGCTCTTATGAACGCTATCACGTGATGAACAGACGTGGAACAAAAATTTGCATACTCATACTTCTTCTTACTAATATCCCGCACTTATTCTAATTTTCCACATTTTGCTTCCTTTCATTTTGTGGTTGCTGTGGATGATAGTGTTATCCGTCCTTAGCAATTGTCCAGCAGTGTATATATATATAGTTTAAAAAATAACTCTTCCACTGATTATAGAATACTCATAAAATCATGAGACGTCTTGGACGTAGTTCTTCACAATGGAGACTTAAACACTTCAACAAAAAATTCCTGTAATTTTATGCAATAAAATATGAAGTTTAGTGGCTAGAGAACTTTTGGAGAGTTCTTAGCATATTCTTTGGGGCTTGAAATAAAAATAGAGTTTTTCTAGGATTTAATTCATGATCGTATTTCCTTCTACTATTGATTTTTTCTGACTTGATACACAAAGTTAAAAAAAGCAAAATATATTTTTATACCTTTCTTTGACTAATACAGCGCATAAAATAATTTTGAAAAAGGTATGTAAATTTAAATGCCAGACGCCTTATTAGAATATGCAAATTTCAAGGTTATAGATTTGGAAAGGAATCTAAAATGCGTATTTCCAATCTAGTGATTATTCATCAGCACTAGTGGAAGTTATCTCTCTGAGAATTCCCTCCCACTCACCCTCACACCAAAATGCAATTTTCTTACTGGATTAAAGCCTCTAAAATGTAACGAAACAATAAAACTTCTGGAGGGGTATCTCGATACATCCGAACAGTCTCAAAAACTTATTTTTTTATTGTTATTTTCCGCTATTATTGCTTTCAATCATAAAATATCTGAACTCTTTCTAGAAGTCTTCGAAGTATATTTTTTATGCCTCATAAATATAAAAAGGATTCTAAAGTCAATTTTTTTAGAAAGGAAAATTAAGGGGCTTCTAGGTCTATAATTTGTTTCAGCATTTAATATGAAATATGTTGCTAATATGCTTAAGTATTCATTACAGAACCTTTGAAGGAAACTTCGTGCTGAGATTCTCAATGTTTACTTAAGAAATCTTTTTGATCATATAAATCAAATCAAAATGAGAATACATTTAAAAATTGTACAATAGTTTGCCATTTTAGTGGAGTTTTTAAAAATTTATAATTAATTTGAATCACAAGAAAGGAGATCCTCATTTTCTTGAAATTATAAATGATAAAGATTGCTTAAAAAAGTGAAATAAAGAAGGATATCAATAAAGAATTTTTTAAACATTAATACATCACATAATAAAGTAAGAAAACAACTGAAGTAAGTGAATAATCAATTTTTTCTTAAAATAAATAATAATTTGTTTAAGTTTTAAAAAAATCTCTCGAAATGAAAAAAAAAAGAAATCAGGGGCATATTTTGTAATCAAAATATTCATTTTAATCTAACATTCCAAATTTTCTGATAAAAAACTTAATTTATAATTAATTCAGCTAATTTAATTCAGTTATTCTTTGTTTTATTTCTCATAATTATCCTCTCCTTGCCACTAATTCTTCTTGAAGAATTCTTTCACAAAAAAATTTATTTCCATTGCTATTTTTCGAAAAATTTCCTCGATAGAAGTAAAAGGAATTAAAAAGTAGAGACTTAGACTCTATTTTTCTCACAAATGATGACAGCTTTTATGTTAAATCTCTACTTTAGTGTCACGAATCTTTTTAGAAGAGAAACCGTGATAATGTCACGGAAGATATTAAGAAACCTATGACAGTTCTTTTCCGCTTTTCAAAAATTTTTCCTTCATTAGAGACTGCTGAAATTGAAGTTCTCATAAGAATTTTTGGGATTCTGATTTGTTCAAGAAAGAAATTTTTCTGGAGAATAGTTATTATTATTCTTGGAAAGGAGCTGCCATTTTCGCCTTTGGATATTTGTTACGAAGGAATATTGGATAATTTTCAAGAAGGCAAGCAA